>JAJHSJ010000004.1:20694314-21010279 GCA_021015155.1 Magnolia officinalis | reverse complement strand
TTTTTTTTTTTTTTTCTAGAATTCAACTTCTAATGCATGTGTAACTCCATGTGGGTCTAAGCCACAACAACACACATCATTCACAAGTATATTTTTAGTTTCACTTCTTTTGCTTTTGAATGTATTGCTTGTATTTACACATGCCTTCCTACTTTGTGAATTATATGAATTGACTTTAAATATACTTTAAATACACTTACACTAGTTCAATTAGACAACACAGAGATTAGGACCCTATACAAAGGAAACCTATTATGTTCACTTATTTTTGTGATGTTTTAGTTTCTAAGTGTGCATTAATGTCTTTTTTAACAATTCTTGTAGTTTCATTGAAAAATTTGACTAACTTTTCAATAATGACTACACATTACGCGATACAACTGATAGATTCATGCAATAACCGATATGTATCTGTATTCCAAGGGTATGATACATCACGCACGATAACAATACCGGAAATATTGGCTAGAACCATAATATCAATCTCAAACTGACTTGAATGCTGAAAATTCAAACAAAACTGTTAGAAAGTGAGAATAAACAGTGCATAACAGGAAAAAGGGACGAAATGGTTTTGGAATCCTATAGTAAAATATCTTTTTGCCATTAGGACATTTTTGTTTACAGGGTGCCCATCAAAACCACCAACAAAGAGAAACAGAAAGAAGTAAGATTCCATCCATAGATTTCATCATTCATGTACCTGGCGTGAGTGAAAAAGGCATCACGCCATTTGAAGAAATCGATCCAATCACCGGAAAACCCACAACCAGAAGCCATTTATTTTGTGCAACACCTAAGTCGCAACAACCAATATGGCCGGAAAATATGTAGAGGTCTTAATTGCCAAGAGCCAACTTCTTGAAGCTGATTATGCATTCCAATGCCCGTTCGAATTCAGTGTCCTCAAGGGCAATTGTGAAGCGGCAGAAACTCGGGATGCCAGTCCACGAGCCGCTGTTGATGCATAAACCGGTGGCACGGAGAACAGCTTCCCGGATATTGGAGTCGGTGAGCTTGGCTTCATAAGAGCCACTGCTTGGGTCCATGCCTTTAGAGTGGTCGATCTTGAGGGTTTTCCCTAGATAAGCTGATGGCTTTGCAACCATGGAAACACCACCACAGCAATCAATTGCATCCCAACCACAGCTCTTCAGTGTCTGTTTCTCAAGGACATTAAGAAAAAGGACTAGTCAGCTGAAAAGACGTGTGAAAAGTAGTGCAACTCATCCCAGAATGTTTTTCAAGTAGGAAATTGCTTTCCAAATATCAATTTACTGAGAAAGCAGCATTAAAAACTTTCTGACCAACTTGGAACTCTGTCAAGTTCACTAGGTTTTGCTAGGATTTGGAGCAAGGTATTCAATAACGGTAATAGTGCTGTAATGACCAGGCTTATGGCCATTATGGGCCTATAATGGTAATAAAATAAATAAATTAAAAGAAACTGTATCAGCCTGTTACGGGGACCTAACGGCCATTACAGGCCCGTTATGGGCCATGTTTTTCAGAATGGTCGTTAGAGCCCTGTATTGCATTGCTAGTCCCACTGTTTTTTAATACCATGATTTTGAGGTCCTCCAAATAAGATTAGCTACTTTTAAGGTTGAAGTGCCATTTGAAAACTAAAGCTCAGAAATCAGGATTTACAGTTCTGAGTTTCAACTAAACTGGGACAATGAAAGGAGAACTGACTCATAAAATCAAAGTTAGGAATCAGTATCCTAAGCCTGGCAAACCAACTCAACTCGGTCAAGTTCTGAATCAATAAGCAAGATTTTGAAAACTGGGCTCGAGAGGCTTTTAGGGCCTTGGAACGGGAAGAAAGTACTGGGCACATGCACCATTAAAATAGCATTCAGCTGGGCTGGGAAAAAAAAAATCAAAATGCCGAATAGGACAGCGGGAAAGACCCAGTTGAACCAGTTCAAAATCCAGGCTCCAACCCAGGCCCAGCCAGTTGACACCCCAAAATACTTTATGCCTTGAATGAAGAAACACAAAGAACATGGAGTCCAAGCCCTAGCAGCTAATATGCATGACTAAAATTTCAAAACCAAGACCTTTAAAGCTTTAACATTGTCTGCTGTAAAGAGGAAAAGGGTTAAAAGGGGAATATACCTCCTTTAAGCGTTTAGATCTACTCTTCAGGATCTTTTTCTGCTCAGCAATAGCCTCAGATAGAATCCCTGCTTTCTGCTCTCGCAAACCCAATAGCTTCTTTATAGCATACTTTACAGTGCTATGTGGCTTGCTCAAGCCGGGAAATGAATAAAATGATTCAATCAGAAGAGGCTGATTTAGAACCAGAAACCCGAATGAGAGTCCTCCGGTCAGCATCTCGAAAGACAGCCCCCCGAGCAAAGACACACAGAAACCAGAGTCTGAGCCTGTAATTTTTGATAAACTGTCTTCCAAATTCCATCTGCCCCAACCATCTGTTTCGAATTCCAGTCCTGAAAATGAAGTGTCTATCAACACCCTTGCTCCAAACTTGGCGCATAGAGACAGTATTCCTTGGATCTCTTCCTTGCTATAAAGCAAGCCTGTTGGGTTAACTGTTGGCCCAGAAACATAAACCCACGGCCTCTTTACTGTCCCAAGCAAACCTGCAAGTGTCTTCTCCATAATCTTAAATCCTTCTTCTGGACTGGTTGGGATATTCCTGATGTTAGCTTTCATGAACTTGGCAGCAGACACATAAGTTCCATTTGAGCCAGAAGGAAAGAGCAGAGTGCCACTTTCTTGGATGCAGCAAAGGACCATCTTGTTGAACAGAGCCAGTGGGGAGTCCCCATATATGAACTCTAAAGTACTATTTGCTGGGAACCCGTAATTGCTCTTGATAAACTGTTGGATCCCACTCTTAACATCAGTTTCGGATTCGCCCATGTTCTGTCTAGAAAAACTCTCAAAGACAGCACCCTTAATGGCTAAAGGAATAGGCAGGAAGCTTTGATCTACATCCATATGAATCAATGATGAATCCTTTGGTTCCGTAATGGACAGCTCTGCGTCATTGAGGGTCGAAATGGCAGAGCTTGCAAAGCCAATCATCTCAGCAGATTTCGTCTTTGCACATTCCCTCTGCAGAACTACTAGAAGTTTAGCCAAATGCAAGGAGCATAAACCCTCAGGCCAATATTATACTTGTGTTGTGAAAGTATGACTATGTGAGGAACAAAGGCAGGTGTGTGGAAATTTGCCACAAGCTGCTTATTAGACCAGGACTACAAACCGCTGCTTCAGGTTGTTTGCAAGGAAACCTTGGTTTCCATCATAATAGAATCCATGATCTCATCTATATGAGCCAGCAGAAAAAATGCAAAACCAACAAAAACCTTGCTTTGGTTTTTTGAATTTAGTCATTCATCAACACAGTTAAATCAATATTTCTGGAAACCAAAAAAAGAAAAGAGAAAAAGAATCACTTGAACTTCTAATTTTCCAATTGCTAGAAGACAATTAAGAAAAGAAAAACAAGCGGGAAAAAAGCAGTATTTCAGCAATACAGCCAATGGAATAAAGTTTCAACAAAAATTTCATCACAACTCAGAGCAATGTTCAAAAACTCAAGATTAAACTTAGAATCATTCTGTTGAATTTTCAAGTTCAACTGGGTTGAATCAATGAAAAGCTCACTGATTATAGACATCAATCATCAGAGTCATTCATTAACTTGGCCGACTATTTTACAGATAAAAGACTTGCTACTAATTGCCCGGCCAAACCATGTCAACTCAGTGTCTATAACCGAGCTTTTCAAACACTGTTCCAGAGAATTGAAGGCCTTTCAGCAATCAATAACCATTGTCAAAAGGGGGGGGAAAAGAACCTGTGAAGGGGGATGACGGTCAGCAAGCTGAAATGCCAGAAGCTCATGGAAGAGGCAACCATAGTAGTACTGACTAAACAAAGCAGTATGCCCTTCTAGTAACTCAACGGTCTTGGATAGAGCATTAAATATGCTCTCTTCTTCAGAAATGACAAAAGCTACTTCCAAATCTGAATACACCTGAAACCAAAGTTATCATCCACCGTTAAAAGAATAATCTCAATGTAAGCAAACCACGCCAATTTAAAGCTTGAAGAAAAGGTATTCACCAAGATATCTTTATCTTTTTCTTAAAATAAAAAAATAAAAAAATTTGACTTGTTCCAGTGAATGAAAACCTCACTGATTTTACAAATTAGGATTTTGGATCAGAGATCAGCCAAATCAAGTTGAGTCGGGTCAGCTCCATGAGGATCTTCAATTTTCAAGAACTTAATATAGCACTATAGCAGATCCTTAACTCACCTGATTTTTAACTAGACCACACAGAATTGCTGCATGTGAGGGCAGAGCATTCCCACAAAGATATTTCAGTACCCCATTTGAACTAGGTAAACTTGATAGCTCAAGATGGTCAGATATGTCCAAGAAAAGTCGCGAACCAATGTCTCTAGTAGTGTCTAAAAGGTGCACAAAAGCAGAACTGGTGATTGCCTCAAAATGTTCCATGCCTGTAATGACAACTTGTGGTTTCATCTTCTTTATCAACTCAATCATTAGATCTGATTGGCGAGGAGCTTCAATCACAGTAAGGACATCATCTGCAGTCTTGTCATCCTGCAGAAGAAACATAATAAAACAATGGGCACAGGCGATTGAAGTGTCAGGAGCATCTCATCAGAAACTAGGAAATTTAACGTTTTCAGGTTTTAAAAGTAATGGCAACTTTGAAAGGTAAAAGAATAAGAAAAGAGCTGCAATGGTACAGAACATTGCTGAGGATTTTAACACTAAAACCATAAATTTGAAAATTAATTAGCCAGGATGGAAACTGGTCTTGCAATTTAAAATTTTGGCCATGTCAAGGAAACACTTCTCAAATGTATAGAAAAAGTTCTGAATCCATTGTCAACGAGGCATGTGAAGCCTGCCCACAGTGAGTCAAACTCAGCTGAATTCTTCTTTAAACAATGAGTTTGAACCCTGTTATATTTTACCTAAATTACAATAATTACTACTAATGTGATAATTTTTTTTTTTTTTGGCCCTACTCACAAATGAAACAGTATGAAATACAAACTAATGAATAATGGCAGTATTTGTGGAGTTGACACTAGCAATATTCTTCTAATATGCATGGTGTCATGTGTATCCAGTCCCACATATGAAGTATGTTAGGCATGGATAGATTATAAGGGGAAGTAATTTGTTATTGAAATCATGAACAATACATTCCTTTCCGGCTCATGGATATTTTGCTCATGTCTGACAAATTTATGGAAATAATATTTCGGTGGTTCTCCAGAAGGAAATCATGTATATTTGTAGTAACAATGTGCCCCAACAGGTCTATGATTAGGCTACAGTAAAATGAAAGAGGATTATGGCGCCCGATAAAAATAAAGTGTACACTAATTTCTTTGAAAAGTCACAAGCATTCTATAACTCAAGTCTACACAGAAAAGACATTACGAATTAATGAAAAGGCATAATCCAACCCTGACTTTGTCATAATGAAAATTTTACCCAATTAACCCATACAAGTTTTACATAGCAACTACAACAAATAACACATGCTTCTGTAACAACATTATGAGTTAAGATGGACATTTTTCCCCAAAAGCCAGCGCCATGCAGTTATATGACTCGAGCAATCAATTCCTCAGGAATTAAGATATCACTGCAATTGACCAAAGAGTAAATGCATACAGGTGGCTGACATTAAATGCCCTTTGTCCCATGGAGATTCTGTATTATCGTGCTCGTTGGGAGGTCATGAGATTGCAGATGCATTGGCTAAGGATGGTGTGATACTGTTGTTTTATGTCTCTTCACTTTGTATTCTCTGCATTCTCTCTAGTATTTCCTGATGAATAGATTTCTGTTATATGTAAAACAGTTGTTACCATACAATATAATTCTCCTCCCTGAATTAAGCAGATCCCATTTAATGTCAAACAAGCAGGAAGCATAGTTTAATAACTGGTTAGTTAAATGAATCACAATGAAATCAACAAGCACTGCTTGGTTGTTTCAGCAAAGCATGCAGTGCTTAAGACCAAAAAAAAAAAAAAAAAAAAAGTAAATAAGAAGAAGAGTATATATGACTTGTTCCCATACCTCAATTGCCAAAGATGTTAGCCACTCCTTGGGCAAGTGCCTGGTCAGATGTTCATCAACAACAGCCAGCCGTGGTGAAAACAGTCGAAGAGCATTCTCGATCGCCACAGCCCTTGATGGGAATACAACAACATTCTTGCGCACCAGTGAAAATGGAGGAAGTCAGGATTTCTTTTCTTCTTCTTTTTATTTTATATTTTTTTTCCATTTTTCATATTACAGAAAAAACATCGAATATATGGAAATCCCAAAAAAAATTCCAAATACCAGAATATAATAAGTTCCTGTTTGTTTGACATTGTGGGACAACAATCAGTCATATTAGTTGAAAGATAATTCTATTGGCACCTATCAGAGACCTTAGCTCCAATGTATAACTCGGACATAGAATAATGAAATTAATTGGGCAAGTGCCTGGTCAGATGTTCATTGACAATAGCCAGCCATGGTGAGAACTGAGAACAATGGAAAAGCATTCTGAATTGTCATAGCCCTTGACGGGAATACAAGTATACAACAACATCCATGCGCAATAGTGAGAATGGTGGAGGTCAGTGTTTCTTTTCTTTTTCTTTGTTGTTTTCTCATATTGTGGAAAAGCATTGAATTGCACACAAAGTTTGCATGAACTCTATAGGAAAATATCAAACAGAACTACAGCAATCTCTCACAAAAATTCCAAATACCAGAATATAGTAAGTTTTTGTTTGTTTCAAGTTTCCACATTGTGAGACCACAGTCAGCCATATTAGTTGAAGCATCATTATATTGTCACTTATCACTCCAATGTATAATTTAAACATAGAGAATTAATTGGAATGAAAATTATAGATTAGGTAATATAACGCAACCAGTTACAAGAGGATCAACTGAAAATAAATGGAAAGTGATGCAAGACCACTTCCGGCAATCGAAAAAAGGCCCAAGTGGACCCCACGTCTGCATGATGGACATCTGTCCAGGGCATGATTAGAGAGTTTGATCACTTTTGAGCTCCATATCTGCAAACAAAGCTTAGAGTCAAATGGTGGGCTCAACATGTGATCCACGTGTGGATATTGAAGAAAGGTCAAAATTGCAGCCTTCTAAAGCCATATGGTTGAGTTTAGAGACTTGTGTTCATTTCTTCATTTAATTGCTTCTTTAATTGCATTGGACAGTTATTTTAGCCTAGGTAGGTCTTTTTATCATTAGATTAGTTTCCTTCTATGGTTGAAAGTCTTCTCCTTTATACAGTTATAAGGGTAACATTAAGGAGATGCATTATTTGAGTGGATAAAAGATACCAGTTTCTGCTGGACTACAGTTATGGAGACTCTATGATGCAGGACAATTAACCACTTGCTCTAAAAGCTCGAACTGATATAGTATGGCGAATTAATCCCTTTATCTCATAGTCCAGGCCCCAAATCCATGGGTTATGTCCTCGGCCGAACCCTCCTCGTGGGCCCCAAATCTATGGATTCCGCCCTACACGAGCCACCCATCTCATACAGCCCCTAAATCCATGGGTTATGCAGGCCACCCACCCCGAGTGTGACCTTGCATCCCACAGGCCACCCCACTCGAACCCGGTGTGAAAATGCCCCCGCATTAATTACCCCCACTGAGGAGTCTCGAACACGAGACCTCCCGCTCTGATACCAATTTGATGCAAGACAATTAACCACTTGCTCTAAAAGCTCGAGCTGATATAGCATGGCGAATTAATCCCTTTATCTCATAGCCTAGGCCCCAAATCTATGGGTTAGGTCCTTGGCTGAACCCTCCTCGTGGGCCCCAAATCCATGGGTTCTACCTTACACGAGCCACCCGTCTCACACGGACCCCAAATCCATGGGTTATGCAGGCCACCTACCCCGAGTGTGCCCCTACATCCCACAAGCCACCCCACTCGAACCCGGTGTGAAAATGCCCACGCATTACTCTATGTGATTATCCTTAGTCTTCCCTTCATCTTGTTTACTCCTTCCACCGGTTTTTCACCCATCCTATACCTATATTTGTGATATGTGGCAATTGAAGTGATTGGGTGCTCAGTTTTCCACTACTTATGTTCAAATTCAGTATATCTAAGCAAAACAGCTTAACATCACATCTGGTTGCAGATAGAAACTGAATCTGAAGTTCAGTTGTTACATTGAGTTTCCATCATAATGCCGTATCGTGGTTTTGCTTAGAATGTGATTTTCTGAATCAGGAACAGATTCCAATGATTTTCTTTAAACAAAATAAGAAACAATAACACCAACTGATCACTTCAAAAAAGAAAGGAAAAATAAAAAGAACAATAAGAGAGAAGTTCAAATTAAAGGGAGACAAATGCTTGTGTTAGTGTTTGATGTGTGCATGTGAATGACCCAAAATAAGCCAAGCAGACTTGACTTGCGAACTTGTCAATACCAAAATAAATAAATATTTGAGAAAAGGTGTTAGGAAAACAAAAAGAAAGTTATTTAACCATCCTACATGTAACTTTGTAATAGTATTCATCAATTTTTTAAGCATAAAACACGAATATCTGAACATTCTTTCCAGTGTATATGCTTAAGGGTATAAAGTCTAGGTGTTGCATAATTTTATTTTTTGTAAAGTAACCAAATTTTATTAAGGAAAACTTAGAGACAAACTACATCAAAAGCTTGGGGAAAGATGCTGATAGATCATCGCATACATTACAAGAAGACATTTCTCTCCAGAAGTCAAGGATTTGCTCCTGCCACAACCCTTAAAGATTAACAATCCCCCCTTAGGTGTGTTACATGTGTATAGAAGTTAAATCATATTTAAATAAGATATCTCGGGTAACATCACTGTTGAGTGAGAAAATTCACAATATAAGGGTCCACAGCCCTGGCCACGTGCACACGAATTCCCCATTTGCACTTGCGGCTTGTGTTGGGTGGTATTTCTGTCAAAAGGAAGGTGCTAGTCTTTCCTTCGAACCAAGCGAACAATGTTCATGCAAAAATCTTCTTGGCTTCCGCCTCGTGGCAAAAGCTGTAGGCTTCTGCCCTTTGAACGAGTGCAACTGGTCTTATGCGAAATGGGCATTCCCAGACTGGCACAAGGCTGCCACGACAACCATGTAGCACTTCCAATCATGTTTGTAAACCTATGTGATACTTCTAATCGCCTGAGGCACCAGAGTTTATTTCACAAAATTTGTAACTAGGTTAATACTAAACTGATAAAAAGCACCCTTGCGTTCATAAAGGCACAAATGTCTGCTCGCATTTCTTGCTAACTGTAGAGGGAAACAAGTCTTGTATGACACAAGATTACAAGGAAGAAATTCCAAGAAATGCCTGGAAGCACAAAGTAACAGAAACATTGGAAGATATAGTAACATATACTAATTTAATGAACCATCTTAATGATGGTATACCATAAACTTGGCTATATTCAATAAGAAGCAATTGCAAACGAATGATATCACTAAAACAATTGATCGAGAGAGTGAGGGAGAGAAAATTAGAGAGAGAGAGAGAAGTAGTTTAAAGACGAGTGAAAGGAACCAAGCCAGAAACCCAGGCAGTTTGAGAGATCGAGAGATTCCTCGGGGATTTCATCTTTGGAGGGAGAGAGTTGGTTGTGGAGATAAAGTCAGATCGAGAGAGATTCTCCGGGAGAGATTAAGCCCTTCCTAAGGAGAGAAGTTGATCTTCCATTGAGGCTTCGAGGAGAGGAGCTGATAGGGACATCAAAGGACCTACTCGGGTGTACCAGAGACGGAGACGACCCCCCATATTAGCGTAACTTTCTTTGTGGATGGGAGACGAGTTCCAGATGGGGCCCATCGGGCCATTTTGAAGACCCCACATGTATTGGACGTGCATCAGGAAGACCCCACTTTGGGATGATGCATGTGGGCTGCTTAGGAGACCATTTTAGTTATAAGATTTTTATTTTGTGTCGATCCGACCGTTGAATCCTGTCGATCAGGCCATCGGGCCACCAAATCTTCTTAATCTAGGTCCATTGGAATCTGATATTGCTTTCTTTATGTTTTTTTTTTTGTTGTTTTTAGGATTTATTTGATGGTTGAGATTGATAATAAATGTTTTAATTTTCTTATTTTGGACGATGGGCCACTTCACTTAAGTGAGTGACATAGTTGTAATTATGCTGAATTTTTAATTATAAAACCACATAGGGGTGGAGTTTCAACCCTAGTGGTGTTATTGAGAAGAAAGAAAAAACAGGGAAGTTCTCTAGTGTGAAGGAATTTTCCTCCTTGTGTTTAAGGGTTTGTGAGAAACCATCCCTTCCAATTGAATTGTGGAAGGGTAGAAACTTGTTTGGTGGTGAATTCCCCAAGGTACATCATTCCTTCTTCGAAAGGTATTCTTCTTTTTCTTCTCTTGTCTTCATCTTTTCCCTTACAATCTTCTAAACCCTAGATCTTCAATTTCCTATTTTCCCCTATTTCTAACAACTTTGATTCCAAAATCCTCAATTCCCATGAACCTAATTTTCCAAATTTTAGATTTTTCCCTTCATGACCCTAATCATAAAACGTACAAATATGTCCCTTAAGTGCAAAACATGTCTATGCTAAATTGGAAGTTTTATCCTTCAATTGGACATAGTTTTAATTGATTTATGTGATTTATTAGCATGCGGGCATGTAATTTAGGTTAAATCGGATTTTATTTCCTATTGTTTACTCTTAATTACTTAGTGGGTTAACATATTTTGTTAATTGAATTACTTTATGAACTCTTTCATAATCTCCACGTTGCATGTTAGCATTAAATCATGTGTCCTGCATCAGGAGCTATCCAGGTTTGTGGTTGAGAGGATAATCATGACTTGGGAGTGGGAGGGTCCCAGATCATGGTTTTAGTGTTGCAAATCAAAGGAAAAGGGAGGCACGAGGATAGGTTAAGAGGCGAACCTTTGTTCAGGAGAAATGATTCTTTGCTATGCGAGGCAAGAGCTCTTAGCGCCAGAGTCCCCTAGCGAAGAGCTTCTCCGACAAGCAAAGGCCCCTCAAGGCAAGACAAAAGTATTGGCTTTGGCTTCCCGACTTAGGGAAGTTCCCCGAGAGTCAATGGCTAGGCACCGATGACTATTCCTACTCCGAAGTTTGAGGCTGGAGAAGGATGGACAATGGTTTCTCAACAACATCCCCCGACATTGAAGAAGTCATATCGTCCCACTTCTTGGACTTCCCCACTCTTTTCGTTTCAAGCTTCCCGAAGGACTAGGAAGAATATATGATCTCTAGAGTCTTCAAGAAGGTTGAGGTGGTCAAGGAGGTGGTTATTCATATGAAGAGGGGCTCATCCTCCATCCGTGGTTTTTTTTTTGTCCATATGGAGATGGGTTATGAGGTTGATCAAGCAATTGCCCTCCTCCATCGGTTTGGCTACAATGACAACAAGCTCTTCGTCCATATGGCTCAATATAGCCCAAATGTTGTCTCTAATGGTTCAAGAGGGAAGGTTGAGAAGGTCAGAGGCTCTGGAGTTTCTCCTATATGGTGGCTAGCCCCCTATCTCAAAAGGGGGGCTGGCGGCCGCCGGCCGCTCGTTCAAAGATGCGGTTATAAGAGTATCTTTTGGCGAGCTTCTGTCAAAAGTGTCGATACTCTCGGCGTGGCCAACATGTCGAACGGTCTTTGGGTCCGGAAAGTCAACTTTGATTTAGACCCTGAGGTCATAGTGGATCCCTCGAAGGTAGATGTAACAATGATAGTGTTTCAATGGAGTCTAGTTGTTAGTGTTGAAAGGAGATTCTCTTGCTAACATTAAAGTCTGGTTAGAAACTTCTTGTAATATAAACGAGGATAACCTTGACTTCAAGCCACTGGGAGAGGAGGATGAGCTGCTCCTCAACCTCAAGCAGGACGAAAATATTGATTGTATCAATCTTGGCAAGAGCGTTGTTCAATTGATGGTCTGGTGACCTCCCTATGTAGATGGGCAAACAATTCCATTTTCGGTTCAATGGACTCACAATTTTAGTTCAAAGGGCAAACAATTCCATTTTCGGTTCAATGGACTCACAATTTTAGTTCGAAGGGCAAACAATTCCATTTTCGGTTTAATGGACTCACAGTTTTAGTTCAAAGGCACTCCCTTATAGCTATGGAGCCAGGAGTTCCTATTGGCCATTGGCACTTGCGTTGGAGAAGTCATATCTTTTGACTCAATGATGGAAAGCAAGTGGGAGCTCCGAGCCACTCGCCTTCTCATAAGGAAAAAAGAGATTCTTTTCCACCCATATTCCAGGATTCCCGTCTCGGTGGGGGGAAGATTGCCTCAAGATTTTGGTGTGGCCAGGGGGATCATCGCTCCAACTAATCCTGGTGGTGGGGCAGCCATTAAAGATGAAGAAGCATTGTCGCGTTGATGCACCTGCAAAGTACCATCTTTTCCTTCAAAGGTTGGTGGAGGCCATGTTATCCATTAGCTAACATGTGGCCTCACAGTTGATCCTATTTCGATCATAGTTGCTCCCATTTTGCCACTTGGCCTTTCCGCTTGCCAAGCAGTGGATGGCATGGACGGCCAAAAATCGCCCACCTTGGTGGACCTAACACGTGGCGCGATCATTGGCAATCTCCGTTATGTCGAGGTTTGCCTCTCTCTTCCTCAGTTGACATGTGGTCTAGGTAGCCCCCCCTCTTGAGCCCAACATAGTTAACAGTTAACACCCATGCGACTTTTTTAGACTTATGACGTCACCTGCTCCGCCTTGGACAATGAGAGTTGCTCCTCTGAGCCAAGTGGTTGACAGCGGCGGACCCTCGATGCTAATGGTGGCGCTTCTCTAGCAACATGTGGCTTGTAGATATCACTTCATGTGATAGCTATCGCTAGTCAGCTTAAATGCATTGACATCGTGGTCAATTAGGTCAAATCAGGGAGGACACGTGGTTTGACTTAGTTGTCTCTCAAGCCTCTTGGAGTCTCTTCCTCTAACTTTGATGACAACGGCTCCATCAACAGAGGGTCTTATGTGTTGACGCCTGGCTTGTCATCGCCGCCCAATGAGATAGCCGGTGTCGTTTGCCATCATCTCGTAGCATCAACCTCTAACTGCAGCCCGACATCGCCACCTAGCGAGACAACTAGCGTCATCTTCCATCACGTCATCACCTCCGCCTCTGACCTTGTTATCAGTGGTAGCCCTATCATCCTCAAAAAGGCGTGCTCCAACAAGACGCATGGCCTATCATCACCGCATATCGTGTTAGATGCTGATGATAGCCTTAATTTCTTCGACTCCTCAAGTTCTCTCATTTTGACATTCGGTTGGCTTAATAATATTGAGCTAGCTGGAGTCAAAGAGAGCCCTTTTTTCTTTAACACATGACCCTCTTCAGTAAGTTCCTTCAACCTTCCCCTCCTCGCTCCTTCCCTCTCTACCCTCAATCTCCTCCTTAAAGCAACACGTCTTCCAAGAGTCCACCCGTCAAGGCAAGAGGTGCTTTGTCTACTCAAGAGGCCAAAAAGTCCTAGAAATTCCCCAAAGGCTGGAGAGAGCTTGTCGGTTTTGAGTCCTCAATAAATTATGATGTTGGCACCAACTCCAGAAGTGAGAAGAAAGGTAGACAAAATATGCAAGTTTCTCATGGAGCTCATTTCCTGCGAGGCCTTGGATGTGGGCAGAAAAGGGCTCATGTTAAGGACATTTGTCATCGGTTCAAGGCGCAACTCATAGCTCTTTAGGAAACTAAACTTCATACTATTATCTGGTATGTGGACTCCATCTGGGGTGTCCCCCCACGATAAGTGGGTGATGCTCGATGTGGAGGGTTCTATTGGCAACATTTTTGGTGGCCTAGGACACTAGGTCTTAGGTCAAAAAAGGACATTCTAGTTGGGGCGTTCTTTGTGGTTCTGAAAAACCCTTCATTTGGTATTAAATGGGTCTTCTCAACAATCTATGGCTATTATAAGCATCCTTAAGGCACCCCTCTAGGAAGACCTCGATGCAATTAGAGTTAAATGATCACTGTCTTGGTGCCTTGGTGGGGACTTTAATGTCATCCAGTACTCCTTCGAAAGGCTGAATGACAACCGTCTCTCTAAAAGCATGAAGCTCTTCTCCAACTGGGCTAGCGAATGATCTTGTGGACCTCCCTCTCCAAGATGTGAAATATACTTGCTCGAATGGCCAAGATGGCCCAATCCTCTCTAGTCTCAACATATTACTCATTTCCCTTGACCAGCTGGATTTCTTTCCAATAGTCTTACAACGTGGCTTACCCCGTACCACCTCTCATCTCTACCCATTTGGATTTTGTCGAGGACAGTTGGGGCCCTAAGCCATTCAGATTGAAGCTATTGTGGCTCGAAATAGATGGGTTTTCCTCTGTGGTCAATAATTAGTGGTCCCCCTGGGTTTTGTCCATAGCCAAAAACTTCAGCTGTTAAAAAATAAAGTGGTGCATTGGAGAAAGGAGCCTCTTGAGAGCATCAAGCTTAACGTGAATAAAATCCTCTTGGTCATCCAGTCTTTGGAGACTAAGGAGGCCCACTTTCTTATGAAGATAAATCCTCGGGATCTATTCTCCATGCCGAATATTCGAGCAAGGTCAAGCAAGAAAGATCAAGTGGAGATAACGGTCACACACCCCTTGGCTCAAGGAAGGAGATAAGAACAATTTCTTTCACTGCATAACTGGTGTAAGGGCCCCATTGCAACAAGATAAGTAACATTTCCATCAAGGGCCTGTTTGTTTTGCAATTTACACCGTAAATGTGTTGTAATTAACTCATTATTACTTACACCCGTAATAAGGCAACAACCCCAAAGTTGAGGTTGACAGCTATCGAGTTTGGGTGATTTTTTACTACAAAACAGGCATGGAAAAATGAGTGCGCAAAAATTGGGGAGCCCACCGTGATGTGTGTGTCATATCCATGTCATCCATCTATTTCGCTAGCTCATTTTAAGGCAGGAACCAAAAAATGAGGCAAATCCAAAGTTCAAGTGAACCACACCAAAGTAAACAGTGGGAATTAAACGCCCATCGTTGATAACTTCTTGGGGGCCATAAAAGTTTTGGATTAAACTAATATACGACCTTATGAATAGGTTTGATGACAAATAAACATCATTGTGAGCCCTAGGAAGTTTCAGCTTTCAATGCTTGAGGTTCGTTAGGACCACTATTTCTTATGGTGTGGTTTACTTGAGCTTTGGATCTGTCTCATTTTTTGGCTCACGCCCTAAAATGAGCTGGCGGAACGGATGGATGGCATGGATGTGACATATACATCAGGGTGGGCCCGACAATTTTTATTGGTATCGAAACACATGGAAATCACTGACACAATGGAGAGGAAAATGCAGTTTTTAAGGCAGCATTTCCTCAAGCAAACATCGGTAGGAAGTAACTATTACTCATTGACAAGTAACTACAAGGGATTTGTAAAAAGCAAACAGGCCCTAATGGTAACAGAGTGGGATAGGCACCGGGTTTGCGACCATATTATTTCTTTCTATAACGATTTATTGTTCTCTAAAGGTTGGACTCTACCTAAGTTGGATAAGCTTGCTTTTCCCCATAGCTCTACCAAGGAAGCAATTGCTCTTGAATCACCTTCCTTTGAGGCAAAAATCAAGGTTCTTGTCTTTTTCCTCGATAGAGACAAAGCCCCCAGTCCAAATGGTTTTCCTATGGCCTTTTCCAAACTTTTTGGGACATGATCAAGTCGGATTTAATTGGTTTCTTCTTAGAATTTTTCTATAATGACCAATTGCCTCAGGTTATGGGAGCATGCTTCATTGCTCTCATCCTAAATTGATAAGGATTTTTGGCCCATTAGCCTTCTGGGGGCCCCCCTATAAGATTATGCCCAGTGTCCTTGCCTCCAAGCTTCGCCATGTTCTTTTGAGTGTCGTATTTAAAGTTCAGGGTGCTTTCATGGCTAATCAGCAAATCCTTGATCGTGCTCTCATTGCCCACAAATGTGTTTACTCTCATCACCAAGATGTTAGAAGTGTTGTCTGTAAGCTAGACATTGAAAAACTTCGATCATGTCAACTGAGATTACCTAGACTATATGTTGGGTCATCTCGGATTTAGCGCAAATGGATCCAAGTTTGCATCTCCTTTGCTAAATTCTCTTTCTAATTAATGGATCTCCCAAAGGTTTCTTTTAGTCTTCCAAAGTTTTGAGACAGGGTGACCCGCTATCCCCTTTCCTCTTTGTCATCGTTGTTGAAGGCTTTAGCAAAATGTTGGGTAAAGGCAAGTTAGTCGACCTCTTTAGTGGGTTTGTGGTGGTGAATTATGGCCCCTCTGTTTCTCACATTTAGTTCTTTGATGATACCCTCCTCTTCTGTGATGATGAGGAGGTGTTTGTTGAAAACCTCCAAACAAATTGTTCATTGTTTTGAGGCTATCTCTAGTCTTGAGATAAATCACTCCAAAAGTGAGATGCTTGGCATTAATCTCTCTTCCTTTGCCCTTTCTCGATTAGTAGCAATTTTTTGTTGCGAGGCAAGCTCCTTCCCTTCCTCATACCTTAGCCTTCCTCTATGCATACAAAAGCCTATCAAACACTGTGGGATGTAGTTATTGAGTGAGTGGAGCAGAAATTATCTTCCTCAAAGCATCACTCCTTGTCCCTTGGGGGTCGCTTGACCTTTATTAAAGTTGCCCTTTTCAACCTTCCTTCCCACTTCCTCTCTCTTTCAACACTTGAAGTCTATTTTAATCAGGCTGGACAGGCTAAGGAGAGACTTTTGTGTGGAATGGGAAATCCAATTGCTACGAGTTCCACCTTCTCAGCTAGTCAAAGGTCTACAAGCCTATCTCACATGGAGGTGCCGAGATTTGGCTATAGTTAAGTCAACCCTTCTTGGTAAATGGACTTGGTGTTTCTCGAAGGCCAGCAACTAGCGTAGAGAGACATCACTAGCAGGTATGGGACAGGTGATGGTGGTGGTTGGTTTTCCAAACACTCTATTTATAGTCTCTGGAGTGTGGAAGGCCATTGCAAACTTGTGACTCCATATGCAAGAAATTGTTTTGCCTTCTCTCTTAGCAATTGGCCCCACATTCATTTCTGGATGGATCGTTGGATCTCAGATAGCCTCTCCTCTCTCTTTTCCCAAGCTTGGCTCGAGTCACCTCGGATAGGTCCATTTTTGCAGCCAATTGTTTCTATGATGTGGGGTCTAGGATCTAGTGCCCTCCTTGTACGAGAAATTTGTTAGATTCTGAGACAGAAGACTTCCTCAGGCTTCTGGAACTTTTGAGTGTTATTCGTCCCTCCTAAGGTATTGAAGACTCATTGATGTGGTCCGTGAATAGCTCAAGTAGGTTCTTGGTCTACTCGTTGTTCAAGCTTCTCTAATGCAAGGGCATTTTCACACCGGGCTCGGGTGGGGTGGCCCATGGGATGCGGGGGCACACTTGGGGTGGGTGGCCTATGTGAGGCGGGTGATTCGTGAGGGGCGAGTCTCATGTGATGTGGGGCCCACATTGGGGGGGGGGGGGGGGGGGGGGGGGGGGGGGGGGGGTTCGGTCAAGGACCTAACCCATAGGAAGTGGGGCCTGGCTATGAGATAAAGGAATTGATTCACCACACTCTATCATTTCAAGAATTTTAGAGCAAGTGGTTGGTTGTCCTGCATCAAAAGTGGCATCAGAGCAGGAGGTCTCATGTCCGAGACTCCTCATCGGGGGTGATTAATGCAATGACATTTTCACACCGGGCTCGAGTGGGGTGGTCTGTGGGATATGGGGGCACACTCGGAGTGGGTAGCCTGTGTGAGGCGAGACCCATGTGATGTGGGGACCATGACGGGGGTTGGGCCGAGGACCTAACCCATGGGAAGTGAGGCCTAGGCTATGAGATAAAAGGGATTGATTCACCGTGCTCTATCAGTTCGAGCTTTTAGAGCAAGTGGTTAGTTGTCCTACATCATTCTCAGTGGTCCCCCTCTGGCAGGGGTTGCTTTGCTTGGTCTTAGCGTTTGTTTGACTCCTTGCTAGGGGGAGAATTCTCATTGTAGACAACGTGAAGAAAAGGGGGATGGTTCTGTCAGCTTTGTATGGAAAGTGCGAAATCAATCAACCACCTCTTTATCTACTACCCCCCTTCATCCATGGGGTGTGGTCATGCATTCTGGCCCTTTTCCACACTTCATGGGTCATGCCTTTTGCTACAAAGAATCTGCTCTTTTCCTGGCACAGGGGAGACGCTGGGAAGGACCACAAAGCGTTTGGCCATCATGCTTCCTTTTGGGTCATTTGGTGAGAGAGGAAAAACCATTGCTTCCAGAATTCCTCCTCTTCTATCTCTCGGGTGGTGGTCTTCATTATTGGGGATGTTGTGGAGTGGTTGTTTTGTCTCTCGATTCTTGACCATTGTATTCCTTCTTCTCTCTTTGGGTTGTAGTAGGCCTAACTTGTTTCTTTGTCTTGGGCTAGTTTGTTTTTATTTCTGTTTTTGTTTTGTCTTTGTTTTCTTCAGGTTGTAGCAGGTCTTGCTTGTTTCTCTTTTCACCTTTGGCGTTTTTCTTCTAAAATTTTTTGTTAATCTTTTTTTAAAAAAATGCAATTAATAACCCACTCAGACCTACAGCATCAGAATGTAAGCAAGCTTACCCACACACCATAACTAAAAAGAGAATAAATGAAAGAAATGAGTGAAAAACCGAACAAATAGTAGTTTCTTACATTGGAATTAACAGGTACATGATGATATATCCTCATAAACCCTGCAATAAGATCGCGAAATCGTGTGCTTCCAGCTGGAGGCTGATAGGGAAAAAATGAATTCTCTTTCAGAACACTGGCCAGATAAGCTAGGAATGGGATCTTCTCATCAGCTACTGAATCATCATCAAAAGATAAATCCAAGGAACTGCTGATGTCTTGGAAGCCATTCTTGAGAAAATCAAATATGGTCTTGACCTGTCAATTTACAGCAAAGTGTCAGCCATGTGCATTTCTGCACCATAAGGTTAATAAGTATCTGCCTATAAAACAAATTCAGTGCATGCCTGATTTGGTTGGCGAAGTTGGCAACTGTAAACTGATAAAGAATGTGAAATGCGACCACCAGACTTCCCATAGGCCCAGGCTGTTCGAGCACAGATAGGCTGATCACCAACAAGCCCCATGAAGAACTCAAAACGATGAGGGCTATTCTTCTCAATTTCGACTAAAGCTGAGATGTCTGTATCAGCGGCCTGAAATAACATGTTTATAGTCGTTACTTTCCTTGGAACAGTTATTGCCATGACAGAAATTGCACATTAAAGAGAAACAAAGATTATATGTCGATTAAAAGAAGGAATCTGTACAATATGTTAACGTGGGAGTTATTCTCTGCATGAAGTGCATTTTGACAGATGGCCAGAAGGCCATATATTTACCAAAGCTTCGAGCTACTTAAAAATTGGGGGGATTCACATACCTGAATTACTTTAGTCTGCCAAAGCTTTGCAATGCGGAAACCACGGCGTTCGAACAAGCGCTTACAAACACCTTGACCAGGACGGCCTCCAATATTGAAGATCATGATACCCATGGGTTTGATAACAGCAATGCCCTCCTCAACTGCCCTAGCAATTAGACCTAAGCCAAACTGATCCTCAACAAACCCTGAATAGAAGCAATAAAGATATATTCAATATAAATTCACTGAAGCTGAATACAGATTAAATAAAGGAGAAAGATACATCACTCAGTTTAACTTAAATGACTGTTTGATTTAATATGAAAATCAAAGGCCTTACTGTACAATTGTACCCAAGCATATCTTTTAATTAACATTCAATCTTCACACCTTGTTCATTACAGATAGGGAAAGGGGGTAAGGAATGTCACTATAATTGTTCAAGCAAAAAGATTATTTCCTCAAATAAGTTGAGTTGTGTGATGATAGGGACCCCTTATACCTTAACCAGGGCAAATGATTGATAAGTATTGCATGTGACTTTACATTGGAGATATCTTTCAGGAAATACTGAAGTTCGATGGATACATAATCCTTCAAATATCACAATAGCATCAGTGTAAACAATTTCAGTTTCAGTGACCATCTATTCCTCTTTACGTAACTGAAGCTGGACCTGATGCGCTTCTGGTACCATCTAGTAAATGTTTTTTTTTTTAAAAAAAAAATTAATAAATAACTACCATCTGGTAAAGGTTACCACCCACATAACTCAAAATATATGCATATACGTTGATCAATCCACATTTGCAGAATGATGGACACCACATGGATGCACCGATGTCTGTAAATGGGCAGAAAAGGATGTTTCTGGTCAACAAATCTATGCAATTTTTTTTTTCTTCTGTACATTTGTTCTTAAACATTTGTTTCTGACATCCAAAACAGGTGAAGGATCAGATAGTTTTTAACTACCAACCGGCATTTTTTTTGCATGATTCTAAAGCTCGTTGGTTTAACTCAAAACTCGGCCGAGTCAACTCAACTCCACGAGATTTTGAGCCAAGTTGCTGGGAAATTTGGTTGCCTGACTCAATCCTGACTCAGGACAACTCATTAAGTCAACTCAACCACTTGGTTGACTTGTGTGATTGGAACCAAGTCACTCAGTGAGTCACAATGTTAACACCCTGATCCATAGCTCAAGTGGTAGACTAAGTGAAAGATACCTTGTTTCAACACTGAGGTCTTGGTATCGATCCTAGTGGGGGTGGCTAACTGTGAATGTGAACTGACAGTGGGGTGTACTAACAAGCTAACAAAAAAAAAAAAAGTCACTCAGTTAGTCACAATGTCAATATTAATAAAATGTAAATGGGGAGGGAGGGAATCAAACCCATGACCTCTGCTAGAAGAAAGATGAACTGAAATAGACCATTGAGTGGCTTGATGACAATATTTGCAATTTATATTACTTAACTATGTTATCAAGTCCAGTCAGGATGTGTCTTCGAATCAAACCGACCTGGCTGAACATTGGGTCGAGTCAAGTTTTTGGGTTTTCAAACCATGGTGTCATGGGTCACTGATAATCCACGAGGTGCACCCATAATCTAAAAGTCTGCATCCATCGTCATGTGCACCAATCCAACAGTTTGCAGGGATGCTATTTACAAATTGGAACCAGAAGTTCAATGACTCTTAGACCTAAATAAACTCATAACATTGGATAAAGTTGTAGGAGGATAATCAGCCCCACTTGCATTAAATAACTACATGTTAGTTGATTGTTGCTCCAAGATTTTGTTATAACCGATACATATCATTCAGGTAGCCTATCCGCATCTTTATGCTCTTGTTTTAAGCATATGAGAGAATGTCTTCATTCTCTAGATCCCACACAAATTTGTCTCTTATTCATTCATTATGAAATAGCTTAAGTGGAGTGTTATTTAAATGTAAGAAAAGTCCTCCGTCCACTTCCATTCTGAACTTAAGCCGTTACCACCCACTCTCACAGTCTATATATTTATGAAGAGAACTCACAAATGGAGCATGGGTACAAACCAGCTAAAAACTGTTATCCATGCTAGAAAAGGTGCTACCACCTTATAAGCTCTGCTAGCCAGTAAAACACAAGTAGATCATCATCACCACCTCCATGAGTGCTGAAGACTCAGTTTCTGAATTCCCAGATATTTGGATAAGACTAAGGATAATGGCGGCCCCTTCTCCAAGATTTGAAACCCGAACACACTTGGATTTGAACTTTAGAAGTTATGCAAAATTCATAGCGAACATTCCAATTGGGCATCGAATTCAACTTGTGATGATGTGAATTATTTCTACATGATTATACTTAAGAGCAGTAAGAACCTGTATTCTGAGATTTTTGACCTTGAAGTTCCGCCGAACGTATCCTTGCAATAGTCATGTAAAACAGGATTCTTTTTTTTTTTTTTTATAATGGTAAAACAGGAATCAATTATTTTACCAATGAAAAAGCATTTACTCCCCCAAAAGACTCAGACTAAATCAAATGTGCTTTAACACTTATTTGAAGGTAATGCATTAGAAATCTACAGCACTCAAAACTTTCGCGCATGCCCTCATATGAGTTAGACATTGGTGCACACAAAACTTTTATGAAGAAATTATCCATTGACCAATACAAACGAGGAGATTTCCTTAACAAGTATAAGGAGCACATCAAACAATAGAAGGTTCTGGAAGCCTCTTTAAAATTTTGGACTTAAAAATCTGGATGCTAACAGATTGCAAAACAATACAATTAAAAGGAAAATAACAAATTGCAAAACATCAACTGAAGTGAATTAGTAGGAAAAAACTAACCTGGAGCGCACAATAGTTACTTAAGGAATATAAGAACTCCTCGCTGGCATTTTCAGTAATCATCTTTGACATAGCCTCTGGATTTGGGTTGAGTATCTGAAAAAAAGAGAGGTCTTCATCAGGTTGAGGCGACGAAGTAACAGACACCACCAATTTGTTTATGCTACCATAATATTTTCTGGGCTACAAACTCCCCTAGACTCAGTAAAGCATAGGAAAAGAAATACATGAATAAAAATATTACTTTAGCAAAGACAAATGACTAGAGGACTTCAGGTATTAAAAGTTGTGATACCTGAGGTATGCATCCAACAATTCGTTCGAGCTGTATGTTGTGATCCCTACAATAACCTAGCAGGTCAGATTCATGGAACTCCACCCTATCAAGCAAAGTTTTCTTCTCTCCATCATAGATAGGAAGCCCATTTTCATCCAAAGCATTTAAGTATAAATTAATCCGAGCAACTTTGACTGCCCTTGGGTTTATATCAAGACCGTAAACCTGTTAAGTAGTCATGTCAGTGCTTCCTGATGAATTACAAAGGGGCTGTCTAAAAGAAGAATGACGATGCGCAGAAACCCAAATTTCTACAAGGTCAGCATATATGAATTGGCAATAAAGATAGAGAGCATTCCCTGAATTAAATAACAACACCAAGGCAAGATCCATGTTAGTTGTCGCTCTGAAAACTAATCTAATCAGGCATGGGGCAGAACATGAATCAAAGAATATCTGGCACAATGGTTAAAATCAAGATACAACAAACAACCTTCAAAGGGGACCACTTCTCAGCAAGAGCTATTGATATCCAGCCATTTCCACAGCCAAGCTCGGCAACCGCCTTGTCCTTGAAAATGGAATCGGGATGCCTGTTTATTCCTTCGTAAAAGGTGAAAGACCAATCTTCTGGTATAAAAATGCTTGGAATCTCCAACAATGTCAATTTTTTTCTCTCCTGGTAACCTGCAAGCAGCAAAGGAGGGTCTCAATCTCAGCCATGCAATATCTAGCATGCAAATTGTACAGACTCCCATTACTCGAATCTATTTGTAAAAAGAGGCCAACTGAATGCAAGTATCAGAATTCACAACACAAAGAAGCAAGAAAGAACATGTACCCATCACTAACCTCAGATAAATGTACACTGACTGTGACCAAAATTTGCAGATAAATAGAATTTTTGTGTCGATTTGACAGAACAGTGGTTGATCCATTAAAAATGAAAAAGAAAAAAAAAAAAAAAAAAGAAGCTACAATAACTGGTATTCATATAGAGGTCCAGTTTAGTGGTCTCCTGACTCCCATTGGTTGCATGGTATAGGACACCACTTTTCATGGTGCGGTCCCATCATTTTCCATCAACTGGAGTAAGCAGATTATTGACATTCGCACATACACCAAGAGAGCTGCCAACCATGCCATTCAGCAATTCATTCTTAAAACAATTATAAAATTCACTGAATATAACAAATAAATGTAAAAGAAAATTAGAAATCTATAAATGTAAAAGAAAATTAGAAATCCACGAATGTTTCAAGCATATGTTGGCTTAGAAGAGAAAACGAAGGAGAATCCATGACATGTAATTCTAATAACAACAGATCAAATGAAAAGAAAAGTAAAATGTAAATGACTTCATCTCAATTAGATAAAACCATACTGAGAAACGATCACAATCGACACTGTATACAAACTTTCACATTAGAGCCCATCTTTCTTTCCCGTCAATCTCACATGTGTAAGATATCATCGTCGTGTAGAAGGCATTCACACCATGAAGATCACATGGCACCACAGTTACGCACGTCCACCCATTGGATGGGCCACGCTGTCAGAATCAATTGGACATCCAATTGTCACCTAATGACTGGAACGGACTAGTTAAATACGTGCGAGGTGATTTCCATGGTGGGGCCCACCTTATGCACAGATCAGATATCCTACACATGCGACTCTAGAAAGAAGTGTATGTGAACGATTAATATACAGTGCCTGTACTTGATCTCCTCTCTCAACAGTACTTACTACAAAAGAATTTTACAAACAGAGAAAGAAATTTCAGAAATTAAAAGGAAAAAATTAAAAATAAAATTATAGGAATACATTTGAGATAGATCTTGTAGGAATCACCTACTCCAGAAACAAAAGCGTGCCACTATTAAAATAGTACAAAGCTGTACTATTCTATTGCGAAATTTTTATTTTAAAAAAAAAAAAGAAAGAAAGAAAAAGAAAGGATGCTTCTATCAATCAGCGTGGTTGTATATATCAATTCATAATGAAAATGGAAATTGATAAAGATTTATAGAGAGAGAGAGAATCAGAGCAAAAAAAGAAAAAGACAAAAGATTAAATGATCTCAAATGCCATTAACAAACAGAACAGGAAATTCATCCATTTCACAGAGAGAGAGAGAGAGAGAGAGAGAGGAGCCAATCGCTGTAAAGAGAGAGAAGGAGATCAACCTTGGAAATCGGCGAGGAGGACGTCGTGAATGCGGAAATGGAAGGTATGGAAGCAATGATCGGAATCTTCCTTAGAAAGGAAGCGATTCTGAAGCGAGGACAGGAAGATCCTGGCATCAGCTCTGGAGTTAGGATCCTCCAGCTTCTCCAGCACTGATTTCAGAGCATTGTAAGCAGAATCCCCTGACTTCTCGCACTCCTTCAAGAAATCCTCCATCCCTAACAACATTTCTTCCCTCGCTTCTTCTTCTTCTTCTTCTTCTTCTTTTCTCTCTTTCTACAGAAATAAAAAAAACACGAAAGAAAGACGACGGAGAACAAGTAAACGGTTGAGAGAGAGAGAGGTGGGTGTGGTGTAAGCCGTTTGCGGATGGCGGGGCTTTAAAAACGAGTCCACATCACTGTCTGTGCTTGCGCGACTCAAAAACTCAATATTATTGAAAAATAAGAGAGAAAGTAATTGCAGAGGCTTGTTTACAATACAATACATCGGGACCTTAACCCTCGACTCTGATCATCTTTCAATGATCCAAACCGTCTATGTGACGAATCTCATTTTTTACGGTTGATTACGTCTTTGATAATTCGATTATTTTGCTATGAACATGAACCGTCACCGTATTATAATGAGAAGGTTAAAATATTCAATCCAAGAGTTTTTTCAGGCAACCCCCTGGTAGATGAGTCCTGTCAAATAAATGGTTTGCGTCGTTGATGAAAAATAAATCCAACGGATAGCGTCCCAGCGTACCCTATTTCAATGCGTCGGGATGTATTCAAGCGAACATCTCCATTTGGTTGGAATGCGTGCATACCGTTTTATCTGTACCGGAATCCTCCACGACACCTTTTTTATGGGATGTGTAAAACACCCGAGTCTGTAGGGTCCATCATGTTTCCAATATAAAATCTATTCCTTCCATCAGGTTGTATATTATATGTTAGACCTGGATATAAAAAATCAGCTCGATCTGCAATTTAAATGGACCACACTTTATGGAACAGTAGGAATAGGATGTGAACCATAGGTTTGTATGTGGGACCACTTTTATCGAACCCGTTAATCAGGACTCAAAATCACCAGGACAAAGAGAAGATTCAAAAATATTGCTGATGAAAAAACCCAGGGATGTAACGCGGTGTGAACTTAGCGGTTTAAGCAATTTTACATTATTCCCATTGGTGTGGCCCATTTTAGATTTTAATCAAGATTATATTTTTCACCTACGGTAAAGATAATGGTTTTCACGTGATGGACGGAGTCGATTTTTCATATAGATAATGGTTAACGCCACGAAGCATGTGTGTTTTACGCGCTCAGTAAAACAGGTGTTGTAAACGGTTCCGGTCGGTTTTGATGTCGTGTTGGGTCCGCATTCGTACGTTGGTTCCATGGTGTTTCTTCAACCGTGCACATGGCATTGTTGTACCGAAATCCAGACCGTCCGAATTTCTGGATCAAGTATATACGGAGTGCAACCTGAAATTTGCACTGATAAGATAATATTAACCGTATGATTTTCCCTCGCAATTTGGAAAACTGATTTTTTTTTTTTTTATTACTTTTAAATACTAATTGGACGGTTAGGATTTCTTGGTCAGTGTAGTCTTAGAAGCATCCTTCATCCATGATGTGATATAAGCCACAATTTGGATGGTCTGGATAGCTGTACCTCAGCGCTACAGGTGAGGAGAATGAGTCACTACGCCTTTTTTTTTTTTGGTGCACAAACTTGGGGAGTAGCCAATCCGTTACCAGGACCGGCTAGATCTGTGTGGGGGCTCACCGTGATAAATCTGTTTATCCAGGCCGTACATCCCTTTTCTCATATCATGGTATGGTATGAGCCGGCAGATCCAACGTCCTGGTGGAACACACCAGTGATACTCTTGCATTTAATGAAACTTGGGCTGGGTGGATTTATTTGGTGTGTTACACTTGACCGTCGGATACGCCTCATTTTTTAACTCATGATTTAAAATGTTCTGATAAAAGGAATGGACGGCTTGGATAGAAGATAAATCAAAGTGTGACCCAAACAGATCTGGCCGCCCTTGTTACGTCCGGGCTGTGGTCGGACGCAATCCGCTTCCCTCCCTGATCCTCGCCCTCCGCGATATAAATACTCGGCCCTGCATTAACGAGCAGGGCTCGTGGTTCAACGAATCAAAACGGTTAAATGTGGCGAGGAACATCTTTTTTAAGACGTATGATGCGCTAGATGGAAGCCGGAGTCCGCCCTGGGAGGGCATTTGTGGGCCCACCTTGATATATGAGTTTTATCCACACCGTCCATCCATTTTTCCATATATAATATATTGTCCCTTCGTCCAAGTATTATATGTGACCTTATGAACAGGTGGGATGACAAATAAACATCAGGGTGGGCCATGAGAAGGTTTCAACGTTGGTATCATAATCACCGCTGCTTCCTTTCATGTGGTCCACTTGAGCCTTGGATCTGGCTCATTTTTGGGTACTAAAATGATTTGGCTAAATGGATGGACGGGGTGGATAAAACCCATACATCACAGTGGGCCCACGGAGGCCTGCCTGGACTGAGTCCGTCCGGGCAAGGTAGGACGCAGTCGAAATCGGATTGCGTACTGAGGTACTCAGTACGCTTTTATTGTACTGAGTAAACTCAGTTGGGACCACTGTGAATGTATGTGGTCTATCCACACCTTCCATACATTTTTCCTGCTAATTTTAGCGGTTGATCCAAACATTGAAGTAAATCCAAAGCTCAAGTGGACCATGCCACAGGAAACAATGTGGAATAATGATTTCCACCGTTGAAACCTTCCTAGGGCCCACAGTAATGTTTATTTGTCATCCAACCTTTTCATAATATCACAAAGACATGGATGAAGAGAAAGTACAAACATCAGCTAGATCCAAAACTTCCGTGGCCTCCAAGAATTTTTCAATGGTAGAGGTTCAATCAAACTGTTTTCTGTGATGTGGTCCACTTGAGCTTTGGATATGCCTCCGTTTTGGGTTCAAGCTCTAAAATTATCCGTTAATATGGATGAACAGAGTTGATAAAATAAATAAATAACGGTGGACCCCACAGAGTTTACTCAGTACGCTAACGGTACTGAGTTACTCAGTACGACGCAATCCGAGTAGGTAGAACCCATGTATGGTGGCGCCACGTGTCAATGAAGAGATTTTGTAGAGTGTAACCTGCCTTGCCCATGGATCAAAGTCATACATATCCACCAATCCTAGCCGTCACTTATACTTACTTTCTCCTGCGTCACTGATCAAATCACTGGTACCAATATTGGATTTGTTGTAATTTAAATCATATCCATCCAGATTAACACATCATCAGCCTGTTGTAGGTACAATGGAGAGATGGAGGACGAGGATTGCGTGGTGACCTCACCACGTAGCTACGTGGTGTCAGGACTCTGTCGGCCCACCTGGCGTATGTGTCTTATCAATGTCGTCCATCCATTTTTCCGGCTCATTTTAAGGTATAAGCCAAATATTGAACTCAAGTGGATCAGACTACACAGTAGACAGTGAGGATAATGACATCTACTGGTTGTTCATGAGTTTTGCTATTAGGAAAAATACAAATCTTAACTTATCCAAAACTTCCACACCCCCCCACCCCCCCCCCCCCCCCCCCCCCATGAAGTTGTCAACGGCAGGCACTCAATCCCCGTAGCTTCCTATAATAGGGTCTGCATGAAATTTGGATATGTTTTCATTTTGAGCTCATGCCGTCAAATAAGGTGGCAAAATGGATGAATGTTTTAATTTTGAGCTCATGCCGTCAAATAAGGTGGCAAAATGGATGAACAGGGTAGATACATCCAATCCAGCTGCACCACCACTTTTTGCCCTTCACTCTAAAATTAAGGCTAATAACAACGAAGTGGGGCACCCCCTAAAAAGTTATAAGGATTTAACCAAAGTAGCATGGTGGTATAGCTAAATATCCCAGAAATTAAGACTTAAAAAAAAAAAAAAAAACCTTCCTTGATACATGTAAAAATAAATAAAAAAATAGGATGAAAGTATCTCTGCTTGGATTCTAATGCTTGTATAGATATGCTTCTTTTTTCCTTTATTGTTTTTCGGACTTACTTTTCTTCTTCTTTTTTCAAGCATGTTTTTCGGGGACATACCATCATCTTGTCTGATTGGATATTCGATCATTGCCATTGACTTTCCGACGTATAGGCATCACCAACAACTTCTACAGCTTAAAAATGAGTGTTGTTTTTAGTTCGACTACCACATTTCTTAATGATGGAAGTTACTAATAGGTGGAAGATATTTTGAGTAGATTATTTATTTTTTTTTTATTATTTTTTACAAAATAATATTTTCTTAAAGATGGAAGCCACTTTTAGTTGTAGATAGAGATGGATGACGAGAAGTGATTGTTGGAAGGAATTTAAGGTGAGGATGGATGGTTGTAATTATCATGTGTAAAACAATGAAAGATATAAAATTTGAATTTTATAATGTATTGCTTTGGAAGACAATAAACATATATCATTTGATATGTGTTGATGTTGTAATGTGTTAAGGGTTGTGAGGCCCACCATGATGTTTGTGAGAAATCAATTACATCCATCCATTTTAAAAGATCATGTTAAGATATGAGACCAAAAATTAAATAGATTCGAAACTCAAGTGGGCCACACGATTAGAAACAACCAAAAGGGGTTGCCTATTATTTAAACCTTTATAGGCTTAACTATGATGTTCATATGCAATCCAAACCATTCATAAACTAGCCCATAATGCTCATAAGGTCCTTACCACAAGAATAAACTGAAAAAAGAAAACTATCAACCCCATCGAAAGCTTTTGCCACCCCATAAATGTTTCAATCGTGGGTGTGTAAAATCATCACTATTTTTTGTTGTGAGGCCCACTTGAGCTTTCCATCTGCCTTATATTTTAGTTCATGACGATTTGAAAAAACATGTGAACAATGTTTACCCCATCTGAATCCCCCCACCGTTACGTGCTGGGCTCGACACAAAAGGTAGTTAGGAGTAATTTTCTTACCAAAATTTTGAAAAAGCTGTAATAATTAGGCATTTGGCATCACCACTAGGCTGCTTTGATCAAAATCTTAAAAATATATCCAAAACTCTAAACTTACAGGACATGGCCCACTTGAGCCACGGGACATTGCGATTTTTAGCAAACCGGTTCATCCAGATAAGGTTGATGAGCAAAATGACCGTACCAATAATTATAATGGCATATAAAAACAACCGTGGACATATAAGGCATGTGACCTTGCATATTCCTAGCTATTTCATATGATGTGACCTGCCTGAGTTTTTAACCAATATGATTTTTTTAGTTTCGAGATTATTGCATGAGGAAACTTATCTACCACGCCAGTGGATGTCATGAAGGTTACACCCCCGCGGCTCTTATGGGTAGCTAAAGTGACCTATGCAAGGTACCTACCATGGTCCTTTTGTTGAAGTTGCACCATTAGAAGGGTGGTCTGCCCAAAAAAAAAGGTGGCAATGGTCAGGTGGCCCTGGGCCGATGAGCCTAACCTGGCTTTGAATTCAGACGTACCATCTTGGCCAATGGTCCATGCTTTAGTCTCACATTCATGGCACGATCCTACAATTATAACATTACAATCTTTGATTAGGCATGGTCCACTCGATCAACGTATAGATTAGAAGCATTCAAGCCAAAAATAAGTATTTTATTATTGTTCAACGCAGGTAGGCTCTTTTCGGGCCTTTGAAGGTCAGGCTCCTAAGATTCAGCCAAACCTGACGGGATTTGGCTACGACCCCATAACCAGAGCGACGCGGATTGCGTCCTACCCCGCCCGGGACAAGAAATCCGTCCGGGAGGGCTCCGTGGGGCCCACGTGATGTAAGTGTTTTATCCATGCTGTTCATCGCTTTTCTTAGATCATTCTAAGGTATAATCATAAATATGAAGCAGGTCCGCAGATCCAGTGGACCACACCAAAGGAAGCTGCAGTGATAATGACATCGCCACTGTGATTTTATTTTTTATTTTTACCATCCAACCTATTCATAAGGTCATGTAGACGTGGATGAAGTGAAAAAACAAATATCATCTTGATCCAAAACTTCTCCAGCTCCCAAGAAGTTTTTAATGGTGGACGTTCAATCCCCACTTTGTGGTCCACTTAAGCTCTCTACCTGCCTCATTTTTTGGCTCATATCTTAAAATGATTTGAGAAAAACTATTAATGGCGTGGATAAAACAATTACATCAAGGTCGGCCCCACAGAGCCTTGCCCAGACAGATTACCGTCCGGGCAGGGTAGGACACAATTCGCCATGACCAGAGACGTGGTTGAGATCCTGACCATGGGCCACCTTGATATATACATTGTGGACGCGGATTAGATATTGACAGGTTGAGTAGCAAGACACGCTACCCAAGTGACCTCACTAAGTTCTGTAGGACCCACCATGATGTATGTGTTGTATCCACACCATCCATCCATTTGAAGATATCATTTTAGGGCATGAGACAAAGAATGAGTCAGATCCAAGTCGGGAGTGGACCCCACCATAGAAAACCGTGGGAAGAGTGACGCCCACCATTGAAACCTTACTAAGGTCTACTAAGATGTTTATCTGAGATCCAACTTATTCATAAGTTAAGACAGACATGAAAAAAGGTAAAACACAAATTTCAGCCAGATTGATAACTTTTGTGGCCCTTAGAGAATGTTAACGGTGGATGGCATTCTCTCCATTGTTTTCTGTTGTGGGGTCTACTAGAGCTTTGGATCTGACTCTTTATTTAGCTAGTATACTAAATTTATATTTTCAAATGGAAGGACGGAGTGGATACAGCACATATATCATGGTGAGTCCCACAAAACTTGGTGACTACACTTCAGTAGCGAGTCTCGCTAATCAGCCTGTCAGTAGCTACTCCGCGTCCATACATGGTATGTCTAAGCTAAGAATCCGTTTTTCCTGATCATGGAATGCATTAAAAATGAAGTGATCCAAATCTTTGCTTTAACCACATCACAAGAAACAGTGGTAAATGATCCATAAAAACTTTTTGTGGGCCACAGAAGTCTTGGATCAATCTGGTATTTGTGCTTCCATTCACTCAGGTCTGTGTGACCTTATCAACAGGTAAATAAATGTTACTGTGGACCTAGTAAGTTTTTAATGGTAGGCATTCAATGATCACCGTTTTCTGTGGAGTGGTCCACCTGAGATTTGCATCTGCTTCATTTTTAGGTTCAGATCCTAAAATGAGTTGGAAAAACGGATGGACGGCCTAGGTTATACAAGGCATACATCGAGGTGGACCCACGTCGGTGTCGCGGCTAAATCCACCCCTGTCGGACCCAGCCATTGCCACGCTTTTACAGAAGATTCTCCACTTTTAGTCGCTTTTTGATGGAATACGGAGCTGCATCACAGCAGCAACATGGAGCTCTGGCCCACCTTTGGATGGAATATATCTAGGAGATCCAGACCATTCATCAGAGATTTTCAGCTGTAGATGTGCCCTGGACCAAAAATCAATATGAGTCTGCTGATTAGGAAGGTTATAAATGAATGAGAAAATCGGTATCTAGGAAAAAGGTCCACCGGAATTCAATGTACATTCATGCTACTATGATTCAATGCACATGCACTGCCTTGTGAGTAGCTCAGATCAATCACACTCGTGCCGTTTGAAGGTGGAAACGTGACTCCTCATGACACACATGATGCGTTGCACTGCATTCCATCCAACTCACTCCCAAGAAGTCTCGGAAAAAAGCCAAAACGACCGTTGCGCGTTTTGAGGAAGGGGCGTGCTAACGTGCATGCCGATGCGTGAAGACTCTGTGCAATTCCCTCCTAGACGCACACGTGTCAAGCATGTCTGGTGATTAGCACTGATGTTCCAGTTAAACACTGATAATCCATGTTGCAAAATCAACCTGATTGGACTGCGGTGGCCATGGGATCAGTGGCCTACAAGAGGAATGGCTCGAAGAACGGTCCTCATTCAACGATCAAAACTGCAACTGAAAGTAGTTAAGTGGTCAGAATGATCTAATCAATGAGATATTCCGTCCGTAATCCGTCCACGTGGCAGCCCCAGTCCCACTCGCTAGGAATATTTTCGCGCGCACGTCACTGATAAAATCATGTGCAGTTCCCTCCTAATGTACACGTCAGGTGTATGTGTACAACCGTTCTTTCGGATGAGCGAATAAGACTGGCTGCCAAAAGGTCCATTTGATTGGGAACGGTGCGAACCGTACCACAGCGACCACACGGTGGTGAGTTTTCACACGTGGCTGCATCTGAGGGCCTGATTCGATCCACCGACTCTTCAGTCAATTTTCACTACTAACGTAATTAATAACGTAATGTAAGTGTGCGGTCATCATTATTATTATTTTCGATACTAATTGAAAGAAGTATTAAAAGGTCAAATAAAGATGTAAATAGGAAAGAAATAAAAAAAAAATTATAACAGTTAATTTTTACATTATATTATAACATCCAAACATTAATATCATTTTATTTTAATCATATCTTATATTGAAATAATATAAAATTATCATCATTCTAATTATACAGCAGATAAACAAATAATGCAAGTATATTACTGTTGATGCAAAAATCTGGTTTGCTCTTGCCGAGCTCTGAGAACTCCCGCCGAGCCCTGTAAGCCTGCACAGGAGAAGGACAAAGGAGACCTTAGCTAGAGCAGGAGACCCTTCGATGTTAAAGTCAGGCTACAAATTTGGGTCTAAGTAATGTGGGTAGGTTTCAGGTGATAGATTTATTATTATTATTATTATTATTATTATTATTATTTTACACACGCACATACACCCCCACACACTCACACCTTAGTGAGATTTTGCATACATGTTCCTGTAGATATGTCTCTTACTTATACCTTTATCTTGAGATGAACGTGTCCGCCATTCTTGGCACGATGATCCCTACCGTTGAGCGAGAATGGTGTGTGCGTTGATGTTAACCATTACCCTCAGATCTTGCACCGGATGTTGCTCCAGACATGTGTTACCGGAGTTGATCCCTGAGCGTGATTATAGGACACCCCTTCGTCCAAGCCGACCCTTATAGTCCAAGCCTGCAGACGGGTCGGCCCTGGTCGCTTGCTGACAAGGATCCGATCAGAGTGATCGGGCGAGATGTGTAATGGCTTCTTCTGGATTCTAGGTTGATGTCAAAGCTCTACAAAAGAACTTGGAAGCTCAACCTTGATTGTTATGACCAAGTCGGTGTAGACGAACCATTACCGATCCGAGGCTCGACTCGGCTCATCGACCTCTGTCATCCATCCTGTTATGACGATCTCCTTCACTGAAGGAGTCGGGCTTTCCTCAATTAGGGTCGGATTATACCAGTCTTGGTGCAATTGCTCAATCGGTCGAGCCAAGTCAACCTCTGTTGAGTTCGGTTCAGATTTTCCCATAACAATTATCATTAGCGTGATTTAAGATATGAAAAGTGTTGTCATTTTCCATTTACTTTAATTGGTGAAACAAGTAAGCAATAAACAAAAGCAATCACAAGCTATAATTGTTGCAATGAGACATTAATTGGATAGGTAAAAGCAATCGTTTTACACTGCCATGCTTTTAGAAATATGTCATTCAAAATTTCCATATCATTTTCAAGTCTTGAGAAGACAGATTGATTTAGTTTTTGTGTTACATCCCCGCAAAAAGAGCTACTTCTTGATTATATGTTTTAAACATATACAATATACTCTTCTTTCCCTTCATCTTCTTCCCTCTCCATTACCCTTCCAAAGTTGTCCTTAAGAAGGATGCTGACACATTCCTCTCTCCTGCGGCTACAGCCCCTTTATGGAGAAGTCATCGTCGTCGTCGCTAGCAATCCAAGTATTGTGTTGTAAAGACTGGGTAGATCATCGACAAAAGTAAGATTATATATTATATTTGCATCCTATATATACACAAGTAATCTTTCGATTGTTCACTGTCACTTCACCCAACACGCATTATCATGCATACTATTTTTTGCCTTTGTATCTATTTTTAAATGCGAAATAGTGCATTTCAATCTGGTTTCTCATCCCCTATTTCAACTCTAGTTGATACAGTGCTTGATATTGGTAGACTATATATTATTTTTGTATACATTAGCGAACGAAAACACCAGTAGTCTGGGCATTTACATGTGAAGATAATATAAGAATTATATAAGGTGGGCTTTATTGATCAACGGTCTGGATGGTCCTAAGGGTTGGATAGTGTAATCGAGAGTACCAGTGGACCCCACTCAGTTGTGTTGCATTTAAAATCGTGTAAGGGGTAATATACTAGAGTTGTGATACACACAGTGTTTTAGTTGAACTATGATTTTTAAATTTGTGTAGAGCTTAGGGATATGAGTTTCGATGGGTTTCAAACTCCTCAAACCTCTAAAACTATATAAACAGGGTTGAGTCCCCAATCCTAATATAACAGAAGCTTCATTCCCATCTCAGTGCTTCTCTAAGGGTGTAAGGTGCGGAAGACTATGATCCTTTGTAATTTCGCATATAGTTTACAGTTGGTATCAAAGCCACCGTGCATAAGGTATGGAGGATCAATTCAGATTGGTAGATCCGATCTCAAATAATTATTAGGGCCAAACCTTTGTGTTTAGACCATAGACTCTTCGATTAGGTCTGGAGAAAGGGAAATTTTTTTAACAATCCAAATTCGTAATTAAAGGAGATTTTTTTTTTCCAACCAGGTATTAGGGATTTTCGCATTCCCACATCCGAAATTGGGAATCTCAAATTCCAATTAGGATTTCAAAATCAATTCGTCACAATACAATTTTTTTAGTCATAGGCAGAATATGAGCAGATGTGTATTTCTCACGTCCTGAACTAGAATATGAGCAGATGTGTATTTCTCCATGGAAGGGGTGGCTGTGGCACTGGCTGTACCGGAGGTATTGGTGTCAGATTCCCAACTGAATTAGTGTCAACCTGTTGCTAAGGTGCAACAAGTGCCCTTTTGGCAAATCTAACTGTAACGTCTTGGATTTTCATTGTTTTAAATTTTCAAAAATCCTTGAATTTTTTATTTATATAATTAACTTATGTTGTCACTTACTGACTATTAACACTCAATGTTAGCCTATAAGCGGGTGGTACTAGTAAAGAACCACACAAACCCAATTAATCAATCGTAGGAAGCTAACAAATCCATCCGATCACGTAAAACCTCGAATCTAGCCTCGTGATTTATTCATCTAGGGCTCGAATTTAGCTGACCTACCACTGACTAATCAAGACAATCATGTCTAAATAAAGACCTACCAAAAGCCGAGACAATTAGGGATCAAATCTTAATCAACAAACTAAACTGACGTAGTTATCTTTTTAGCCTAAGAACCAATGGTTTGTAATATAATCGAATCGTCATTTCCGTTAGTTGCGAATAGGCCACACTATGAACTTAGCTTCTCCAGACCCTAATTATTACGCACAAGAAATCTAGATATCCGATTCATTCCATAAATGCCTTGATTATCCAAACAAGCTCTAGATCGATCGTTAGTGGCTCATTAAACCCGAAACTATAGAATAATGTCTGTCTCACTGGGATTGACGCCCATCGCGGGTGGTATACCAAGATAGTGCCCGTAATTACTCAACTTGAGCCGGAATCTAAGTGCTTCAAACACGCAAATCTCCTAAGTTGAAATCTGAAACTTAAGTGAAACTAGTCACTTTGTTCTTTCATGAAGTTATGACTTTCAGACTGTCGATTCATGGCCAAAATCGAGGTACCGACTAAAGATATTTCTCCAAACATATTTGCATAGCCGCGACCCCAATTGATCATCGATGACCGTTGAACAAACTTCTAATCATATCCGTCGATCGACGCATCCAAATCGCGGGCCGATCATATCCATTCATAGATCATCATTGTGGCTAACTATCATACGGTGTATATCAACCCCTACACCCCATAGTGGGCCTAAAATGTTAAAAACAACCCCCTCAAGGGTTAGTATAATGAATAAAGGGCCATTAGGGCCATATGCACCAAATATGGTGCTATAAATAGGGCATTTGGGGGTTTCATTTGCTCCCATACAAATTTCATACCTTATGAGAGAAAGATAAAAAGGAAAAGAGAAAGAGAAGAAGAGAGAAAGAGAAAGAGATATTGTGAGAGAGAGGTAAGGACCTTGGTGCTTGGAGGTTAATAGCTCATCGATCAAACCCTTTAATTTACCAAATCCTTTGCCAAATGCAATTAGAGGTAAGACTCACTTTCAACCATTCGCTTTCATAACTTATACCTACTTTATTTGTAATTAATTGTCAAACAACCATTCACTCTAAAAGCTCAAGCTGTCAGAGTGTGGTGTATCAACGTATATTGAGGGACTTAATTACTTTAACACACCCCCCCCCCCCCCCCCCCCGAGCGCACTTGCGGGGTGGGAACTCTGCACGGGAACATATTGACAAGGGTGGAGGGACGCTCACACATAAATAGGTCAGGCTTGATTTCCCTGGTCCCCCGTGAGAGAATAATATTTTAGTAAGGCATATTTGCTACTTTCGAGATTCGAATATAGGACCTTCTGCTCTGATACCATGTCAAACAACCATTCACTCCAAAAGCTCAAGTTGTCAGAGTATGGTGTATCAATGTATATTGATGGACTTAATTACTTTAACATTAATAATACTTCCTTGCTTTACATTATGAATTGGTGATTTTATCCAAATTCTCAATCTAAGAGATTAAAGATTGAAAATCCCCTCTTAAGGTGCGGACCATTATGCCTAGGTTTCCATTTATCGATCCTTGAGGGTTTCAGTTAATGATTAGATGTTTGTAGATGAATTTATGCATGCTAGTATGTTAACATTTTGATTTTTACTATAATATATGGTATTGCTTGGATATGGATGATTACATGTTTGATGAAATGTCTAAGTGGTGGAATATCTTGCTTTGTTGATGTTCACATACTTGATTTAATGCTTAAGTGGTTGTATTACCTTATGCGTGTTCGCATACTTGATTTAATGCTTTAATGAACGTGTTACACTATGGATGCTCACATGTTCGATGAAATGCCTAAGTGATTGTGTAGTGAAACTTATGTTATAATTATGTGATATAGTGTTGGTTCACAGCGATACTTAGGATTGTTACGATGTTGGGTCAGTTGGCTAACCGCCTGAACTAAAAAGGTGACCCGAGTTAGGGCGGCCACCCTAGGCTTGTTTGATTAACTCAGGTTGAACACGGATGACCGACAGTAGCTGGACTACACGGGTTACTTGCACACAATGTCGGTTGCGTCGGGGTCCTCCCAGGTCAATCAAATTAGTCAACTAGATGACTGATCATGTATGTACACAATGTATGACAAGACCAAATCGAATATAGGATACCTCGTTCCTAATGGATGTGTTCATTCATAACCGTCAGTGCGATACGATCCCACTAAGACTAATGAGCCAGGCATGGTGGTATGGGACACCGTGTCTAAGCTGTCGACCTACGCTGGGGTGGCAAGCCTCCCCGTAGTGACCAGTGAGCAACTAAGACTTATGAGCCGGATATAGTGTTATGAGACACTGTATCCGAGCTGTCGGCCTATGCTGGGGTGACGAGCCTCCCCATAGTGACCAGTGAGCACTAATGAAGGTAATAGATCATTGTTCGAACGGACTCCGTCAAATTACCCGACCGATGGTTGCGTGCTAGAGTACCGTTCGAACGACCTGGGTGTGAATGGAATTGGGTGACAAGCCATTTCTTTGTGGTAATTTGATTTTATGTAATAAGTCCACGCCTCTATAATGCCCTAGCCACTATTCATCCAGGCTGTGATCCGAGCGTGGGTTGGGGTGACCCGTTTGATCCGGACCCCCTTCGAAAATAGCTCTCTAGTTGGTCGGGGCAGCATGTTGTGAGCTGTTATAACTTCAGAACTGAGTGATCATACTCGGTTTGGGTGACAACCCATATTGGGTTGGTCCTCATACATTTAGGTATCATATCGTACCTTTGGAATTATTGATTTATGAGATAAACGGGTGACACCTAAATTTGGATCAAGAGACACTAGTAAGGAGTCGATACGTGCGACAACGAGCCACGTGATCTAGATAAGGTCTCGTGATATAACGTCGGTATCCTAGCTTCGTTAATATGCTGGATGAATTGAACTTAATAATTACTCGGCTAACATAATCATTCATCATATCGCATTAGTTTAGAATGTGGTGAACATGCATTAAAGTCGCATGTTGAGAAAGTGTTGTCATTTGCGAACCAGGTGATCGGAGTCGCGTGTTGAGGGAGTGTCGAATGATGAGAGCATACATCATGTCATATCTTCATATCTTCATATGCGCATTTAACAAGAGTATTTAGGAAATGTTTGATTTCTTGTTTTATCATTACTCGGTCTGATTGGATTGATAACATGTGTAACTTAGAACTAATGGAACCACTGAGTTAGCTACTCACCTCCACCTGGGACGGTGTTTTAAAACATCAACCAGGCGTATCATTGATGCAGGTACTAGTGAGACCTCAGACAAGTAGGTTTATATCAGGTTGTGCCAACGCCGTTATGTTTTGGAGAATTGGGCATAAACTGAAAGCCTTACACTTTAATCGTCTTGGGTATGTATATTATGGATTGTGACTTATATAATCCCATTTTGGGCGATCATAACTATTGAAATTGTATTTTTGACTCTTAGTCCTATATTTCTGAATCTTTTATTATATTTACCTCACTTTGGATCTGCTAAGTGAATTGCATTACTTTGATTATCCGTGTGTGGAATGAATGTGAATCTGAATGAGGTCACATTTGCATTCTCATTAGGTTAACACCCGAGAACTCGGGATCGGGGTCTTTATACTCGGGTGACGATTTTCGGGGTATTATAATAACCATCAATTGGTTCGTGCTTTCGGCATGGCTAACCATCTATTAATTAAAGGTTTCAATCTGACCTTATGATAGTTTAACCTGAATACACGATAATTCCACGATGTGTTAAATTTCCCTTTAAACATTAACCATCCTAGCCAACATAATCTCTAGTTCAATTCGAGATGTCAATTTTCTATCTGGATTTGGTGGAATTGACACCAGATTGGGTGGTGGATTCACTTGCTCGGGTACCTACTAGACCTGCAACTCTTCTATTTGAGCAGGAGGTTCATTAGATGTAGTAGCAGTAATAGTTGTAGAAGCATTTTGACCACTTTTTCGACTCATGATTTCACAGAATTTTTTCACCAGTAAGTATACTTTTGCTTAGAGTTCCACCGGACATACATTTTTTTTTTTTTTTTTTTGCATAACCGGTGCAAAATGAATATTTATGACAACCAAACAGTTGTTTGGGTCTCATCGGGCGTACAAAAATTGTTGGCACTCAATTTGTTTGCTGTCATGTACAATGTGTGTGGGCTTATTAGAATCAATATAGCGGCTTAACTTAAATCGATTGACTTTGACCCCAAGCATCGAAATAGGCAGATATGTCTAACTAGACAATATATGACCAGAATTTGAGGAGATTGATCACCTACCTAGCCACTCGTAAAAAAATTATAATGATCAGGTGATAATCAGAGGGTGTGGTTCTTCTTCTGAAGACGGGTTGCACATTGCCTTTCACAAGAAATGACTTTTCAATATATCAATGCAATCAAATAAAAGGAAATACTTACAATCACTCACGAAAGAGCGACTACAAAAATACTTCTTTTGAAACAATTACGTGTATTGGATTAGAATCAAATCCAATGTATGAGCGTAGGCTTGTATTAACAATTAAAGATTATCCCCATCAAATTATCACTACTCTTATGATAAAGTTACTTGACTATGCTGAAGTAAGATAAATTTGATTTGTTTGATGTGTTTGATAGATTTGATTGTGTTGTTCTCTGTTAATTCTCTGACCATTTATAGATCTCCACTGCAGTTATTCTTTTGGATGTTTTTCTCTGTTATTGGACAGTTATGGTAATCAAAAATTTGCTGTTTAAATTATTATATTGTTACGTTTCTATTTTTTTACTGTTCTTCTTTTCTAGGCCAAGCTCTGTTTCTATAAGTCACTACTTACTCTTCGACTGTGTTCCACTTATGAACGTGTCACCCACATCACTTTGTTAGTCATCTAATGATGTGCAACAATAAATCTCCGCTAGTTATAGTTATGCTTCCAAAAATTTTTAAAAATCCTTTCATACACTTCATATCTCTCGCATATTATCACGTGTCACTCCCTTATTAGCTTTTCCCCAAAATGTTAGAATTAGGGTACAACATGGTCCACCTGAGCAGGCTCATGCCCCGAAATGAATAGGAGACACATGCAGCATGGTGGGCCCACGGAGCTTTTCCAGGACTCACCAGTACGAAGCTGGGTACTGGAGGGGCACCACCGAAGCGAGTCCCAAAATGGGAGGCATACAACTAAATTACACTTATCAGCTTGCGAAAGTGGGACCCGTGGTTCAATGATCTAAGCCATTGATGTTTTGGCCGAACCATTAATAACCTCACCCTTCAAAACCTTCAAATGGTGGCCAGTGAACAGACGGTAAGTAAGAAAAAAAACAGCGACAGTCCAAATTCAATCATAAATGGTCAAATACTGGATGTAATCTTACGATATTGAGATTATTGGTTAATAAGCCATCCAAAGTGAGGGCCATCACATTAACGGTTTGATCACTATAGCCCTGAATCTAACAATATGAAAAATGTAGCATACTTTATGAAATCTTCCCCCAGCGTGTTATAATACCTCGTCGAACTGCTAACATACGCATGGGATGGTGGGAAGAATTGATAGCTAACTTGCGCCCGGAGTTCTGGTGGGCCACGTGGTTAACGTTCGCACTCCCTAGATATTCAATGACGACGAATGAGTTGCAACGAAAAGATAGTGAGAAAAATGATGACCTACGCCCACCACTAGTAGATCATTGAATGGTGGGCTACAGTACACCCTGCTTGTGGGAGTGGCTTACGAAATTTCGAACTGTTTTAAAATGCACCGGGGCATGTCACCTGATTAACCTACGCACAGCTTTAGGTAACTTCTATTCTCAAATTACCCTTATCTATAGATAGGTAATTTGGAACCGTTAGATACGTGGCTGTGGGGCCCACCTTGATGTATGTGTTTTATATCCACGCTGTCCATCCATTTTGCAAATATATTTTAGGCCATGATTCCATAGATGAAGCAGATCCAGCTCTCAGGTGGACCACACCAAAGGAAAGTTGGTCATTGAATGGCCACGATTAAAAATCTCACCTTAGTGCTTATTTGCCATCCAACCTGTTGATAAGGGCCCAAATATCTTATTTAAAACTTTTGTGACTCTCAAGAAGTTTTTAATGGTAGGTGTTCAATCAACATTGTTTCCTATGGTGTAGTCCACCTAAGAGTTAGGCTAATGCCATGAAATGAGTTGGAAAAACAGATGGATGGCGTGGATATAGGACATATACATCAAGGTTGATGGGCCCCACAATCCAGCAGTTGGTTATAAAAAGATAGTCGTTTGGGAAGGAAATCCTACTAAATCGGTATTAAGACTAGTAATGATTTGGTGAGGCCAAACGTCCTCCATTTCCATATCTGATTAGTCTCCCTTAAATTGCTTTTTTCTCTAAATCAGATTGGTTGTCCTAAAGCGAATCCAACATGGGCCCACCAAAATCAGTAGAACTCAATCCCAATTACTAAGGATCCTTCACCCAAACGAACTCAGTGAAAGGAGTTCTAAGCAATAAGCATTTACGTAACAAGTGGGAAGACTGTCATAAGTCAATTGCTGACCACGTTTCTAATGATCCAGACCGTTTATCCAATTGCTCCAGCTGTCGATTGGAGAAAAATGGGCCCCACATAACAGGATCTTTCTATTAGCAAAATCGATTGTTTTTAATCCCAATGATCATTGCATTTATCAAAATTCCAGCGGTTACTCCATTTTTAGATTAAATATTCTCTGCACTTCATCTGTAAAGGATGGTGGACCACCTATTTAAACATTTATTTCTGAAATGCTTGAGATTTTAATAAATAAATTTCTTTCTCACCAGTGCGCCTCTCTCTCTCTCTCTCTCTCTCTCTCTCTCTCTCTCTCTCTCTCTCTCTCTCTCTCTGTCCATAATGAGGCCCAGTAGTTGGACGGTTCAGATTGATGGATAACCTTTTCACATGTAATGCAGAGAGATTGCTCTACCATATTGACAATCGGATTGCGCACGTAGAAAACTCTGTTGGGCTCATTGTGACTGTATGTGATTCATCCATGCCGTCCAGCCATTTATCCAGGTAATTGAAGCATATCCAAAGTTAAATTGTACCACACCACAAGAAACCGTGGGAATAATGATTTCCACCGTTGAAACCTTCATAGGGCCCACAGTGATGTTTATTTGTCATCTATCCTGTTCATAAGATCACACAGACATGGATAAAGAGAAAACACAAATATCAGCTTGATCCAAAACCTCTGTAGCCCCCAAGAAATTTTCAACGGTAGACGTTCAATTTACACTGTTTCTGTGGTGTGGTCCCTTGAGGTATGGATTTATTTTTTGGGATCAAACTATAAAATTATCTAGTAAAATGGATGGACGGAGTGGATAAAATATATAAATTACAGTGAGCCCCACGGAGTTTACTCAGTATGCAATCCGCTTCCCCATTAACCAATTCATGGATTCGAACACGCTTCCCCACAGGAAAATTCTCAGCCCTCAATCTGGACCGTCAACGAGATTTCCCCTATCCCAAGGTAAATTTGGTAAAAGATGACTTTGCCACGTGTAAGTAGTCATACGGACGCGGGTTGCGTCCTACCCCGCCCGGACGGTAATCCGTCCGGGCAGGGCTATGTGGGGCCCACTGTGATGTAAGTGTTTTATCTACGCCGTTAATTATTTTTCTCAGATCATTTTAAGGTATGACGCAAAACATGAGGCAGCTCCAAGGATTAAATGGACCACAAAATGGGGATTTAACTTCTACCATTAAAAATTTCTCGGGAGATGGAGAAGTTTCGGATCAACCTGATATTTGTTTTTTCACTTCATCCTGAGTCGGGATCCTCTATTTTCGGGTCAACAGGATTTTCCTGTTACCCTAGTGGTTTGGCGTCCGAAGCTTTTTTTTGTTTTTTTTTTTTTTTTCAGTGAGTGTTGACGTGGACCAATGAATTTTAGGGTATTAGAAATTTTCTGTTGACCGGTAACAGAGGATCCGGACTCCCTCTCCCAATGTCATGTGCTGCGGAATGATGTATTTAGCATCATTGCGCTGCACGCTACATTTCTTTTTATTAGCTATCCACATGTTCACATCATCACATGCGCGCGTTGTATGTAAAGTTTCACGTAACAATTGTCTTCCTTGAAGTATCACTCTTTTAAGAGCATCTGAGCCGTGGAAGAGGTGGGTCTTACCGTAGAGATCACTTGGGGAGAAAAAGGAACCAATCCATTGACCAAAAGGGTCATATCTGTACATTGTGTCAGATCATTAGCCGTCCATTGATTGTGACGGTGTAGTCCCCCTGATGAATCTACTACTCTGTTATTCACCTTGGATGATCTTCGTGCTTTGGCCCACCTTTTGCATGGTTCAGATTTTTACAAAAGCCAGAGTCAAATCACCTACACTTAGATGATCTTCGTGGTTTGGCCGACCTTTTTTTAAATGGATACCTAGACTTGTCTTTAAAAGCTGAAAGCGGGAGCAGATTCGGTCAGGTAGGGTAATACCAAATTCGGTCAGTCCGTGACAGTGGGGTCCACCTTGATGTGTGCATTGTATATCCACGCCGTCCGTCCGTTTTTCCAACACTACTTAAGTGTATGACCCCAAAATGAAGCAGATCTAAATATCAGGTGGACCACACCACCGGAAAAAGTGATAATTGACCATTAAAAACTTTTTGTAGGACCCAAAAGTTTCGGATGAAGCTGATAGTTGTGTTCTCCCTTCATCCACGTCGTCTTACCTTATCAACATGTTAGATTCGAAATAAACATTAAGGTGGGCCCTAAGAATTTTTTAATGGTGGGCGTTCAATCAACATGTTTCTGCAGTGTGGCCCACCTGAGATTTGGATTTGATTCATTTTTTTAGTTCATGTTTAAAATGAGATGGCAAAACGGATGTACAGTGCAGATATACTTCAAGGTGGGCCATGTTCACGCCTGATCTAACTGGGTGTTACCCATATGGATGCGTTCCCGGTGACAACCGGTTGCGGTTCCAAAAGAAATAAAGAGGTGTACGGAGCATAATCTAAGCTTTGTTTAGTAGCTAAAAGGAAACCTAGTGGGACTAATTTATTTTTCTTTTTATGAATTGTTTTTGTACTTGGGACCATTTGATTTATTATCACGATATTTTCACATAGAATTTAAATATAAGTATTATCATGAGAATATCGTGAGATTTTCATAATCTCCTCAACTTTTAAGTTGTTGAAATTTTGTTGTGAAATTATCATGGTTTTAATGAAATTCATTCAGCCTTACCCCATTATCATTTTTAAAAATGATTTATTAAGTTATATAAATATTATCAATACTTTACTTTCAGTTAGATTTTCTTGATAATATGCAAGAAAAATGTCAAACCATGAGGATGAGATATGTTATTATAGTTTCAACAGTGAAGTGTGAACTGACGTTGGGGTGCACTAACAAGCTAACAAAAAAAAAAATGTTATTATAATTTCAAGCAAAGTAATAAGTCTTGTTCTCAACAATTTCTTGGTTAGACATTTCTCCAAGTATTTTCAAAATTTGAGGTTTTGCTTTCATGGATCATTGGTTGACTCACAAGGGTTTTAAGACTATATTCATAGGTTGAGTGCCCATTGTGGTGTGTGTGTCGGTGAGTGCATAAAAAGAATTGCATATTATTTACTATAGATTGAAAGTGACATTAAGGTTTTAAACATATTCACCATTGAAATTCTACGAGACATTAACAGAGTGTTTTGATTGTAAGTTACTTATGATAGCTACTTATGCTTAAGGAAACTAATCTTAGTTTATACTTATTAAGTAGATAAGTATGTTGGGTAAACAACATATTTATTCACAACTTCCCTCTTTTATCTCTCTTGACTTTCTCTTTAATAACTTATGAAAAGTCATAAAGTAAATAAAATAAAATAGCTAAAGTGATTAATTTTAAGTAAAGAAGTTATTTATAATTAATCATAAACCAAACATACTTATCTGAAATAACTTTCTTATCTATCGTTCGTAGTAGAAAAGTAACTTATTTGGTGGTATTCAAACGGGCCTTAAATGAAAAATTCAATATATATAGATCCATGGTATTTAAAGAATTTAAAAATTATCATGTTTATAAATGAATGGTATAGATTTTAGAGCCAGTTTGGCACAAGGGATTAAAATGTATTAAATGGTATTAAATTTGAAAAAAAAAAAAAAAAAAGAAGCAATCATTACATGTGGCAATAAATTGTTTACTAAAACCATTGGATTTTTAAAATTCTATCTCATGTTTGGATTATAAGAAAGTCATGGGTGATCAGCAATACATCGAATATATAATGTTTGGAAGGATGTTAATGGCAACAATGAAGTATCTTTCTATCCAAGACTGTCAGTAAGTTGTGGGCCTTACTATGATGTATGCATTATATCAACACCGCTGGCCCATCTACTTTGCGGTAGCATTTGAGGGCTTGGGAACAAAAATGAGGTAGATCCAAAGATCAAGTGGACCACACCATGTAGTAATGGAGATTGAACGCCTACCATTAAAAACTTATCGGGGGCCATAGAAGTTTTGGATCTAACTGATATTTGTGATTTCCCTTCATCCAAGTCTGAGTGACGTTATGAACAGGTTGGATGGCAAATAAACATAATGGTGGACCTAGGAAGGCTTCAACAATGGCCATTGTTGTCCCCACTTCCTTTTGTTGTGTGGTCTACCTGAGTTTTGTATTTGTCACATTTTTGTACCCATGCCTTAAAATAATCTTGAAAAATGGATGGACGGTGTGGATATAATAACACACATCATGGTGGAGCCCACATAACCCAGTGACGTGAGTGAGGTCAATGGCGTGCACCCCACACTGGATTTGGGCAGAACGAAGAGGAACGGTTGAAATCCAACACATGTTCCATTGATAAAAATTAAAACAAGTAATGGAGAAAGCAAACATAGACGTGACTTTAACATATGAAATTTGAAATATAGTGCTACTTAATACCATCTAATCCCTCAGGCCAAATAGGCCCTTAGTGAGGTCAATAGGCTGCTTGGAATTTACCAATTAATTCCTCAATACTCCACTTGCAAATAGGCCGTTCCCACCTTTCTTTGAGTTTGCATGTAATTGTACCATGAGCTCATCCAAACAAGCTGATGTGGGGCGCATCGCGATAACTATGTGGCATCCATTTGTATCCGTTGCACCACTTTATGTTAGAGTGTCAGCAGAAAAAGAGGTAGATCTAAGACTCAAGTGGACCATAAGACAGTAAAAAGTGTGGATAGGTCACCTGCTATTGGCAACCATCTGGTTCTCTTTGTGCATATAACCACATCTCTTTGGTGAGAAAGAAATGATTGCATGGAATATATATATATATATATATATATATATATATATATATATATATATATATATATATATATGACAATTCCACTTTCTTTTTCATCTCTTTGAGGTGTTTGGACGCACAATCAAATTGGATTGGAATAATTAAGTCTAAATAAAGAACAGCTACAACTGACATATAGTGTACTTTCGCTTCCACTTTGGGGCAACTAAGTTACCACAATCATAATATTGCACGAAGGCTCAAAATATCTAGGCAGAATATGAGAACTGCTTGTACCATTTATATCAGGAACGCATTGGTAATTCCAGAGGATCAGCACCAGATTCCTCCACAACTCATGTGGGCAACAACATAGGGAGTAATGATGAGAAGACCAAAACCATTGGTCAGTTTGTAGGGGCTATCATGGTGTGTATATTCCATCTAGCCTGTTTTTACCAACTAAACCTCATTAAGATGAAGAGGTTCTTAAAAAGTCAAAAGGGTCCAAAATTCAGTCGGGACACACGACTACACGTGATTTTACATTGTTTCCCATGGTATGACTATAGTGATGGTAGATTTTTCAAAAAGTTAACTGCAAACGGTAAAAAGTTATTGGGTAAATTGTAATAATAAAAAAGTCAGAAGTGTATATGTTGTAAAAGTGTGTTAAGGATGCAGGCTTTTTTTTTTTTTTTTTTTTTTTAAATTTTAAGGCTAGTTTCGTAGGCTGAAATCCATGTTTCTCTTATTATTATTATTATTATTTTTAAAAAAAGAAACTTATCATATCTTAAAAGAAGATTTAGGAAATAGTTTTGTAAACTGAACACCTGCACACACCACACAATAGTTTTGTAAACTGAACACCTGCACACACTAAAATAGATGAGGGTACGAAATCCATGCTGTTCCATCTGTTTTGTGGTCTAATTTTAGGGTATGAGTCCAAAAATGAGGTAGATCCAAAATGGCTTAACCCTCGGTGGAATATAAATATTGCCTTAAAAATAATCACATTGTAACACACTTTAAATTTAGTTTTAAGCTTATTTTTCTCTCATTTTTTTTTTAAAAACATGCAGACACACCCCCACACACTCACGCTGTAGTAGAATTTCACCACCTATGGATACTCGAACCCTTGACCGGGTGTTAAAACTCCTGAGAGTCTACCACTGGAGCAAGAGGAAGGATCCAATTTCCTTTCATTAACTTCATATGAAACGGAGACAGGAAATTTACGTCCCTCCATCATATACCAATTTCCTTGGAAACCTTATGAGGCAGTCAACGACTGTTCAAAGGTCATTCTCTAACCAATTTTTTTTTTGGAAATTACAGGTAACTCTGCTTTTGCCGCTGTACCTACTCTTTTGATTTATATAAGTATGCAACTAGCATCAAGATTTAAAAAATACTAATAAAGTCTTAGTACATAGGGAAATGAAACAGTTGTGTTGCACTGGAAGAACTAGAATATGGTAGTAATAATAAGGGAATAGTGCATGGGGATATGATAAAGTAGCTTAGCACAGGGAGAACTGGAATAAGGGGGAAGAGGAGCAAACTCTGTGAGACCTACTATGATTTATGTATTTTATCTATTCGGCCCATCCATTTTACCAAATAATTTTAGGGCTACAAAATAAAGCATATATAAATCCTATGTAGACCACACCACAAGAAATAGTGTGCATTGAACGTCTAATGTTGAAAATTTCTTAGGAGCACAGCTTCATATTTGCATTTTCCCTTCATCCATGTCTACGTGATATTAGAACAGGTTAGATGACAAATAAACATTATTGTGGCCCCAGAAAGGTTTCAAAAGTAGAAATCATTATTTCCACTGTTTTGTGTGGTGTGGTGTGGTCCACTTGAGCTTTGGATAACACTGAAATCAGCTGGATAAATGGATGGACGGCATGGATAAACTAGTGCATTCACAATGAGCCCAACAGAATTTACTCTGGATTTCCAATATGTTAGAGTAATCTCATTACATTACATGTGAAAAGGCTATCCATCAATCTGAACCGTCCAACTACTGAGCCTCATTATGGAAAGAAGAAGTTTAAAAAATGATACTTATCAGAAGCCCTCACCATCACTTTCCTTCTCTTAATGTTGACATTAACTGTTTTTTTTTTTTTTTCCCCCCTTTTTCCTCTTTCCAACAGTAAATTTGAAGGCCACTATTTAATTAGATGGATTGGATCATGCAATGTATGCATACTTCAAATCAATTTCCATCGATAGTTGATCCCACTAGATGGACTTTCCTAGTTGAAAGATGACGTTGTCAAGCATAATGCGGCAACATCGCTTTATGTTTCTTCCCCCAAGAGCATATACAATCATGCGTGGGGGACCGTTGTTTACATGCACGGTTGTATGTTAAGTTTCATATGATAATTGCTTTCCTTATGAAGTACCACTTTTTTAGAGCATCTGAACCTTTCAAGATGTGGGCCTTACCATAGAGACTACTTGGAGAGAAAATGGGACCAATACATTGACTATATAGGCCCCATATGTACATTGTATCATATCATTGGCTGTCCATTGATTTTCACGGTGTAGTCCCCTTCATCAATGGACTGCTCTGGTTTTCACCTTAGATGATCTTCACGTTTCTGCCAACCTTTTGCATGGCTCAGATTTCTACAAAAGTGACACGTTGTCAGAAAAGAGTGCTATCAAAATGAAAGTTCACATACATAACATAGCCTCTAATAAAACATCATTACCGGTGCACTAACGAAACATTTATAGTAAGTTAAGCACGTTAATCAATCATGCAACGGTTGATAAGACTACACGCGCGTGTAAGGCAGTTCACGCACATGCCACCGAATATGCCACCTTAGGACAGTAACATGAAATCCAAGCCATCCATCATGTGGATCCCACCGTATTTCTCGTTTTAAAAGAGTTTAGCCTTTCCGATTCTCTAGGACATTAAGGGCCAGTTTGGGTGGTAGGTTGCTAAGTTACTTTTTTTTTTTTTTTTACACATGCACCCGACACACACGCCGTAGTGGGATTTCACCACCTATGGGTATCGAACCCAAGATCTCGTGTTGCTAAGTTACTTACGGCACGAGTAATTTTTCTTAGTTTCTACTTATAAAGAAGATGAGTATGTCAGTGAACAACCTACTCTTCAGTTTCTCCTCTCTTTGGTCTCTCTTATGCCTTTCTTAGGCAACTAATGAAAAGTTGAAAGCTAAAGATATTAGCTACAATAATTAAGTATTAAGTACGTTTAAGTAAAAAATTGTTATAACTAATCATAAACCAAACTTACTTATCTAAAATAAGTTACTTATTTACTGCAGTAAGTAGAAAAAGTAACTTATTTGGTGGTATACAAATGGCCCCTGAGTGAAAATTTCAATATAAATGAGTTGCATTTCTGGAATTTGAAAATCTTGGTACTTATAAACAAATGGCTCGGATATTTTAACCCGGTCGACAGACAAATTGGATTTTACCAACTTCTCTTCTCCTTTCTAGTGTGCGAATAACTTGCTCTCGCCTCTGTTCGTGCATGCCTGTAGTTGCACAACGAGCCTTTCTAGGATACATTATATTGACTGTGTAATATCCATCCATACAGCTTATACAAAATTTCTGTGGCCCCAAGAGGTTTTCAGCAGTAAGCACTCAATCCTTACTGTTTCTTATGGTGTGGTCCACTTGAGCATTCGATGCCCCTCATGTTTGGGCTTATCACTTAAAATGATTTTTCAAAATGGATGGATGGAGTGGATAAAACGTATTCATCACAGTGGCCCCACAAAACCCCTGACAGAACCGTCCTTCTATAGCTACGTACTGGTGGTGGTGGGGTAGTATGGGCAAGTCAATCAAAGGTAGCCCAGCGGTAGAATGTCCATATGTTGCTAAAAAGGTTAACTGGTTTTATGGAAATACTTTAACAGCAGGAGGTTTTAGATCCATAGCCTAAAACACAAGCAGCAATATGGAAATCTCAAAACAGAAAATCTCTTGATGTTGACACAATATTCTCTTTGGATTAATTTATCACAAAATCATTGGAGGCTTCCAGAATCTCACTTTTGTACTTTTTTTTTAATTATTTTTTTTATTTTTTTTTTGAGAAATGAGGAGCGGTTGTGTGTGGTATGCACATTCGTTACTTTCTTGCCTTAGCCAGTAGTTCCTGCAAACTGTCACCCCTAAACAATTCATGCAAAAGGTGGGACACCATCGATTATCTCCTAGTATGAAAATCAGGTTGATCCATTCATTGAGAGGACTATAACATGGAAATCTATACACAGCCAATGAAATGTCTCAGTCTACGGATGTGGCCCACCCAATGAATGGATCACCCTAATTCTCATACCATCCGATCATCATGTTGTGGCCCAACCTTATTCATGGATCAGATACTCTAAAGATGTGACACATTGGCAGGAAAGAACTGATAACATCAAATACAAACCATGTTTGGAGCCATAAATTTATTTATTTATTTTTTTTTTCGGACATTCACTTCGACTTTGGGGCAACTATAGTTATGGCAATCAAAATTATTATACAAAGGTTCAAAATATCTGTATATCGGATCAACCATCCAAAATAAGATAACTTAAGTGTACCATATCAAGAACGCATCAAAGGACCAGCAACTCATGTAGGCTACACCATAAAGAACAATGGTGAGAAGATGGCAACTATGGCTCTGTTTGTAGGGCCCATCATGTTGTGTATATTCCATCCAAACTGTTTATAAGTGTGCGCCACCAAGACAGAGACTCTTCAAAAATTAAAATTTTTTCCATGGTGTGGCCCACTTGAGTTTTAAATGTGGTTGATTTTGCCATTTATTGCGAAAATTGGAAGGCTCGACCAATGGACGAAGTTGAATCCACATTCACAACATGGTGCGCACCGAAGGGATTGGGTGTTTTACCCACTGTGGAGGAGAAGGTATTGTAGAGAATTCCCGGTCTAATCTTGAAACTTCTGTACTAGTTAGGCATTAAAATATGTTTTTTATCAACATTTACCATTAAAGAGTAATTTATTTGGCAAACCTCCATGCTGCCAAGGTGGAAAATACCAAATTCCAATACTCTTTTGAGTGCTTGGATGGAGAAAATCTAAACCATGGATATGGAAACCAACAGGAAATATTCAGGAGGTTGAAAACTATACGAGAAGCAACATAGAATACTCAGGAGGTTTATTTTTATTTTGAAAGATATACTCAGGAGGTTGAAAACTGTGGATTCCATCAATGAACTGCCACTCAGCTTGGAAAGTGGTTTTCCAGTGAAACGTTAAAAGTTCAGCAGTTAAATGATGAAGGGTATCCATCATACAATGGAGAGTCTCAATTTAACAATTGTTTTTAAAGACATCAAAACTCACTATTTTATAATAAAAACCTTGAAAAACAGAAAACAATTTCTGATCCGCTGGTGAAATGGAAAACCATGGAAATAAAATCAGGTTTTATGCAAAACTCACATATCTCTGTTTAAGAAAGAGAAAAGTAGCCTTGACTGATTTCCATTTCCTAGCTTTTTCTCAAAACAACTATGGACGTTCATTTTATTTATTTTTCCCAAAAAGACATTAAATCAACTTTCCAGATGGTCAAAGTAACATACATGAAAACGCTTGTGTAATGACTGGCATTTTTATCAGTGCTATTTTTCTTAATATATGATTTTTTTATTTTTTATTTGAAAGGTAATGATAATTTTATTAAAAGAAACACCAAACGACAGAAACCATACAGCAACAACCAAGCCATCTATAACCACTTGCCGTTGGAACCCTTGACATGATTTACCCAATCTACCACGTCAATCTTTGCCCCATAGAAGACATCCGCAACTGACGGACTAACATTTCAGAAACAGCAATAGTTCTGCCCTCTCCACTGATTTACAGAAAATAAGGAATAATAATTTAAAATAGAATAATTAAAGACATCAAACATGGTGTTTCTAAGCTTTTGCAGGCCCTATCCTCTTCCATGACTCACTGGAGGTAGCTTTGCACCCAAGTTGGCCAAGTTAGGTGAAGGATCCCACCCATGCTAGCCAAGATTGAGACAGTTCATGGAAAATATGCTAACAGGCGTTCTAAAGATCCAGCCATTCAACAGGTGGGGCAACCAGGCAAACATGCCCCACCAAAAATCAGGTTGGTGTAGTCACTGAGTGGCTGTCCACGTTTTTGTATGGATTATCAAAGAACTGGAAAAGAAAAGGGAAACAGCAACACTGAGACCACAAACTGAAGCCCAACAACGAGAGAGCACAGAGAAACAAAAGCAGCAAGAGGCCGTGACACCTGACTACAAAAAATTAGCGAACTTTCCCTACTTGTATCTTGCAATACACAGCTCTTGAATTTGCCTCTCTAGCAGTTTGAGATAAGGAAACAGCCCGGCCCTCATAAGAGGTCCACAGCTTTCCACAGATAGGAGACACTGCAAGCCTAGGAAATCGCATTTCTAAAATGCCCTTCAATAATCACTGGACTAGAAGAAAAGCCAATGACAACCTTACATGCTTGGAGAGAAGCTGTAGCTTTGGCAAAATTGGAGCCTACAACTCTGATGGGCCCCCAAGAAATCCACAAAGATGCTACCACTGCTGTCACATAGAAGACCACCCCCCCCCCCCCCCCCCCCCCCCCAAAAAAAAAACAAGAGGGCCGGGTATTTCCACCAAACACCCCTCCAACTTTTCACATTCCCCTGAACATTTCTTCTCGTGCGAGTCTTTTTTTGTTTTGTTTTGTTTTGAAAGATTAGAATTTATTGCCACACACACACACAAACTAAACACAAACCAGTCCCACGACTGGCAACATCTAACAACCAGAAGAACACAAGACAGGCCATGCAGACCGGATCTCAGATTCATCACCTCTCTATCTAGTCGTGCTCAAATTGGAGAAGCCTTTCCAGAGAAATACCTATATAAAAATCTGTGAGTTTCTCATACATCAAAGACCCAAAGGAACAAGTATAGGAAAAGTAAATGGCCCAAATTGCCCTAAACCAAGGATCAAGAAAGTAACAACAAAGAATGCTCCCCATCTAAGAGCTAATCTCTGATAGACAAGGCCTTCACACATGTATCATACTGGGTGAAGAGCACCATATACCCAAGAAAAAGATCATATAATTCTCCTCAACCCAAATCACGGTTTAAACCAGCTACGGCCTCTTGGAACCACACAAACTCTCAAGAGACTCCTCTAGATAACCTCACACATTAACAGACCAACACTACCAGGCTACACCACCAACGTGCCCTCTTCTCAAAATAGCCTTATCCTCATGTTTCCAAAATTGACATAAGGGGCTCTATTATATTGTATTGGAAAGGGGAGAACTTCCGTATCCATGCAAGTCACATTTCATGATTTTCAGAAATTCTACTGTGAGTAGAAATCCCAAAACCGCGAATTATTTTCTAACAACTCAAGTAGAATGTGGCCTTAGTGGACCTACAAGATTAGGAAACTGGACCTACATCCTCCACCTTCCATCATTCCCCCACCAAATGCACCTGCATTTCTTCGTGCATTCCAAAATCAATTCACATTAGGGTTCAACTGTTTAATTCTAGGATGAACTCACAGTTACAGATTTTTCTAACCAAGGGGCACTAAAACAGGGCTGTGAGTTGGGCCAGAAGCAAAAAAGCACTTGGAGGCTAGACGTCTTATTCAGGAAGCAGCAGACTTAACCCATGCCAGTACATTCTTATTTTCAAACAGAGCTGCAAATTCTCTTGCTGACTCTTTAGCGAAAAAGGGTGCTAGGGCGAACTCCCTATACATCATGGATAGTAGATAGTTTTTCTTTCTTTCTGTTGTATAGCTTGTAAGCTTGTGAGTTCTGATTTTTTTCTAATAAAATTTCTTTTTTGAAAGGCTTCTAATAAAATTTCATCATCAACCTCGGGGTTGTAGTGCAGTTACCCTTTAGGAAGTAGCCCTTCCCGCTTTATAAAAGCAGCAAACCAACAAGTAAAACGATCGAACAGGCGGCCCTGTCCTAATCCTAAATTCATGCAAGTTAAGGTCTGGATCACTTTCACGGATTGATGCAGCGCTTCTAGGTCAGCCCTATCTAGTGACAGGTGGGTGCCATGCTCATGTTATAGCAAAACTGCTGCTGGATTTTGGCTCCCCAAACATTGACCCCAATTAGCTATAAGTCCCGGGGCCAATGAAGTGAACCAATCCAGCACTTGTCCTTCTAAGCTCTTCTGAAATAGTATGATGAGAATAGGATTGTCGTCACGGAATTCAGGCATGCAGAATGACAGTAAGTGCGCCAACCAAGAACAACCCAACAATAAACTCCAGTAGATACAGTTTTGATCCACACGCGACTTATTGACAAGTGAGTAAAGAACTACAATCCATGATTCTGCTTAATTCATGATTGCACCATCAGAGGATTACCAAATCTTTCCAGAAATGAAGGCAAAAAAAAAAGAAAAAGGAAAAGAAATTAAACGGCCCCCAAGACTGTCCCGGATATCATTTCTTTCTGCATCAAGCACCTGCAAAATAATCAGTACTCTTCCATAAACCAATCTCATACACCCAGAAACCTTTAAACTGAAATGCCAAACAATTTGAGAAAACCCAGGTCTACTAAAGAAAGACCAACGCTGTATGAGTTTAGCAGCAACAATGGCAACAGTGAGATCAGAGAATTTTAATATACAGAAGGATGACAACTTCTACTGCAATAGCAATGTCATGGTTACCTAAACCCCAGTTCTAAATAATAAAAATCCTTGTCAATAAATTTGAAATGGTAAGAACGAGCTGAAAAGAAAATCCAAAGGAATAACTAGAACTACGTAATATAAGGCAAACAGCCCAACAGCAGCAGCATTAACATATAAGCAAATTCTCAAGACCTCCAAAGAAAAAAAAAATCCAGTTCCTGACCACACACACAATCCAGATCAGAAAATTTAAGAACTAATACAGAAACAGCAAACCATTTCTCTACATGGAACAAAAAAACACATTCAGTTTTTTTTTTTTTTTTCTTCTGGCGAGGGATAGAGAAGCTATGTTGGTCCCTTTTGGGGTGTAGTGGGGAAGTTGCGAGTAGCTCAATTTGGAATTCTGGGGCATCTAGGATTGAAGTTAAGAAAGGTCATTTTGGGGCTAATGGACATCTGGAAATCAAATGATGCAGGAGTTCTAGGGTCTTTAAAGAGGACTTGAAGCTTTTCAAAAAATCCTTTATCTGTCCTTCAATCGTTAAAAGCCCTCAAGTGGGCCTTTGATGCAGGACAGAATGATCTAACCTAATATGATGTCATGAAATTAAAAGACAGATTAACTAGAGCAATGGAACGATAAAATAAAACTAATTTACCATAAATTCATAATTTTCATATTCATGACATGTCCAAATTTAAGCCTACGACAGTCTCACAATGCTAATCTCATAAATTAATGATTAACCGGGACCTTTGGGAGATAGAAACCATATCCTAGCATATTGTTAAATCTGAATTCTATGGAAATCATGTGTCTTGTAAGAGTTTTGATGTGTTAGGGTTGTTTAAATGCTAGGGAATGTGGGAAATGAGTTTGGGGTATCTAGGCTTAGAGGAATTACGGTTAGGAACATTAGGGTTAAGGTTTTGGGAGGTTTTGGGTTAGTATTTCAGATTTTGGGTTTAAGGGATTTAGGATTTAGGGTTTCTAGAATTGGAAATATGAGTTTCAAGTTATGGAAATTAGGGATTTATGATTTGGACGAGGGATTTTCAGATTTTGTAGATTTGGGTTTGAAAAGATTGGGATTTTAGAATTTGGGAATTTTAAGGTTAGAGTTTGGTGAAATTAGTTTAGAGATTTTGAAGAGGGAAGAAAAGGGAAGGGAAGAGCATTTGTAACGAAATAAGGGACAACCGTATGTGCGTGCGTTTGTACGTCCAAAGTAGAAAAGATAACTAAGGAATCGCTCCCTGTGCTTTCGCAACACCAATCAAATCATAAGACGATTTTTTTTTTTTTTGCTCAATCTCAAAGCAAAAGTAGAGGATAAGTTTCTCAACATAAAGACGCTTAATGAATTAAAAGGTGTTTCAAAACATGTAAACAAACTAAATAACTAACTATTTCGTGGCTGATGGGGATCCACGATCAAGATATCTGACAATGATAATCCAACCGTCATAATGGTCCACAGTTGAAATCCAACAATCCAATCACCGTGTCCACTCAATCCAACGGTCCAATGTGTCCATCAATATCCATCAAGCTCCTATATGCAGCCCGCGTGCATCTTCCCAATGTGGGGTCTTCAAAGACGCACGAACATGCACGTGGAGTCTTCAACGTGGCTAGGAATGCGAATTGGGCCAAGTGAGCCCCATATAGTGGTCATCTAGCCATAAGGAGATTGGCTCAACCCTCCTCTGGTATGTTGCTCGGATGTCCTCATTGGCCTTGTCCCTGGATATCGTCTTTCATTGCAGATAAGGGATTTAGCTTCAAATTAAATGATGTATTTCACCATATTCACAAGGGGAAGCAAGTGAGATGGTTGACATACTAGCCATGGAGCAGATGCTCTGTGCTGAGTTCCATCTGTAGGGAAACTCCCATCCTCTGATTTGGATGACTTCAATCTTCTTCGTTTTCTTCTCTTTTTTTTTATCAGCAAAGATGATTCTATTAAAGAGGCCCAAACAGCCGAATGGCAACAAAAAAAGCTTACAGCAGATAAAAAAGGGCCAACTGCCTGGTGGTCAAAGACCCAAATTAACAATGGAAAACAATCCCAAAGATTCCGTCCAAGGGCTAACAAGCAGTTTCACTCGACAAACAACAGCATGAATCTCGGAAGATAATGACTTCTGAAACAGCACTGTTTCTTTCCTTCCAAAGAGCCCATAAATTTGCCATGAAGCATAATCTCCGCAGCCTTCATCTCCTTCCACAGAATGGACCTAACTGCCAAGCATTGAACAGAGCTTGAATCAAAGGCAGCATACCACCTCAAACTGGCATAAACACTAGCTCCACATAGCTGATGCAAATGGACAGAAAGTGAAGAGGTGGTTCACACTCTTTGCATCCCTTAAGCATATGCTGCACCCATTCACTATTGTCATATTCCTTCACTGAAGACGATCAATGGTGAGGATAAGATTCCAGCCTGCAAACCATGCAAACTGACAACTCTAGGAGGGGCTTTTGACATCCACACTCATCCTGTTGGTCCATCGCCGTCAACACGGTTAGAGATTTTTTGCGCTAGAGATTTCACCGAGAAAGAATTTTGACATCCACACTCATCCTGTTGGACCCTCGCCATCTACATGGTTAGAGATTTTTTGGGCTAGAGATTTCACCGAGAAAGAACGAGATGAGTCCCATTTCCAGACTGGTTATCTTCAGATGAACGATCAATAGCCATTGCTTCTAGCAATTCCATTAGATTGGAGAAATCAATAAATTCCTCCTCTGATAGATTTCTTCTGAAAAATGGGGGACCAAACGGGCTGACTGCTTCTCAATTCATACAGACATCTTTAACTTTAGCCTCTTTATTGATTGCAAAGGCATTCAAACAACCAAAGGAATCCTAGAATGAAGCTTCCACACACCAGCAGTCCAATATTTTATGGTGGCCCCATTTCCTACAACAAGCGCCAAATCTTGAAGAACATAGAGCTCGACACCTAAAACTGCTTTCCAGCAACCTCAGTTCCTGTACCGAGATAAGTGGCTCTGGCTCTATCAACACACCATATTTCTCACCCACAACGTCTCCAAAATGCTGATTATTCAGATTTAAAGCACCATATCTGTTTTCCCAACAAAGCGCCATTCATCACCTTTAACGGGCATAATCCCACCTCACCCTGGCTAGTTGGTTTACACGAGTAAGACATCTAATTCCTCAACTGATAGATGAAAGATGTATCATACAATGCTCAAGTCTGAGCAAAGCAACATTTTTCACAGGCAGCATCCCTTTATCTGGTAGGCCCCACAGCAACGGTCCATGCCCCAACAAGAACTAACCATCTGACATGAGGCCTGCAAGTGGACCACCTTCGCCAATCAAGGTGTTCCGTAACGGTAACGGTGGCCGTTACGGTCACCATCGTTACCTTTACGATACGGGCCATAACGGCTGTTACGCCCCGTAACGGCCATTACGGTCTCTCTTTTTTTATTTTTTTTATTTATTGAAAAAACCCCGAAAAACCCGTATCTACCCCGTAATGTTGATTAAAAAGTATGAAAAACATGTATATATCTCGTAATAGATCATTACGGGGGTATTATGGCCTTTATAGGGGATGTAACGTGCCATTAACGGCAATTATGGGTCATTTTTTTCCATAACGACTGTTACGGCTGTTACGACCCCGTAACGTGTAACGGTTGTCACCGTTACCTTTACGTAACGGCCTTTATGGCCCCGTAACGGCCTTTACGGCACACCATGTCGCCAATACAAAGGGAAAATTACACCAATCAGTTGGTTAGGCACGTCTTATCGGGAAGATTTTGAGTTAGTGAAACTGTGGATGGTCTCCTACCTCTCAATCAACCTCAATAGGAAAGGGTGCCTGGTCAAACTTTCTCCATGGTGTTTTTCTAGGATTTTAGGACTCGGTAGAACCTAATTTGTGGTGCACAGGAGTGAGTTCTACCTCTGTCACTAAGTCATCCTAGAGATTTACTCCACACTCCACATCTATCACATTAGCCCAAAGACAAGTAACGAAAATGAATCAAGGTGGTTTGAACTGATCTAGTTGGTCAATATCATTTTTTTACTGGCAACAACAGGCTTCATTATGAAAATAAGAGACAACTTTCCATTAATGAAACCTTCCTTGATTAAAGCATCCACACAATGGAATTGACCTCCTGATGCAGAACAGCTGGGTCAGGAATGAGAATGCACCAGTGTACCCTACCTGCTGGCTTATTATCCATCCAATTGGCACAATGGGCCCACAAATCCAATTGGATGGCCCAGACATATGATCTGATTGGACCATGGAACTGATTAAAAGTCTTAAAAGGCTTTTTACGCCAATCCTCCAAGATTTTGGACTATATAAACTGTACAAACATATATAGAGATCATGATTGTTGGTTATCAAGATCACTTTTAATTCTTACCAATAGAAATATGATCTCTAATACATAATTACGATTAATTACAATGAGATGAAGTCAATTTTAAGTAGCACCAAAACAGGCCTTTAGTGATCCCAAGATCACACATATCTGCTAAAAATTGAGTAATGGACAAAGTAAAACTGGGTGCTAATACAAACCCCGAAAGGAAGAACAAATAGATCAAGAAAAGAAGAAAAAGATTATGGGAAAGGACCCAACAATCCTCTAGCCGAATGCTAGAGATCGCAAATGCAAGACTATGAGCAAACTCAAAAGTCCTCTAGTCTTGAACGAGAGATCACTTTCCCCCCCTTCAACAACTACCATAGAGAAATATGAGAATTTTATTTTATTTTTGAAAGATAACGAATACTTTATTAGAAGCCAAAAAGGGAGCAAAGAGAGAGTCGACCCACTGAGATAGCGAAACGACTACACTCCTAAAAAGTACAGATTACAACCCTTTAGTTTTTCAACATTAGAAGCCCACTCGGCCATTAACTGCACGCTCAACGCCGCAACCATTAAAGACCGAATTCCAATCCCCACCATGGATGATATGTTGGATGAGCTCTACGGTGCTTCTTATTTTACCAAGCTTGATCTACGGGCGGGATACCATCAGGTACGAGTTAAACCAAGTGATATCCATAAAACTGCTTTCCGAACACATAATGGACATTACAAATACTTGGTTATGCCATTCGGCTTATGTAATGCACCTTCCACATTCCAAGCTATCATGAACTCCATCTTTCGACATCATCTTCGAAAATTCATATTAGTTTTCTTTGATGATATTTTAGTCTATAGTCCGGATTGGGATCAACGTTTAGTGCATGTAAGGCAGACCTTCGAAATATTGAGGCAGCACAGATTCTTTGTTAAAGCTAGCAAATGTGCATTTGGGCAGCAAGAATTGGAGTACTTGGGGCATATCATCACTAGTCAGGGCGTGAAGGTGGATGAAAATAAAATTGCTGCTATGGTAGCCCGGCCTCGACCTACTAACATTTCGGAACTACATGGGATTTTAGGTTTGACAGGGTATTACCAGAAGTTCGTCAAAGATTACGGCATTATTGCTCGGCCTCTCACCAATCTTCTCAAAAAAGGCCAATTCGGATGGCATGGAGAAACTGAAACCGCCTTTCTTGCTCTCAAACGGGCCATGACGACCACTCCTATATTAGCCATGCCAAACTTCAACGATGCTTTCACTATTGAAACGGACGCATCCAGGGAAGGAATTGGAGCGGTCCTGTCTCAACAAGGCAAACCAGTGGCATACATGAGTTGAGCCCTCGGAGTGACCAAGAAATCCTGGTCGACGTACGCCAAAGAAATGTTGGCTATCGTCGAAGCCATACGCACTTGGCAGCCTTACCTTCTAGGCCAAAAATTCTATATTCAGACCGATCAACGTAGTCTCAAATATTTTCTAGAGCAACGAATAGCAACTCTGGAGCAACAAAAATGGGTTGCTAAGCTTTTGGGCTATGATTACGAAATCAAATACAGACCAGGCTGTGAGAACTCTGTAGCTGATGCTCTCTCGAAAATAGGGCAGTCCCATTCTTCACCATATTTTCTTTCCGCAGGTTAGCTTATGGGAGGAAATAAAAAAAAAAAAGCTGCAGAAAAAGACCAGTACATTCAGTCGAAGGTCCATGTGACCACAGAACAACCTGGAGGATCATATACATGGCGCCAAGGGCTATTACTATACAAAGGAAGGGTCATTGTTCCGAACGATGCCGCCTTAAGGGCCAAATTGTTACACAAAATGCATGACACCAAGGTAGGAGGTCATTCAGGCGTCTTACGTACGTTCAAAAAGCTAGGACAGCAATTTTACTGGCCTAAGATGCATAGAGCAGTGCAACACTATGTCCAGGGGTGTGAGGTTCACTCTATAAGCTATGGACTCCGCCGTGTTGGAAACACCATTGAAGCACCTCCTATTCCTTTCTTCCCACACAGACGGCCAGACAGGCAGGAGGGCCATTCTCCATATCACGGTCCTTTGTTTGCCTAATCTAGCACAATGCCAAACCTTGAAGAGCCAGCCTGTTGAATCTAGGGAGGACCAAAGCATATCGAAGGGAGTTAAAATTGTTGGCCAATTTTGGTTGATAAAAAGACGGTGTATAAAAAGATGACCCACCGATTCTTCTTCAGCCATACAACATAGACATGTTTGTGATTATCATTTCCCTTTTTCTCATATTGTCGACTTAAAGAACCTTTTTCTCAGATTGTCGACTGTAAGAACCTTCTTCTTGCCAACCAGCCAACCGAAGGCCACTCGCTATCTTTGGAGGAACTTGATATTTCCAAAGGTGATCCATCAATGTCTCTTCTTTAGTAAAGGGATCACTGCCAATAAAGTTGTGTAAAGACTTTACCGAGAATATGCTGGATTTATCAATTCTCCACACTAAATTGTCTGCATTGAACTGGTCTAGCTTGCAATTGTTAATGCGACTAAGGAGAGCCACATATTCTTCAATCTCCCAATCCTGGAGATTTCTTCTACACGCAAGACTCCACACTAATTCATCCCCGAAATATGAGAATTACTCAAAGAATATGTCAATTAACTTGTCTTATTCCATAGGCCATAGACCTTATTTATAAAGTCCTTACAATCTGCAATAAAAGCTATGGAATCTAAAAATAGAATTCCTAACTAGCCAAGATATCAGAAAATAGAAAACTACCTAAATAAGAAAGCATAGTAATTAAGAAAGTGCTTGAATAAGAAAAATCTAAAATTACCCCTTGCCTAATATAAAGATATGAAAGAAACAGGAAATTTCCTAATGTAGAGATTTGAAAGAAAAGGAAAGTAGGGATGGGCTAAAAAGGGAAAGCGGTCCTTTTCACACGCGGAGCACGCACGTGTGGGATGTGGAGCGATTGCATCAGGTGCCTAAGAAGTATTAAAGCTAATGTTGTTTATCTAACTACAAGGGGTATTCTAGCTGTTATTAGAAGAGCTGCAAGTGTCAGCAGCTACCTTATTGGAATTGATGATTGAAATTAGAATGAAAATGGGATTAGCACTATTATAATTGTCTTTTTTATGTGCTTTGAAGGCATTTTCATAACAAATGAGAGTTTGGAATTTCCGGATCAGAAATTACTCGCCCTTTCCCATTGATGCCTTTCTTACATCACATTGGCTGCTTCTGATCCGCAGGAGTAAGTTGAGAATGACCCAATTGCAAGAAAGCTACAAATTCAGAAACAGAGTAGTAGAAGAAGACCCATTTCTCAACAAGCAGTAAGATCACTAAGACCTCGGATAGCCCAAAAAAAGCCAATTCATCAACTTAACGGCGAGAAAAAAATCCATTAGGTTACGATTCCAAAAATAGACGTATGACCCATATATATGAAATGCAGAGGAGATAAAACTTTTAAAAGCATAAAAGAAAGAAGTCCCATTTCGCATTTAGTTGGGATAAAGCTCAGATGATGATGATGATGATGATGAAAAGAAAGATGATCCATTTCCCCTTTCCACTACATTCCAAAGAAAAACCCAATTTCTTAAAAATTTCCACGATATCGAACATAGAGACATAGTGAGAGAGAAGGAGAGAGAGGATCGATCGGTGCACCTTGGATCAAGAACTTTCAGTGAGAATGGGAATTGGAGGAGTGGTGGGGTTGAGGAGAATAGAACTTGTTGTAGGCGGCTTCCCCGACGAGGTAGATTCCAAAGGCGACGATAGCGATGCCGAGGCCGGGAGTGGCGTGCCTCAGCTGGTTACCCAGCATCGGATGCTTCCGCCATTCGTCTCTCCTCTTGAAGAACTCACCCGTCGGTCCCAGCGGCTTCGCCATCGCTTCTCCGATTTTAACTTTCTCCTTCTTCTTCTTCCTCTAGGGTTGGGGGGAGATGAAATGAGAGGACTTGGGCAGATGCAGTTCTTTTTTATGAGACGGGAGAAATCATAGGATACGCGATCTGCATCGTCCCTACACGCGGGTTTCGTTCCTGACAAGTGTGGCCCATATCTCGGCAATCCAGGCCATCAACCTGGTGCTTCCCACCTTGGATGGACATTCCTTGAAAGTTTTTTTCTCGAAATTACAGAACCTAACCTTTCGATGATGTCTTAAGTATGGACGGTTAAGAAGAAGAATACAAATAGCAGTCCGCATTCAACTGAGAAGAGCCTCGAGTTTGGCTCCTGGACTCTTCCATTCTAGAATTTTTTTTGAGGCATACTCCATCGATCATGTGATGCAACAGAGGGACGATCTTGATTACTGGAGATTGGACCCACTTGTCATCGTTTGAAAACCCGTGTGCAATGTGCAAATACTCGAGTCTCGTATCATACAGCTCCTCAGGACAGAAAATTGTCTCTTGCTTCGTTGGGTGAGGACATTTTGGTCTTTTCGAATCAACGGAGGTGCGCAGTGTTGACGCGAGTTGCGTCCTGGCCCCGCCCGTCTCCAGCTGGGACGGGCAGGAGCTTTGAGTAGCCAATGTGATGCATGGGTCTTATCTAAACCGTCTATCCATGTTTTTTTAAAGCCCAAGACTGAGGCTGTGGACTACACAATGGGGATTAAACTCTTACCGTTTTAAACTTCCTGGGAGCCAAAGGAGCTTTAGATGGAGCTGATATTTGTGTTTTATCCTCGTATTGGTTTATGTAACTTTATAAATAGATTAGATGGCAAATAAACATTACTATTGGCCTTAGAAAAGTGTTAACGACGAAAATCATTATTATTGGGAGAAAAATGTGACAAGTCAGATGAGTCGACTTATGAAGTGAATCAATTATACTGACATGTCTCGGACTCCTCAGGCGCCGAGCCTAACCGATGCCTGCATGTCCAAAGCACCGAAAGGAGAGACATGGCCCGAACTTACCAAGCGCCGAGTCTGCCCAGAGCCTATATGTCCCGAGCCAAAGGACAAGACATCCATAGAGGCCAATACACCTTTATGGACACTCGAAAGGTTTTTCAGAGGTGACGTCAGGCCGACTCTGTACATCGATCAACTACAAATTGAGCCTTGACCTTGCGTCAGCCCGAGCTATCTTGTAGGTCGGCCATGGGTCAGCCGTCAGTCAAACGCCCACGCAAGCCATCCAAATATATCGATATTCGAGATCACTGAACGATCGATTGAGCCTCGATTAGTCAAATCTCGACTATTATTACCTCCTACGGAATTGGAGCCGAGCCTAGAAAGCGGATTAATCTCCCTCCAAGATCTTCGGAGGAGAAACTCTGATCCCGGAAATCTAGGGGATCAAAGATCTTAAAATCTTTAAAAGATATCGATCAATCCCTTCAGGGAAAGTTCTACACATCATGGGAGTATGTTGCCTCCATAAATAGAGGACCTACCCACGATAAAAGATACGGATACACATCCACTACTCACCCCCAAAATCTTTACCATTAGACCCAGATTCCAAGCTTGACTTAGGCATCAGAGGGTCCCCTGAATTAGCCAGGGTCTCCTTTGTCCTCTTCTTGTGCAGGCACCAGGCATTCAAGTGTTAAGGGGGGGTGAGCCGAAAACAGCATCAACAACTATCACCACTGCTTCCTGTGGTGTGGTTCACCTGAGCCTTGGATCTGACTAAATTTTCGTACTTTCTCATAGAATGATACAGAAAAATAGATGGACGGCATCGATAAAACTTATACATCACGATGGCCACTCAAAGCTGCTGCCCGTTCCCAGCTAGTGACGACCGGTGTAGGACGCAATCTGTGTTCGGATTATACATATAGGGCTAAAAGTTGGGCGGGTTGTAACGTTCTGGATTTTCACTGTTTTGGATTTCCAAAAATCCTTAATTTTTCTTAATGTAATTAATTTATATTATCACTTACTAACTATTAACACTCAATGTTAATTTATACGCGGGTGGTACCAGTAAAGAACCGCACAAGTATAATTAATCAACCGTAGAAAGCTAACAAATCCACCCGATCACTCGAACATCAAGTTTAGCCCCATGATTTATTCACATAGAGCCCAAATCTAACCGACCCATCACTAACTAATCAAGACAATCATAACTAAATTAAAGATCTAACCAAAGCCGAGTCAGATAAAGCCCAGATCTTGACTAATAGACCAAATCAACCTCATTACTCTTTTAGCCTAAAACCGACAATTTAGAGTAATCATGACCAAATCTCCACTTTCACTAGTTATAAATAGGCCACACTATAAACATAGTTAATCTAAACCCTAATAATTGCCCACGAGAAATCCCAATACCTAATTCATTCTAGAAATGCCCCGATTTTCTGAACAAGTTCTAGACCGCTCATTAGTGGGTCACTAGTTCCAAAACTATAGAATAATGTCCGTCTTACTGGGCTCTACGTCCATCGCGGGAGTCGGACCTGGATAGTGTTTAGAACTGCTCAACTTAAACCAAAGGACGAGTGCATGAGAAGTGCAAATATCCTAAAGGAAGAAGCTGAAACTTAAGTGAATTGGATCGTCCACTCTTATGCAAAGTTGAGGATTTCGGACCATCGGTTTATGACCAAACTTCACACGTGGAGTAAGGATATTTTCCGCTCATATCCATATAGCCACGGCCCCGATCGACCATCGATTATCATTGAACAGACTTCTAATCATATCTATCAATCGGCGCATCTAAATGGCAAGCCGATCATGTCCATACGTAAATCATTATTAGGGATAACTATCCTACGGTGTATACCGACACGCGCGCCCCATAGTGGGCCCTAGAGGTTAGAAAGACACTCCCACAAGGCTAGTATAGTAAAAACCTAACCATTGGGGTCATTTACACCAAATCTGGCACTATATAAAGGCTTCATTTGGGCACCCCCTCCTCTCATATGAATTTCAACAAGAGAAAATGAGAGAAATGAAGAAGAGAAAGAGGAGAAAGAGAGAGAGAGCTTGGAAGCATGAGGGTTTGTGCACCTTCACCCCCTTATCTCCTCTATAGCAACATTGTCCTTCATTAGTGTCGATTCGGTGACGATTGAAGGTAAGTATTAAGTTATGTTTGTAGGTTTAGGTCTTGTGTTTAATTCCTTCCAATTCTTACAAGCTTGTATGCTTACTTAGGTTCTCAACAACCTTTCCCTAACGCTGCCCAAACCTTACGAACTCCGTAGAATGGGGCGAAACATTATAAGGTGCGGACCATTATCCCTAGGTGGTCAAGTACCAATTTTAGGATAAATTGAATAATTTTGGAATGCTAGAGGATGTGCATGAGTGATTTGGAGAAAAACCTAGCTAGAAACCTACATATTAGGTCCACCAACATCCATACAACGATAAATTACTATTTGTTTGGTTTTCAACATGTTTGAGCATGAAATCAGTGTTGCATGATCATCTCATATTTGATTCTTGCACGATTTTCTCTATAACATGTATGATTATATTATTTCTTGTTGTATTCTTGTACTATGAGTGGTGTGTTGTCCTTGGTCTCTTAGGTAATCCAGCATCACACACACACACACGTTTGACTTATGCTATTAAGAGTAGTTGCATTTATTTTAATATCCTAAAATTTTATGCTCGATGTATCGTACGCATGATTCCACCTGTACTAGAAGACGATCTCTTAATTGCTAGACGTGTTATTGATTACAACTCACTTTCTGGGTTGGTTAGGGAACTGTAACATCCCGAATTTTCACTGTTTTGGATTTTCAAAAATCCTTGAAATTTATTTTTTTATTAACTTATATTATCACTTACTGATCATTAGCACTCAACGTTAGCTTATACACGAGTGGTCCTGTCTGGTCATGATAAGACCGAGTGCGGGCCGCCAAGCCAGATGGCCTGTTTACACTTAACAACAGCCCGTGTGGGCCACCCAACGACCGAGGAGGGTTAGAAAAATCTAAAATTTTAGAAAATCATAGATCTCACTGGGCTTGTGGTTCATCGCGGGCTGCGGACCCAGTGGACACCTAAAACTGGAATCTAGCATTTGTCAAATGCACCCCACCAATGCCAAAATTGGAATCTGACACTTGCAAATAAAACCGAGATATCAGGCTTTCCAACAGTCGGATTTCTTCCAAATTTACGAAGAAGGTTTAATGTATTTAACTATGCCCGTCCACAAAATCTGGGACCCGATCATGGCACAGTAACCGTTGATCCCAAATCTGACTTGTACGAACCAACCCTATATCCGATCGTTTCCAAATTTTGCATGGCCCTTCATCGGGCCATGGAGCACCTATCTTATAAGTTTCATGGCCATGGGGCTACCAGAGCCACCCCAATCACCGAAATGGGCCCCAAAGGGCCATTTAAAGATCGGAACCGTAAGCTCAAACCCCATACTCGTTCATCCGTTTGTTCTCAAACTTTGCATGACCCCTCATCGGGCCATAGGACACCTACACACCAAACTTGGTGGCCAGAGGGGTGTTAGGTCCACCCCAAAGCCAAGATGGAGTCCTAGAGGGCTATTTTGGGAATTTGAGGAAACTTAAGGCCAAAGGGCCCAAGTCTAGGAAATAAACCCTAGCTCTCTCCCTCATATCTTCCACCCTTCTCCAACAACAACAAATCCTTCTCCCTCATATCCTCCTCCATTCTCCAACAACAAATCCCTCTCCCTCATATCATCCTCCATTCTCCAACAACAAATCCCCCTCATATCCTCCTCCGTTCTCCAACAACAAACCCCTCTCATAACTCTCACCACAACTACCACCCCCAAGAGAGTAAAGAGAGAGCAAAGAGAGAGTGAAGTTGAGCTATAGTGGACCTTAGATCAAGGTGGGGCCCAAGGGAATCAAACCCCACAACTCCCTACATCTTCTCTAAGAAGAATTCCTCATCCACGACCGCCCTTTTCACTCTGTTGATCATCTAGGTAAGATCTTTCACCCTTTTTTCTTGAAACCCTTGTGTGTGTGAGGGTTTTGCATGAAGTTCTAACATGTAAATGGTTGTTTTAGGGATTCCGGTCGTCCGACCCCAAAAGCCCTCTTTCCTAGGTCATTTTCCAACTCTCCAACGATCCATAGGTGCGGACTATTATCCTTAGGTGGCCTAGCACCAATTTTATTACGAATCTAATGATTTTGATTGTTTGGATGCTATATTTGGAGAATATAGAAGAATCCTAGGAATTGCATGTTTATTGGATTTGCATGGAATTGTGTGTTTGCTTTTCATATGATGATGTTCTTGCCTCTCACATGATTTTGTATATGGATGATCTCATGCTCATGCCTTGTTGGATTTTTCCTTATAGTGTTGCTTCTTAGTATCCATGATTCATTACTCTTGTGCTTATGATTTCTTAAGATGAAGGAAGTGCTTAACTTCCTCACTCACACACATAACTCACATGCACTTTATTTCATGATATTGTTAGCCTTGCTTGCTACGAGAATCTAAATTGTATGTTGAGGAGTATGAAACCATGATGTTGTTTATGCTGGATGATGCATTGGTAGTTGGCATGCTATGAATCACTATTCATACCCTTGGGTTGGTTGGGAACATGAGGAGAGACGGTAGTCCCATCGGTAGGACTATGCTAGGGCTAAACCCGTGGGTTTGGGCGGGTGTGTACGGGCGGCAGTAGTTCGACTACATGGATCCCTTGTACCTGATGTCGTTCGTCGCATATTCGCCTGACTCGTGCGGTCTAGCCTACTTATCGACCAGCCCTATTTGGTAACCTTGTTTGCTCACAAATGTATGGAACCTGGAACACCCTACCACCGTTGCAGCCCACCAATAACCACTTGAAGTTGATCCACTGCCTCGTGAGCCAGGCATGATGGAATGAGACACTGTGTTCGAGCTGTCGGCCTACGCTGGGGTGACGCGCCTCCCCGTAGTGACGGCGAGCGATCCCTTCCTCTCGGCACTCCCCATGTGCTTGGAGTCGGGGATGAGGAACCCGACGAGATTGAGGATCGCGGGGTCTCGGATTCACACGTTGGGCGGCCTTGGCCTCGCAACCAGATTAGGGCATTGATACGTGAGGTGTACCAGATTCTCAAACCTACTGGATTAATGGAATTAACTAAGAACTCGGCTAACACTATCATGGCATCGCACTAGTTAGGTTGGCGACTCAGCAGTCGAGGTCGCAATGAGGGAGTGTTGTCAAATGCGAGCATGAGATGGTGTCGCTTGAGGGAGTGTTATGGCGAGGGCATGCATCATATCATCTATCATGCATATGCATTAATAAGATTAGTTAGGTGTTTGTGAATGATTGTTTTTCATTAAGTTCATAATATAATTGATGCCTATTACAACTTAAGACTAATAACACCCACGGAGTTGATCACTCACTCTCACTCTGGGACAGTGTTTTAAAACACCAACCAGACTCTTCAGTAGTCGCAGGTGACACTGAGTGCGAGGAGTCTTTCGGCGTGAGCCTGAATAAGGAGGACGAGCTGTCTTAGTTCCAGCTGATGGACGGTTCCCCGTCGGCCTAGTAGACGGGATTTGGATCGCTGAGTTGTGGACTCAGCCCTATTCTTTTGGACATGATATTCCTTTTGTGATTTTGTTGGGCAACGCCTGGTGCGACCCATTTACATTCTTTTGGACTGGATATATATATATATATATATATATATATATATATATATATATATATATATATATATATATAATTGACTTCTTTCATTTCAGTAGATCAGTTGTGATTATGTTTCATGTTCCAAGAAATTCCATGCTGCGCATTTAAACCTGATTAAACGTAAATTAGTAAGAATTAACATAAGTGACACTCGGGAACTTGGGAGTCAAGTTTATGCAAGACCCCCAATTTCCAGGGCGTTACAGGAACTGAGATTTGTGAAGATGGTTCCGTTGGTTGGACCGTTTTGTGACTAGTCCGACTGATTTGGGCGGATACGAATGGGCGACGGTAGTAGGACTACATGGGTTGCTTGTACCCGATGCCGTGCGTTGTGTGTTCGCATGAACTTGGGCGGTTTAGTTCACCGACTGACCAACTATGTTTATTAACCATGTTTGCTCACGCCTGTTTAAAACTTGGAACACTCCTCGCCTACTGATGCCCACTGACAACAGTTGGAAACTGATCCAAAGTCTCGTGAGCCGGGCATGGTGGAATGAGACACTGTTTCCGAGCTGTCGACCTACGCTGAGGTGACGAGCCTCCCCGTAGTGACTGCGAGCGATCTCGCTTTCCAGCACTCCCCACGTGCTTACAATCGGGGGTGGGGACCCCGATGGGATCAAAGATTGCGGGGTCCTAACCTCGCACATTGAGGGGTCCGACCCTTCCAAATGGATGAGGGCATTGATATTATCGGGGTGTACCAATTTCCCTAACCTGTTAGATGAACGGAATTAACTAAATACTCGGTTAATATTATTTATGCATCACATTAGCTAGGATTTGGCGACTCGGCAGTTGAGGTCGCAATGAGGAAGTGTTGGTCATGCGCGACCGTGAGACGAAGTCGCCCGAGGGAATGTTGTGGGTGAGATCATGCATCATACCATAATTCAAGCATACGCATTTAACAAGATTAGTTAGAAATGTGTGAATTTATGCTTTTCTTTAAATTCATCATAGAATTATTATTTGATGTAACTTATGGCTAATGACACTCACTGAGTTAGTTACTCACTCCCACTCTGGGATGGTGTTTTAAAACACCAACCAGACCATTTATTAGATGCAGGTGAGACAGAGCTCGACGAGTCGAGCGGTGTGAGCACGGATGAGGAAGAGGAGCTTCCTACTTCCAACTTATGAATGGATCATTGTAGGGTTGTTTATGGTTGTTGAGTAGTGATCTAGCGCACCATTTCTTTTGGGCATTTCTTATATAAATTTTGTCGAGTGACGCCTTGTGCGACTCGTTTGATATTTCTATAGACTTGTATTTCTTAGTCGCATTTATTTCAGTAGATTAGTGGTGGTTGTGGTTTATGTTCCAGCAGATTTCTTTATTGTTCATTTAAACTGATTTATGTACAAATCACCATAATTAGGATATAAGCGACACTTGGGAATTTGGAGGCCGAGTTCCTACACGGCCCTTGAAAACCCGGGGTGTTACACGGGTTCAACCCAACCGACCCATGACCGACCTGACATTGGGTTGGGCTTGGGCAGGATATATCGGGTTTGGTCTTGGGCTAGGGCCATACAAACACCAACCCAATAAAACTCGGGTTGGGCTCGTGTTGAGGTCTCGGGTTGCCCGGCCCAACCCAAACTTGAACCCGATCAATATATAAATTCCTTATAAATTAATTATAATTAAGTGCAGATTGACTATGTTGAAGGTACAAAATATTCTAATGTCATCGGGTTTTATTGGTTAACATCATTTCCGATGACTCAAGTTAACAAGATACGACCGGATAGATTGCTTGATACACAATACGACTTTTAAAGAATTAATTGTCCTATATTTTAGCTTGTTTGTTTAGAAAAAATGACCTTCTTTACGATAAATAACAACATATATAATTAATAAAATTATAGGTACAAAAAATAAGATGTGTATTGAAAATATAACAGACTAATGTAATAATGAAAATATTAGCATATATCTACCCGGCCAACCCGACTGAGTTCGTTTGGGTTGGGCTAAGGTTGAGAATTCCTGACCCAAGGTTGGGTTGGATTGGGTTAGGGTTGAGGTATAAGAACCTTGGGTTGGGCTAGGGTTGAGCACCAACCCAACCCAACCCGAACCGACCCGCCCCGCCCGACTTTCAGCCCTATTCACGTATTAAATAAGGTAGGCCCCAAAGAGCTAGGGTTTTAGGCAAGCAGGTGTTGTCGATGATTGCGGTTCCCGGAGTAACATTCCGGCCACTAGCCAGTCAGTATCCAGTGCTTGGTTAGTGTCATGGTTAGCGGAAGCAATCATGGATCCCTCGTTGTATTGGACACCGTTCAAAGGACATGTAAATGTTTTGCAGAGGAATGGACTGAGAGAAGGGGATTATTCTACTGTGCTGCTTATCAAATAGGCCATTGATTGGATGGTTAGGATCTGGTTCTTTCACTGTTGGCTATTCACACTAGCGGTAGATGATACAGCTCATCAAACAAGATCCATTTAAAATATTCTAGTTTTTGAGTAACATATATCGTTCATCTAGTAGGCCCCATCGCAGATAGGTCAGGCCTTGAAAATCTTCCCATCATTCCCGACCGTAGGCTTTTGATGTGGGAGCGGATTAAGTGTTACCCAGATAACATATTACTAGGTGTTTCCCTGACCATATGGGGCCACCTTGATGAATATGTTGTGTATCCACGCTGTCCATCCATTTTTGGATCAAGCTGATCTTTTTGTATTTTCCCTTCATTCATGTCTGTTTGGCCTTATCAACAGGTCGGATGGCAAATAAACATTACAGTGGGCCTTAGGTGGTTTTGAACGGCAGGCATTCAATCACCACTGTTTTATATGGCATGGTGCACCTGAGATCTGGATCTGTTTAAATTTTATATGGAAAAAAGGATGGCCCCACAATCAGGGTAACACATAATCCACCCCCTTTGGATGCATGGCCCATCCATCATAGGATCCCATGACTATTTATGCATCCAAATCATGAGAGCAAGGAAACCAAACAGATGCACCGAAATGTAAGCAGCGATCTATAAGGCACGAGCAGGTGGATGAGTCCAAGCTCCCATTGGACCATCACAGATGTACCTTTGATGATGTAAACCGGGCTGAGTCACCCCCAATTAACAAATCTGCCTCGTAGTGTTTAGCCAGATAGGGTCCAACAGTGCCTGAGTGTGAGTCACACGAGTCACATTGGACTCATCTCAGTCTTAAAACCTCACAAACCAAAGAGGCGCATGGCATATCCAACCTCAATAATCAATTTCCGATTTCTCTCGTCCCCAAATGTAAATCAGTGGAAATACTGACGATCTCACCTTTCCTCCATTTTTATTTATTTCATCTCATGAAAATTGGCATTGAAAATTATCAAAAACAGAAGCAGATGACAGCCTCGCAAGTTCCTTCTTGCATCTTTTGATGAACAGCTCAATTTCAAAATATACAGAAAATTTCATATGAATGAATGATGATTGTGCATATGATAATACAAATCTCCAAATTCCACCTGCTTATCTTCTGAATCTGTTTTCCATTGTCTTTGACTTCCCACGTTGCCCAAACCATAGAAGTCGCCCAGGCTTATGAGATCGAATGGGGGTTCCTTGATTAACCTGGTCATAAACAAAACAAAACATAAAAAAAAACAGTGATTCACCTTGTCTATTTTAGCTAAGGGCCTGTTTGAAAAGCAGGGGAAAAAAAGGAAAAGAAACCATCCTCTTACAAGAGGTTATCTTATGTGTTTGATTTGCATAGAGAACAGTGGATTCCAGAAGGAATCATCAGCCTTTTCTACCATTGCAGTTCCCTAGCAAAGGATTCAAAATGACTATTGTCTAATGAATTAGGGACTTCTATTCGAAACGAACATACCCCTAAAAATGAAATACACTTCTCATTAAATAATAATTACAATTTCAATTTTTGGTTTCTTTACCTTTCATGTCCTGCCTGTCAAACAGGACCTACATGAGACTTCTAGCAGAAGGAAAAGGGAGAATGAGAAGCACACTTCAATGGCCTACCTTTCCTTTATATGGTTTGGTGGTTTTCCAACAAAGAAGTCCATTGCAGCCGGGTCCTGATTCATATCCCCTACAGATAAACAACCCAAACAGTAAGAGATGAAGTACAGTATGCAGAAGAAAGACAGTAAACAGATGTAAATAACAGGGTCCAAGACTATAACATTTTCGCCCATTTGGGAGAAAAAGCTGCAGGAGCCAAAAACGCAGTCCTTGCCAAAGTGTTAAGCCTGGTTTGATAATGCCCAAGAACGAGACAGTGATGGAATGTATTTTGTTGAGATGGAGGGATGGAGCCATTTGGTGCATCCCACAATACTCCCTCCACAAAAATGGCCCCATTCACATGAATATAATTTTCCCATTTGCATTTGGTGGACATTCCAAACACCGCTGTAAACATTTGAAAAGCATGAGCTTTACTAAGCCCACAGGTAGCCACTTGTTCCAACCTGGAATGTGTGGGATACCCAGGCCGTGCATCAGGTAGGGCCAATATAACAAGAAATCAGGCGCTGTTCAAGGTCAACCACGTGTACAAAAAAAAAAATGCTTTAAAAATATTTCCAATGGTCAACATTCAACATACTCGTGTGGCTAGCCTGATGAGCAAACTGGCCTAATTTCCAAGCCAGGCATCTAAATGATGGACCCAGCAGATGCATTCCTCAGATGTCCCACACGCATGCCAGGTTGTCTGGTGCAGAGCTGTGCATGGGCTTAGCAAAACTTGAAAAAGCGTATAACGAATTAATTTAAAATTATCAGAATCACGGGATACTCAAATGTACAGATGTTCCAAAAATCAAATTCACGTAAGAGAGCCAGATTTTGTCTGTTTAACCCTACGAGGGCCAGACCTTGTCCATCAGCAGGTTTTAGTAAGGGTGGGAGGTAATAGGAAGTACCTACAATTTGTTTAGGGACACACTCCAGTGGTACTGGTACCACTGTAACCTCTCAGTGGTACTAGCCAGATGTGGGGCCCAGTGATGTGTTCATGGAATCTAACCCATCCATCAGATGTTTCCTTCAAAATATCCTCAGACCTCAAAAATTAGCCCAAGCCAAAACTCAGGCTCGCCATAATGCATGGAACATGTTGAGGGAACGCTACTGTTGATTAGAGTGGGAGGCCTACCATGTTGTATATATAGAAATCCAATCCATGCAGACCCTTCATCCACGCCAGATGAAGGGTCAGCCCAAAAACAAGGCTGTTTTACAACTCAGGTGTGCCCCTATTAAATTTGAGGGTAGGATTTCCCTACCAGCTTGTTTCCTTTGTTGTGCCCCACTTCATTCTGGATCTGAATGAGTATTAGGCCTTCGGTGTTTGTTGAGGTGACAAATCTGATGGATGGTCTGAATACATCACATGGGCTCCACATCTGGCAGTACTGGTACCACTCGAGCATACCCCATTTGTCTAATGGTTTTAGAAAGACCAGGTTCAAGCTAAAACAAGAAAATAGATGCAACATTGCCACATAATCAATTAAAAAAAAGCTTCTGCAAAGAAAATAAATCAATGAAAAGAAGTAACTCACAGGTTCTCTTTGTCGAAACTGGCCACAAAGCTGTTACTATGCAATAAGCTTGGAGACATGGCATAGTGATCAGCCCGTTTGGTGCTCTGGTCCACTTGGTCTTGGCCTTGATTAATTTTCAAGGCCTTAATATCATGGTTAAGTTCATCCTCCCAATGCTTGGAGGACACGGCCAATGCCATCACAGATGCCATTTCCTCCTGATGGGAGATGCCATCCTGTGGCAGTACTTGATTCCTCTCAGGTTTCAACCGACTAACTGATCCAGGCGTGCTTTTTTCTGCAGCTTGTAGCCATGCGCTCTCCAGCCTCTGCTCATCAATGGCCGAGCGTATCATTTGCATTGGAATTTCCTGACTTTTCTCCTCTGTGCTGCATACTTCATTATTTCCTTCTGTGGAGAAGATAGCTGCAGTTGCCGTTCGGAAGCTTTCATCTGGAACCAAAGAGCCATCACACGGATCTAACATTCTTCGCACCATGCCCTCAGGTTCACTAAAGCTTTTTCTGTGTACTTTGAGGGGTTCTTTGTGTGGGTCCTGATCATCAGGACCATTAAATTGATTACAATCCCCTTTCCTCTCCTTATCCATCACCCCGACCATTTCCATCTGCTTCTGGGCCATGGATTCTGGCTGCATCTCCACTGGTTTTGATGCTTTTATAGAATTTTCCTCATCTTGCATAAGTCCTATTCTGACTTCCACATCATGTCTCAGAACTATTTCAAATGAATTTGTGATGCTGCTCAAAAATCTCTCGGCTCTGGATTTGATATTTCCATCCCCAAATGCTATATATGCAATGAAAACACCTGGATGAAGTAGCTTATTAGAGAGAGTAGCATTCACCGAATTTCAAAAAAGACTTTGGAGGGATATCTGTATGACCAAGCTGACTTACACAACAAATCAGTCATGCACACAACGCAGACTAAGCTAAAGCAACTTGTGTTTCGATCAATGAATATCACAATTTTTACACACATACTAAATCTTTAACTACATGCTATCATGGTTAAGTGGGTCAGCAACAATGTTGAAAAAGAAAAAGAAAACGAAGAAAAAACTTGCAGAACAACTTGAATTCAACCCATTCAACTCAGTTTGGCTAGGATTCAAATACCAAATCCAACTCTGTTCTTATAAAAATAACTGGCCAGGTTGATGATTGCTTCTACCCATTTTCACCATGACTGGATAGCCATCCACTGACTTGGCCAAGTTGAAATCAGATTCCAAAGACCAATTTCTAAGTCAAGTTTGAGTATTTGAATGTCAGTTTGGAGTCCTTGAATCATATGCCAAGGAGAAAAAGATCGGACAGTCCCATGTTAATGCCACCCACAATCTAGCAGCCCTTCATGCCTAGAAAGAAAAATACAAACTGCGTAGAATTGGATCTAGGGCTCTCAACAAGCAAGGTCAAGGTCTGTCCAAGTCTCGCCCAAAAAATAAAACCATGGCCCAAGCCCGGCCTGTGCACGCAACAGGTGGGTATCCCTCTACCAATTGTTTCCCTTTGTATGGCCTGCCTGAATCATAGACTGAGCTGATTTTTTGGACCATACAACTAAAATAGAGTGATGCACCTGATGATTGGGGTGGATTTCACATAAACATCAGTGGGCCATGTGTAAGAATTCGTAGAATCCGTCTGATGCATGCTGACGAGGTTTCACACCACATGCCAAACACGAATTTTTTTTCTAGTAGATTCCATCAACAGTGCCAAACACAACTAAGGATTCCAATTCACATGTATTGCATGACAATTGTGTTATGGATTCCAATTCATACGGAATCCATGCTACCAAACAACCCCCAATGTGCCTAAAAACTAGGACCAGTCTAACATCACTTAGGCTACACACTTTTTACAGGTGATATATTATAGAAATGACCTTGAAAACCCTGAAGGGGCCAGGAAGGGCTTACTGGCCTGACTAACAAACAGGGTTGAAATTTTAAGCCCAAACTGGCTTTCAAGCCTGATACTCTAGCCCAAGCCCAGCCCAAGGCAGGCCAGAACTGGAAGCACAGTGGACCTGGCCCATTGACAGCCCTAATTGCATTGCAGCTATACCAAATATCCTATCAAACAACTGACATTCTCATAAAAAGAAAGCGTAAAAGGAATGTTCCTTGCAATTGATAAGCAACCTTCTTCTTCTTCTTCCTCTTCCTCTTCTCTTGGAAGAGCAACTGCACTTGATAATTTTCCTTAATTTACCTAAGAACCTGAATGCCTCATATACCAAATAAGATAGATTAATGCATACCTTCGTATTCTGAAATCGACACTAGCTTTCCATGGGTGCATAACAACTGCCTCAATGTCTTTGAATGGCACCTTTCTATACAACTTCTCCAGATCTCATCCAATTTATTTGGGCTCACAGATCCAAAAACCATATTTCCAGCTATAGTATCTTTACGAGCGGCAGCCAGTGCACTGCCCTCCTCGAATTGACTGCTTGGGGGCAAGGAATTTAAACTGAAGTGTTCTATCATCGATCTGCTGGATGATGGATCGAAAAGTGGGCTACTATAGCCATCGACTGTTCTAAGCATTGAAGCTGAACGAGACTTCCACAATGCATGTGAACCATCAGGTTTCTTCCCATATGCCAAAACTTCCATGCCAGTGTCCAGTTCACCTTCTTTCACCTTCTTCTGTGTCTGTTTGCTATTGCTGCTTGAGTATGTAGGTGCTGGTGAACACCCAGAACCGAGCTGTAGCAGAGCTGCAGTAAACCATGTTGAGCGCTCACTCGAAACCCTTAGCTGCTTGTCAGCTTCTGAAAGAATCTTTAGAGCTTGCTTTAATCTCTCCAACTCTACTTCAGTCACTGGAGAACAATTCAGAGGGGGGAAAAAGAACAAAACAAGACAAAATCAGCTACTGATATCCAACTCAAACTTAAAAAAGTATTTTTGTATTGGAAAAGATTTAGAAAAGGCAAAAAATTCCCAAGAGTTTGTCAACTGTCAAGATGATAATAAATTTCTAAGTACAGTATATTGCTTTCTAGCTGAAGTTCTGTATACATGGCAATGGTTGTCAGTAGTTGAAAGAATACATTAGTATTATAAAAAATAAAAAAGATAATAATTCCAAAAAACCAAGAAACCAAGAAAAAAAAAGAACATAATTTACGGTTTTTCCCTGATAACCATTTTGGTGTGTGCCTGAAGCAAGTGGTTGGCTGGAGCATCTGATGCAGAAATCTTTTAAGATATGGTGCTTATTTGATGACTAGCTATGAATTTCGGCTTTTTAAAACATCCAAAAGAGGCATATAGAGAACTACAACAATAATGAAATTATGAAGGGTGCGTTAGGTTGCACCAAATATCATGAAATTTCATGATATTTCCCCCGAAATTAGACTGACTAATCATGGAATATCATGAAACTTCATGATTTGTTGCAACCAAAATGCACCTTAGGGAAATACATTTGTATTGATAAAATTATAAAATTTGAAGGCTTTTACCTTCAAACTCATGACCTCGTTGAAGGAGATGAATGTCCCTAACCATTACAGAAGAATGCTTCTGAATATTATCTGAGAATATAATACTTCAGCGTATTTGTCCATACTATTCTCCTCTGCTTTACCATGGATTGTGAATGCATGCATAACACATAACAAAAACATGCATGCGACAAATGATCTCACCCATGCATGCACGCTCAAACCACACCAAGCACAAAATCATGCATTTCATGCTATATGAGGAGTGGGTTCTGTGTTATTGTGAACTTCCTTACAGGGAAAACTATCTAATTTAGTACTGATTTAAGTAATAGGGAAATTCAATAACAAAGAATATGCTTGTGCACTTACAACTTCTCCCACCAAAAGATGAAGCACTGCATCTCGAATCAACCAGCCGATAAGTTCCAGCAATAATATCCATGATGAGGCCTGCTAATTGAGACATCAAGGCAATCGGATCAACACCAGAATTCATCAGTTCTCTGGCTCTTTTAACTGTTTCTGCAGTTTCTGATGACATGGCTAACTCCAAAAGATCAAGTAATTTCTCATCTGAAACAACTCCAACCTAGCAACAATGCATGAATAAAGTCAATTCAGATCCTACCATATAAAGTGCTCAAGAAGCATCAAAAACAAGTATCTTATGATCTTGTTTTGTGTTCAGAAGTAGACAAGATGCATCGTTGTAGCGACCAGTATTCAAAAATTCATTGGAGTCAGGACTGCCAAGTTAAGACTAGGACTGCAACTTGGGTCCAGGTCAACACAAACCCGATTGACCCAACCAGAGTTCAGGTCAGATTGGGTTCCTCAGGTTGGGTCAGGGTTGGAAAATGCCAACCCTATTTGAAATCAGGATGGGTTCAGGTTGAGCAATTTCTGGTCAGGTTAGGTCGGTTTTGGGGGAAATCACATGTATTTGGGTCAGGTTGGGTGGGGTCGGGTCGCGTTGGGTCGGGTATAGAGGAATTCAGGTTGGAATTCATGTCGTGTCCGGGTCGACCCTCAACCTGACCCGACCCGACCCGCCTGAGTAGCACCACTGGTCAAGACCATTAATTTAGGCACGGGGTAAGGAGTACAATTCTTTATAAAGTCCAATAGATTCTTTTATTAAAATCAATGGATTTTTCATTGAATTGCCCAAATTGGACTCAGACATCAAAAAGGCTTTTTAAAAACTTGGCCTGAACTGTACCAGAAAACTTCCATAACATAGGTGAGAGACCTATAAACAGACAGAAATCATGAGCACGGGAGGCAAACTTACAAGATCATTTACTAGAGATGTGGTGATTCTTTTGCCCAGCAAACTCAATTGGTCTAACATCATTTCTGCATCTCGAAGTGAACCATCAGAATTCAATGCAATTAGATCCAGAGCATCTGCTTCAATATCCAAATTTTCTTCAGCACAAAGCTTCTTCAGCCTGGTCACTATATCAGCATCTTTGATCTTGGGGAATAGGTATCTTTGACACCGCGACACAATGGTACGAGGCAAGCTGTCTGGATCAATAGTTACAAATATGAAGACGACCCGTGAAGGTGGTTCTTCAAGGAACTTCAGAAATGCCGACCATGCTTTGGATGGTAACATGTGGCATTCATTGATAATGAAGACTTTGTACTGTGAAAATGGCGGAGCAACGGACGAGTTCTTCAACAGGTGCCTTACTCTATCTAACCTGCTCTTATTGGTAGCATCCACTTCCCTCACATTTGTGCTCTTTCCAGAGGCAAAATCAGTGCATTCCCTACATAACCCGCATGGTTTGGCTTCATCGGTAGACGGACAATTCAAAGCCGCTGCAAATATCCTTGCTGTTGATGTTTTCCCCGTTCCACGAGGACCTTGAAAGAGATACACAGGGGCAATCCTTCCCCTTGCAATGGCATTTTTAAGTGATTGGGCAGCAATATTCTGACCAATCAATTCATCGAAAGACCTAGGCCTATATTTCTGGCTCAAGCTTCTATGATCTGTTGCTTCATCCACTCCCATAGTTAATGCTAATTCTAGTCCTTCTTGGCTTCTGCAACTTGACCACCTCCTTCCATCCAACCGACTCGAAGCTTCCAAGTCAAGCTCCCCAAAGTTAGTTGACAGCTCATCACTTGCTGTATCTATAGATGAGCCTCCACCACCGTGACTGTTAGTTAACAAGGGAAGACTGTTGGAAGTTTTTGAAAAACGTTTCTGCTTGTGTGAAGGCAATGGTCTTTGTTTATGATATAGCGACTGGCTTCCACAGAAAATGCTACTTCCTTTTCTCCTTAAGGTATCAGAAAGTGAAGGAGAATAACAACCTCCACAGCCCCTGTGCTTTGTTCTCTTCGACCAATAGCAAGAAATTCCACATCCTTGGCTTCTAGGTAAATCTAAATGATCCAATTCATCCTCATCGAAAGAAGCTGTAGTACCATCCCAAGACCCTACAGTGCTGGGGTATTGGTCTCCATATCTATTGAAAGAACTAGTTGATGCAGGGGTGTAAGAATAAGATGAGTCTGCCCTTCTGGTTTTCTTTAATACTTTGGATGAGTAGGACCAATTCTCATATCCAGACAATAATGGTGACGCCGAGCATGAAGTGTATCCCGTTTTCTGACCAAACTTTTGCACTGAAAGCTGTAAATCCTCGGAGTTGCAGTACTCTGTATCATCAGACTGCCCAACAGAAAGAACTCCTAAAGAGCTGGATGGAAGATCCAAGTGCTTTGAAATTATGGAGTTTCTGATAAAGCGTTGTTTCGAGATGGTATTTTTCTTCAATTTCCTAGCCACTCTTCTCGTTTGTGACGCGGTGCTTCCCTCTCTCGCTCTAAAGACCACTATGGGGTCCTCAAGATATGTGTCGCTCCTAGAATCTCCCTTTTGAGCATCGCTCAAGCTGTCTTCAGGACTTCCTGGAGCAGATCCGGTCCTGTTGTCCCTATCCAATTTCACCCCACTGTCACTGGACATGCCAGATTGATGCCTCCAATTGTAGAGGAATACCTTTTTCCGATTGTTTGCGCTTCTTGGAGGCAAACTAGAGTCAAGTTCTGACAAGCCAACGGGGGTTTTTGCATCATTAGAGCTTCCTCTGGCACCATTACCATAGTTCCAAGCATATCTAGCAGCTAGCGAGCCATGACTCAAAGGAGACCTCCAAGACGAACTAGTTTCTGGGTCACGTAAGAACCTTGCTTTTCTAAGGGCAGTAAGCTCCTTCTTCAGGTGGAGCCCACTTGGACCAACACGGGCATTTGACATTTTCTATCACACTTCAAAAACCCAACTCCAAATCCCCATTCAGTGAAAAGGTTTAAAGAAGCTAATTTAATGTTTTTATTGCAGTGTACACTAGAATACCCAAGCCAAATCCTGTAACTCTTTCAAGGACTCCCTTTTCCGAATAACCTCAGAATACATTTTCAAATTCAATAATGCAAAAGAATCTAGAACAGATGACATAATAATAGAAGGCCAGACCCTCATCTGCAAAGTGAACAACAAAAGAAGTAAAAACACAAAACAGATCTGACTACTTAACTTCTTCATAACTGTTTAAACTATAGTTAAGCAGAACAATGATGGTAAGGAAGAAATTAATTATTCCTAGCATTATATTATTTAAACAGAAAACTCATATAACAAGGAGCCTTTTTTAAGCTTCAGGTTTTTTAAACATAAGAGAGTTGAAAATAAAGAAACTAACTTGACATCCACATGTGAAATGCATTGAATAAATCTCAACTGAATATCCTTATAAATGTTTCATAAATGAAAAGCCTTCTTCTCAAATCCACCAACAAAATCCTAGCCCATTGAAATGTACAACTGAAGCTTGCATTCAGATCAAGTCTGTGTTCTGAATAAATGACTGACATTGAATCCCAAAAGAAATTGAGATGTGTTTTTTCCATTTTGTACCAAACATGTTCAAGAGGGCTTCATTTGATTTGTTTCAGTAATGGGGATTGAAAAAAAATCTATGAAGACAATGAAAAACAACACAAGACTTGGCTTCAAGAAGTGAAGCTTGATTCATTTCAGATTCAAGGCCATAAAAACCTACAAGTGATGCCAGCATTTGAATCCCAAACCTTGAAAAGAGAAAAGGCAACCATGCTACTGAATAATCACCCAAGCAGCGCAAAAACTACAATAGTAAAAAAGCTTAGGCCATATAAGAAATGAAATCTCAAAGAACGAACATTATCGGGATTTTGTAATTTGGTGCTGAAAGTGTCACGCAAATGCAATGACCATAAAACTCTCATCCAAAAGACGTCCAAAAAAAATATATAAAATCTGATTTCTGCAGTTTAGAGCAAAATATTTGAATGAAAAAAAAAAAAAAACCACATTATTTGAAGATCTGAAGGATAAGAGTATCTGAGGTTTCATTGAAACTTTGGAAATGAACTGGAAAAATAGATTGAAGTAAAAAGAAGATTGTTTAAATATTAACCAGGACATGTTTTGTGCTTAGAGAGTGTCTGACGTTCTTTAAAGTACTTAAGCAACAAGAACCACAAGTATAAAATGAAGAATATCTTGGCAATCTCCAAGAGCGTTGGAGACGAACCACAAAAGTAGCCTGAAATTCGAAAAAATTAAGTAGCATACTGGTTCAGTTTTTACAATTGGGCATCCAAAGATTCACCAAATCCCAGTTATACCATACTGCTGACGATATCAAATTTCACAAAACCTCTGAAGTCTGAAATGTTTTTTTTTTTTTTTTTTTGAAGATTCTAAAATGAAGTAATGGAATGCCTAGAAATTTAAAAAGACATTTTGAGAACTTATGTTACCAAGAACGTAATCTGAGTTTGTAATTAGGTGCTGAAACACATGAAATCAGAAGAAAGCAATAAAATAAATAAGATCTTAGCTTACACAAGAACTTAGGCCATGAAACTGATGATTAGCATGAGATTTACAATGAAAAAGACAGTTGCATAAATTACAGAAAATGCGATCTGGGTTTTGGCACAGAATCAAAGGTTTAACAGAAACCTATGAAATTAAATTAACAGTGGTAACAAAATAAAGATGTTAGTTCACCCAGTGACTTCGAAAATGAATTGATAACTATCGCTTGAAAATTGAAATGAAAAGTAGAATAAAACATTGTAGATTACCAAAAATTACATTCTGAGATTTGGAATTAGGACATCAAGAGATTCAAAAAGAAGAAGAATGTGGGGAAAGAAATAAGGAAACTTGTCAAATTAATGAACAATTATAACAATAACGTGAATAAGATCTTAGCATCAGAAGAACTTATGCAATCAACTGATATACAGCTTAGAAATTGAAATCAGGAGGAGATTTCTTAAGGCATAAATTGCAAAAGAGAAAAAAAAAAAATTTGATTTCGGTTTTTGCTGTTAGTCATCCAAGGATTAAAAAAAGAAGAAGAAGAAATCATAACTTGGTCGAAAATGACAACCAAATCAAGATCTTACATGCAGATCTTAGTGCACTGATTAAATACCATGCATTTCATCATCATCATCAAAGCCTTATCTCAACTAATTGGGTCTGCAAAATGCCTTGCATTTACTAATCAAAGTAAAAAGATCTCAACTTGCAAGAAATGAACTAAAAAAATACCTTCGAAACTGAAATAAAAATAGAATAATGAAGCATCGATTACCAAAAGGGATGCACTATTTACACCCATCCCGGTAGATTTGAGTATATACATTCTGAGTTTTGAGGACTCAAAAAGTATAAAATTGAACCATTTCAATTCCCAAAACAGAAAACCAGCAAACAGGAATCAATTGTTGCTGGTGTAGGTATCATCATTCTTACCAAAATTTTGATATGGAGTTTGTAGTTTGGGAGTCAAAAGTATTCAAACAAAAAGAGGAAATTAAAACAACAACGGCAGCAATTAAAAAAGTCAAGAAGATATAAGCTTAAATAAGAGCTTAGGGATTAGGAAATAAACCAATAAAAATTCTCAAAAATTGAAAGGAGAATGAGATATTTGAAGAAGATATTACCAAAAGTGACATCTGCATTTAGTCATTACTGATCAAAATATTCACAAGATAGAAAAGAAACCCAAAAAAGAAAAAAGAAGATCTGAGCTAACATAATAGCTTAGGAATTAGGAAATGAGCTGATAAAATAGCTCAGAATTGGAGTGAAAATGAAATAATGGAATCAGAAATTACCGAAAGTGCCATCCGGGTTTTGTCATTGCTCGTCCGAAAATTCAAAAAAATAAAAAAATAAAAAAATAAAAAAAAAGGAAAACAAAAGAAAAGAAGAAGATCTAAGCTTACACAGTAGCTTAGGAATTAGGAAATGAGCTCATAAACTAGCTCGGAAATTGGAAAGAGAATGAGATATTTGCAGCACAAATTACCGAAAGTGCCATCTGGGTATTGTCAGTACTCATCAAAAGATTCAAAAAAACAGAAAAATAATAATAATAATAATAATAAATATCAAAGCTTACACAGTAGCTTAGGAATTAGGAAATGAGGTGACAGAATAGCTCGGAAATTGGAATGAGAATGAGATGTTTGCAGCATAAGTAACCGAGAGTGCCATCTGGGTTTTGTTATTAGCCATTTGATGATCCAAAAAATAAAATGAACAAAACAGCAGCAGCAGCATTATAATGAAAGGAAAAAGATCTGAAATTGCATGAACAAAGAGGGTTTCGAGTGCAAAAAAAAAAAAGTACCTGAAATTTTTACTACTTGGATTGATGAGATAAAGAGAGACAGATGGATAGAAGAAGGAAGGATTGAGATAAAATGCGAAGAATCTGCAGCAGAGTGTGGAGTGGATTCTACAGATCTGACAGTTTTTCTTACATCGCTGAAATTTCTAGGGTTAGTGTTGGCGCCCCTGACAATATAAAATCAAAACTCCCTCCAAACGCGCGAGATTCTCCTTTATAAAATAACCTTCATACTCTGGCAGAACGTAACGGTCCATGTTCGGGCACTCCAAATTGCACACGTGGTCTGTACGTAACAGAACTTAAACCATCAAAATAGTGGGACCCACTTTAAATACGCGTGGAGCGGATTCCATAACTATCCGATTGCTGGAAATATGATTGACGGTTAGAATGATAACTTGATAAGGGTCTGTATTCAACAGATAAATGTCCACTCATCGGTGTTTACGATCGTTTAAAAAATCTGATTTTAGTTTTATACTCTATCTACGATACTTCCTACTATGTGAACGGTTTATGTTTAGTAAATAATATGAAAAATGATCGTTTCTGAGTGAATGTGCATGAACCATCATGCACTGCCGGAGTAAAATAAATAAATCCTCATGCTCTTTTGCTTTTTAATCGCGGATCTTACGGTCTTAAACAGTACCAAATAATGTAAGGGACCCACCTATTTACACCCTCTATTTTTTAATTGCACCCTTGTTTTTTTACTTTTGGTAATAGAGTAGTGCAGCAGACCACGTCTATTTTTATCTCGCATGGGATTGTACACCCGGCATTACGGTCCATGATCTGGACCGTTCATTTGGTGGGTCTCACTGCATGTTTGATGGATGGATGAACCTAATTTTTTAGTGGACCTTCATCTTGTCAATGCACTTATTTTTATTTTTGCCAATTGGACGGATAATCGTCCAATCAGTCAGATGCTCAATGGATGGGGATGGTGGGCCACACCAGATGAACAATTTGACAGTGGGCCACTGTGTAATCTGTCCCTTTTCTGTGGAGGTTTGCAGCGTTCAGACCAGGCCAAGGAGATAACTGCTGTGTGAGTATGCGTTTCACATGCTAATGCGCTTTGATTTGGATGTCAGTGTAGGAATGTCATTGGACTTTGTGATTATTCTCACACGTGGCACACGTATGTGGTTATCCACGCCATCCAAATCACAGGGTGCATTGTGGATGGAGAATGTCTCTAAAATCTCACTGGTCAGAAATCTTAACCGTCCAAATGGAAGCTACCAAACGGATGGTTAATGTGGAAATTCTGAGTGGCCCTAACTCCAGGGAAAAATCATGTGATTAACATCATCTTCTCCGTCTAATTTTTACTAAATCCGATCGTTCAATAACGGTGGTAAAAGATCTTAACACCACAGTAAGCTTCTGGATAACTATCACCTGGCTTTCAACGGCACTGATTGTGCGTGCACACCGTGCGCAATGCAGCAGTATCTTACAAGTAGAGTAATTGGCTGGTGGTACGTGTGGAACTTTGACCACATGTTCTTTGCTGTTTAGGAAGTTGGGGGTCATGGTTCAATGCCCGGTCATGAGAGCCACACAATTCAAATGTGGGAGCGACTATGAATTATTATGAATTATTGTTTCTGGGTTGGTTTTGACCGTAGATTTGTACTCTCCACATATCGGATTTTAATTCGATATGATGGGTAGAAGTTCACCTCGGGCGCGGATTGGTTACTGGGTCAGTAGTCAAGTGGCTACTAAAGTGACGTCACCAAGCTCTGAGGACCACCATGATGCATGTGTTGTATCCATACTGTCCAACCATTTGTAGAGATCATTTGATGGCATTACAAAGAGAACGAGATAGATCTAAATTTCAAGTGGACCCACTACAGAAAACCGTGGGAGCAGTCACACCCACTGTTGAAACATTTATAGGGCCCACCGTGATGTATTTTTGAGATCTAACTTATTCATAAGTTAACATAGAGATAAACAAAGTGAAAACAAAATATCAACTTGATCGAAAACTATTATGGCCCCTAAGAAGTTTTGAACAAGGGATATCACTATCCCCACTATTTTTTATGGTGGGGTCCACTTGAACTTTACATATATCTCATTCTCTTTGTAATTCCATAAAACTAACTCTAAAAATGGTTGGACAATATGGATACAACACACATCATGGTGGGGTCCAGAGCTTGGTGATGTCACTTCAGTAGCGATTTGGCTACTAACCTTGTCAGTATCCAATCCGCATCGTTCAACTCATTCGAAGGATTGAATTCCTTCTAATCCCACTTATTTCTAGATATGAAAAGTAATCTCTTAAAATCATTTAGGGCTTGTTTGGCCGGTGGTATTAAGTTGTATTAAATGGGATTGTATTACTAATCTCACCTCGAGATTGGGAATGACATGTTTGGAAAGAGTGTGGAATGAGATTAAAATTAATTTTATAAGCTTTGGAAAATGAGCCTCATGTTGGAAAGTATGAGATGGGATTTCCAAATCCTATGGATGATGAATTTTTCCTTTACACAGGTGTAATTTGAAAGGATATACTGAAATTTACTTTTAAATGTATACATTCCAAACATGGTATTGGAAAACATGGGATACACCCAATCCAAGGACAATACCTTACACATACATTTATTGTTACTTTTACAATTTCATTCACCTTAATCCCACCTAATACAGTTGGCCAAACGAGCTCTTAAGGGGTGTTTGACACCTAACATTGGATGACATTAGGTGGGATGAGATTGCATTAGTTAACTATGAATTCATTAGGCATTTTGGCAAGGATTGAAAAGGTTGGGATTAAGTAGGATGGAAGTGCATGCCTAATTTTCGTGGATTTTGAAATCCACTACACATACAAGCCCCACATTGATGCATGTGTTTATCCATGACGCCATCCATATACACCCTTTACACGTGACATTCCGATTATATATATATACAAGTGATCAATTTTCATTGTGAATATAGTTTATTAATTACAATTCAATTGGATTTTGCTTAGCATAACATTTTTCCGTCACAAGAATTTTATCACAGACATAGGTTTGGATAGGTAAAATATCATGGTATTTCTAAACATAAAATCATTGTAGAATAATGGTGTTAATCCCATCTAATATAATTCAATACCATTTAATCTCATGGACCAAACATGCCCTTATATTTTAGTTCATAATGGATCAAGTGGATTTGATTTAGGAGTTTAAAAAGATTTGTTTTGGAAGATTAGACTCCTCTCAAATCCAAATTCTTCCAATTCCTAATAACCAAATGCATTCACTTGAAATTGTGTAGATTTTAATTTGTAAGAAATCAAATGGACTTGGAATCAAAGCTTTGGCATCATTGGAGTTCAAAAAGATTTCTTTTGGAGGATTGAATTCTTCTCTAATCAAAATTCCTCCCATTCCTAGCCACGGAACACACTTTCTTGAAATTGTATAGATTTTAGTTTTCAATAAATTGAATGAAATTTATATTAAAGCTTTGAGGTGGGAGTTCAAAAGCAGTTATTTTAAATAATTAGATTTCTCTCAAATCTAAATTCCTCTAGCTCCTAACTACCAAATACTCTTCCAAAATCTTATATACAGATTTTAGCTTTTAAGAATTTGAGTGGATTTTAAATCAAAACTTGAGGTGAGAGTTTGAAAGGAGCTCTTTTGAAAGATTGGATTCATCTCAAATCCAAATCCCTCTCTTAGCTATCAAGTGTCCCAAAAACAATAAATCTCTTCAATTCCATACTTTCAAACAAGCTTTAATTCTTTTTAATGTTTTAATAATTAATATTTAAAACAAGGCAGATAATTATGAAGCCCAGTCAAGTAAGTCAAATGTCACTTATTTTTCACAAGTTATGTTGAATCCAATTAGTTTCTCTTAGTTTTACTAGGGCGGCAAACATTTGAAAAATGACTTAAAAAAAAAAAAAATCAATTATAATTATATATTAGAGATCTTAAATGCATAAGTATGGTTAACTAAAATGGAATCATGTATTAAAGATTGTGATCTTTTTTGTGGAATGTTTTTAAAGCTATTTTCTAATTTTAGGACATTACAAGTGGCATACTTTCACCTTTCTCGAAAAAAAAAAAACATATATACATATATATATATATATATATATATATATATATACATATATATATATATATATATATACATATATATATATATATATATATATATATATATATATATATATACATATATATATATATATATATATATATATATATAAAATTTTCTCACAACCCAAAGTGGCTCATTAAAATGGGCTTGTGCCACACGCATGGCGAGCTAAAGATTGGGTTGCACAATTTGGATTTCAGATTAATACTTATAAAAGGTAAGTTAGCATACAAGATTCTTGCTCAATATTAATATAAATCTCCATGCCTAAGATGCTAGAAAATGTGTGGGTGGGGTTATATATTGAACTGGATGGCATACACATAATTATAGGTTCCAGAGTCTCTTTCTTAAGTTTTCTCTTGCATAGGGTTCGGATACCATCATGCTACCATTAATATTGCTTGTCATTGCATAGGCCAGTTAATAGAAGCATAGGTTATTTCATCATTCTCTCGTTGAACTCTTACATTGGTAGTTTGTTCAGGTCATTACCATGGCAAGTAATGTGATCAGGTTTTAGGTCGCTTCTGTTAAATTGATATTGAAGTGATCAGACACTGAATATGCTTATTGGGTTTTTACAAAATAAAGAATGAAGAAAATTTTTATTATATTTTTAATTTTATAAAGAAAATAAGGAGAATAGGTTGTGGCTTTTAATGATTGTTGGTGACAATTCATTTATGAATGATGATGACTCTGGGTGAATGGAGCATCATTTGATTTTTAAAATAATAGTGAAAAGACACCAATAATGGTAAAAGGATGCCATTAATAGTGGTGAAGAGATACCATCAATGAAAAAGACACAGTAGAAGAAGTCTTTTCATTAAAAAAAAAAAAACACTCAAGAGTATCTTTTGTGATTTTATAAAAACATATTTTCAAATCAATCCAAATTGTAACAACTTACACCCAGATCTAAAGCTCAATTGGTAGACTGAGTGGAGATACCTTGTGTCAACAGTTGAGGTCTTAGTATGATCCTAGTGGGGGTGGCTAACATGGAGTGTTTGTACTGACAATCTCCTCCCTTCACTCTTTTTCTTCATTTTTCATTTAAATTTTTTCTTTGAATAGTTGCAGAATTTTCAAGGGATAAACTACAAACAGTTAAAGGATTATAGGATAAATTGTAACAAGAGATGTTTGTTACAAAAGCGTGTTTGAGGTGCAGCTTATCGATTTTACAAGACAAAGTTCACATTTCTCTGATCACAAAGAAGATGCTTATTACATGACATAGACAAATTGATTGTAAGCCTCTTACTAACTAATTTAACTATCCTTAGCGTATGAATATCATTTTTTTAAAATGACATCATAACACACCTGATGTCTATCTTTAAATAAGTATTTTTCTTTATTTTCGCATCTACTTTTACAATGCCACTTCCGATGTATAATTTACAAAGTACATATGTAATTAGCCTAAGAGATGATTTTTTTGACAAAACATTGAAATAGTGCCCCTCACCTCATGAAGATCTTATTAGAAAAATCTTAATCCTAAAATGGTAAAAAGCGAAAAAACGATCAGCAGCAAGACTTGGATGTTTGAAAGTTTGTGCAAATGAAGAAAGAAAAAACGACGTTCGTACAGTAGCGAGTCACTCCCATCGACAAAATAGAAGAATCAAGGCCTACGCAACGGCTGGATCTTTCAAAGCATGCCCTGTTTTCTCCACTGTAACAAGTGGGGCCCATGATTCTTAATCCAGACTGTTGATCTATCCCTCCCTGCAGTTGATAGATCATACCTCTAAAATCTCCCAGATTGAAAAATCCTAGCCACGAATCTTTGGATCCTTGTCAGTCGATTGGACAATTTCTATGTTTTTCTCTTATCAGCCGTCTATTTATGGGCCAAACATAGAAAGTTTACAGCTGTCCTATCACGTGGGACTTTTTGGGCATGGCCCATCCATGGTAGGAAGCAACGGTCCACGTGTCAAGATTACAAGATCACCTGCCCAACTCATCGGAGCATAAAAACCACGTGTCCCGGTTTACACATCGGCTTGTATACAACAATTCCTACCGGAATAAACCAATAATGGGGAATGATCACGTTTCCAGCCGGGACACACCGTGATGTTCGAGTGCCATCCGAACCGTCCAATCGATGCTCCTCACATGTTAGGTGTAGATCTCAAAACCCAGATTGATCCATAAATCAGGTGGGCCAAACAAAGGAGCATTGGGGAACATTGGGGTGGGAGGACATCCACCACAGAAAATTCTAGGTGGAACGTGGGGTTTACTGTTTTGTTTACATGTCATCCAAACCAATCATCAGATGTTACCCATAAGGATGAAGATATGGACCAAAAATCAGGCCTTTTTAAAATCAGGTGGACAAAAACAAGTGAATATATAGGTTTTATACGTGATTTCATATTACTTCCTGCAGTGTGATCTAATTAAGTTTTATACCAGAGTGATTCTCTCCATTGACGGTAAAAATAACGAGTAGAGCCGGATGTACGGTTTAGATTCTATATAAACATCACAAGTGGGACCCACAAGATACGAACGTATTATAATTTACCATACACCTAAAGGCATGCAATCATTCCTATTTAATAATTTTATGAAAAGAGGAGGTGAGAATAGAGACAAGGAGCCTTTGTTGTTCATTGGGATTTGTGTCGAGTTCCTCATGGAGACATGTGAGGCCTTTACCTCCTTTTAAGGCATCCAGAGGCCCACCTCTCTCTCTCTCTCATGTCCAGATTTACCACTTCCATTCCATAATCAAAATACACCAAAGTAGGCAATTAAACAAATGGGATTTTCTCCATTTTCTAATCTGACAAGCTGTCTTTCATTGTACTTTTATATCTTCATGTGTGTGCACATCTGCTTAAATAATAAGATGGCCCATGTGATTGGTGGTGGGAATAACATCCTAAACAGGACTGACAAAAGCAATAATCAGAGTATAATATCAAGATAGGGCTGGGCTGTTAACATGCTTTTCAGTATTTTCTATTTCAGGCATGAGGTGCTAAGGCCATTGGAGATTGAAGAGGTGATTAGTGGCACGGGTGGCAGTGCTTCATACGTGTGCAAAGTCTGTGGCATTCATTAGTGGGACACTTCTGAGATGGAGATCTAGTGATCCCAACACCATCCAGATAGCTGGTGTCAAACTGTTGTGGGCCCCACCATGACGTATGAGTTTTGTCGGTGCTCTCTGTTCATTTTTTCAGTTCATTTAAGGGCATGAGCCAAAAAAATGAGGCAGATGCAAATCTCAGGTGGACTACACTATAAGAAACAATATTGATTGGGTATTCAAAACTGTGTGCCCCTGAAGAGTTTTGGGCAGTAGGGGTTCAATCTCAATTATTTCTTGTGATGTGGTCGACTTAAGATTTGGATTTGATTCATTTTTAGGCTATTGACTTAAACTAAGATGGAGAATGGATGGACGGGATGGGTAAAACGCATATATCATGGTGGGCCCACAGAATTTTGACATCAGCTAGCTGGCTAGTGTTGGGGTTAGTAGCCAAACCATGTAGGACTACTTGGTGCTATAAGTGGGGTCGACTATTTCAAGTTTGAATTGATTTCATGTATTTAATCTCTAATTAATAAGAAATTATTTTGAATTTGGACCACTATACATATCCACCTCTGAGCCAAGTAGGAAATCAAATAAATTTTTTAATGAATCATTTGAATCTAACCTCACAATTTATATGATTTAACATTTCTTCCACGTGTAATTTCTTACTGCCTGTGTATCAACTTACTCCACCAGAGTATTGAAGTTATCTATTTGTGAAAAGGAAGAGAAAGATGATAATTACATTTTAAAATTCCCAAAACACCTTTGTTCTTGAGAAAATCCTCTCACATCCTTCAAATAGGCAAATCTTTACTTAACGAAAACACCGACTCCCTTTAAATACATGTATTTTTCTTTAACTTTATTATTTTTATTATTATTTTTTCAATTCTTAAATTAGAGCCTAGTTGTGCCAGGTTAGGTCAGGCCAGTCGTCGTTCGGTCGAGCTCAAGCTTGATGAATTTTAAGCGAGAAGAATAGGGCCATAGTGTAATTAGCCGCTGGGTCGAGTTCGGGCTGGGATTCTTAGACCCTTTTCTAAACCAATCAGGCCTGGGTCAGCTCTAACATGACTAACTCAATCCCAGACCCATTTGCCATTCCCCGTCTGTAGTCAAGGTACACGGTCTGCCTAGCCCAGTGAAAGACCGTCCGATTGTTGGGCTGGGTGTGTCATGATAGGACCCACATGGTTGATGGACGGGACGAGTGGAGCAGCCTAGTTTTTGTCATGATCTTGTGATGGATATAATGTCTGTAAGATGTGATTATTATTTTCATTTAGGAACAATCCAACTTGAGAAACGGTGATGTGTACGTGACCCTTGTGAGGTGGGTTGATGTCCGGTTGGTTTCATGCACTTATTATAATCATCAAATGGCATGTTTCTAAATAAAATATAGAGGTATTATGAAATCTTGAACTCTTTTCTTGGGTTGTAAAACACGTACAAGTGGGACCCATGTCTCAACCATCGTTCTTGTGACAGACCCGGCTTGGATGCCTTTGGGAAAAAAATAAAAATAAAAAATCTTCCAATTGCTGTCAAATCACCATTCAAGCTCGATCATTAGTTCGTTATTGTTCTTAACCGTCTAAATGCTGACTTCCAATTGAAGGATTAGGATCCTCCTGTTGTTGATTATGTTGCATGTGGCCCACTCAATAGTCGATCAAAACTGCACATATTATCCAGCGTTGCATCACACATCATAAGATGGGGATAAAGTCTAAATCATTCATTGCTGATGTGTGATACTTGATGGACATGTCATCAGCAATGAATGATATAGAGAGATTTAGTGATGAGTGATAGACATGTCATTGCTAATAAAAAATCTCTCTTTTATTTATTTTTAATTATGAAGTTCAAATCATTCATTGCTGATGACATGTCCATCAAATATCACCAAGAGTCGTGATTTAGTGAGCGCCCGCATGCTGAGGGTTGAAATGCATGTTAAAGATCCATGTCATAGAACACGTGTAAGAGATCTAATCCATTCATTAGGTGAACATGCTGTGGACCTAAAAAGTAATACTTATACGCACATGTCAAACTAATATGACAAGAAATTGACCGTAAAAAAAAAAAAATAAGTAATAGTAAAACTGATGTAAAGTGGGTCGTGGATTCTTTCATATCTGAGATGGACCAAAAAATCTTGATCAAAGGAGGAAGTTATCAAGATTGTCAGAAACTTGAAACAAACATATCTTGCAAATGGGAATGAGTTACTTGAGGTACTGTATATGATTTTGAGTAGGAGAAGCTACTTTATACAACCAACCCGGGTTGCCCATGCCAAATTTGTGAGATTTCATCAAATTGACAGTCAAAGATCCATTTTAGTTCTGTTTTTACTATTTATAGTAAATTTTAGTTTGATTATAACTCTTCATCCTTTGAGATTTAGGAGTGGTGTCCAACACAAAGTTCTTAGAAAAATTAGGAGAATAAGGTGGTCAAGTCAAATAGGATACCCACTATAAATAGTAAATTCACTATAGTAAATTACGAATTTTAGGAGTTTGAGTTGGAGTTTGATTCTAAAACTTATTCAGAGGTTTGGTATCACTATTTAAGGGGTTGTTAATTCATTTTTATTATCTACTAATGAAATTTTAAATTTTTTTAAATTTATTTCTATTTTTTTATTTTCCCTCATGAATTTGAGATATCTTTGTGATGAGTCCAGAGAAACTACGTGGATTTGGTGTAGTTATTCCCCTGAGGAAGATGGTGCTCGACCTCATCATGCCCATCCCTACGTCAAAAAACTCGACATTCAAGTGTGACTCAGTGAAAGACCGTCTAATTGTTGGGCTAGGTGTGTCATGATAGGACCCACATGGTTGATGGACAGGACGAGTGGACCAGCCTAGTTTTTGTCATGATCTCGTGATGGATATAATGTCTATAAGATGTTATTATTATTTTCATTTAGGAAGAATCCAACTTGAGAAACAGTGATGTACGTGACCCTTGTGAGGTGGGTTGATGTCCGGTTGGTTTCATGCACTTATTAGAATCATCAAATTCCATGTTTCTAAATAAAATATTGAGGTATTATGAAATCTTGGACTCTTTTCTTGGGTTGTAAAACACGTACAAGTGGGACCCATGTCTCAACCATCGTTGATGTGACAGACCCAGCTTGGATGCCTTTGGGAAAAAAATAAAAATCTTCCAATTGCCATCAAATCACCATTCAAGCTCGATCATTGGTTCGTTATCGTTCTTAACCGTCTAAATGCTGACTTCCAATTGAAGGATTAGGATCCTCCTGTTGTTGATTATGTTGTATGTGGCCCGCTCAATACTAGATCAAAACTGCACATATCATCCAGCGTTGCATCACACATCATAAGACGGGGATAAAGTCCAAATCATTCATTGCTGATGTGTGATGCTTCATGGACATGTCATCAGCAATGAATGATATAGAGAAATTTAGAGATGAATGATGCTTGATGGACATGTCATTGCTAATAAAAAATCACCATTCAAGATCTCTCTCTCTCTCTTTTTTTTTTTTTATTTTTTATTATTACGAAAGTCCAAATCATTTATTGTTGATGACATGTCCATCAAATATAACCAAGAGTCGTGATTTAGTGTGCGAGCGGCCCGCATGCTGAGGGGTGAAATGCATGTTAAAGATCCATGTCATAGAACACGTGTAAGAGATCCAAGCCATTCATTAGGTGAACATGCCGTAGACCTAAAAAGTAATACTTATCCGCACATGTCAAACTGGTATGACAAGAAATTGACAGTAAAAAAAAAGTAATGGTAAAACTCATTTAAAGTGGGTCGTGGATATTTTTACTTCAAAGATGGACCCAAAAAGGCCCGATCAAAGGTGAAAGTCATTAATACCATCGGAACCTTAAAACAAACATATCTCACAGATTGAAATGATTTAATTATGCCATATATGATTTTGAGTAGGAGAAACTACTTTATCCAACTAACCCGGCTATGCCGGGTTGCCCACGCCAAATTTGCAAGATTCCATCATATAGACAGTCAAAAATCCATTTTATTTCTATTTTTTTACTATTTATAGTAAGTTTTAATTTGATTATAACTCTTCAATCTTTCATATTTAAGAGTTATGTCCAACATGAAAAGTTTTTAGAAAAAATTAGGAGAAGAACGTGGTTAAGTCAAATAGGATACTTACTATAAATAGTAAATTCACTATAGCAAGTTATGAATTCTAGGTGTTTTAGTTGGAGTTTGATTCTGAAACTTATTCCAAGGTTTGGTATCACTATTTAAAGGGTTATAAATTTGTTTTTATTATTTACTAATGAAAATTTGAATTTTTTAGAATTTATTTCTATTTTCTTGTTTTCGTTCGTGAATTCGAGGTATCTCTGTGAGGAGCCCAGGGAAGCTACGTGGATTTAGAGTAGTTATCCCCCTTGAGGAAGACGGTGCTCAACCTCATCACGCCCATCCCAGTGTCAAAAACTCGACATTCAAGTATGACTCACTTGATGAGTGTGCTAATCTTATTTTTGGTATATCAATAGCACCCTGAATTTTGGTAAATTAATTATTCATGGTGAACCCTACTTAATTAATGACTTAGATCTCTTACACATGCTGCGCACACATAATCTTTCTCGCTTACATTCTACCCCTTCTCATCGTTACACAATAGGAATCAAACTCCTATAAGGGTCTATTTTACTTTTACAAGAAAAGCCTTGGGCTTTTAAGCGCTTATTGGGTTGAGTGATTCCATTCCTGACCATCTTAGGTAGGTTTTTTACGCTGGGAAGAGCATAACATAGCAATAAAGAAGATCATTCTCTATCTCAAATAATTAAGACTTAAAATTCATAAGGTGAGTTTTTGAATCCCCAAGAAGTAAGAGAGAAAAATTGAATATTAAAATAAAAATATTTATAAAATTTTATCAGAACATTTCTAGCATATAAGCGACTTCTAAAACATCAAATTTAACCCTTGAATTGTTTGTTTTCTTGCAAAATGGTTATCGACAACCTATTGTGCTAGTCAGACCAACTCCGGATGCAACACTACATAAAGATCGATAGGTCATGCATTTTGTGACGAAGCCCATATCAAAAGTTATTGCTCTTTTATGGTCAAAACTTCAAACGACAATTCTCTATATTCGGAATGAAAAATTTTAAATTGGGCGTACCTAGGACCCAATTACGTCATGCCCTACATAGGATTGAGTCTAATTCTAACGGACTATTTTTACTTTCGTTCAAGCTTCTTTTTGATTTATGTGTTAAGAATGCACTTGTGACCTGCTCTATATTAGTTTCCAAATGGGCCACAAAAGCTATATTTCTAACAAGTGATTCAAATAGAAACAACCATTTTGATGTGTGCCCAAATGGGCTTGTTATCAGCAAGGCTTAGAGTATTGTCTAAAACAAGTTTGATACGTATTGGTGTCAATCATGAATGATATGGGTGTATTGGTCCCGTATTGGCCTAAAACAACCCAATACAAGCCAATATGTAATAGTATATGAGTGAACAATACCTTATGTAATTGTTGTATCCTATTTTTTACCATTTATAGAAGAGCTAATTAACCAAGGACATGTGTCATTGCACAAAAAGTATATAACGTGCATAAGAATTGTGAGGATATTTGCAGTGCGTTTTATGGAAATGACAGCTATCGTTGGTTGATTAATACACGAAATCCAAAGATGTAACGTGGCCGAGTAGTTGAACATGGAACGTGGTTGAATGAGAAGTAGTTACCATGATAGGTGTCTAGAAGAGTGAATAGTCTGGAAGGCCAAAGTGGTGCTGAAGTGGTTACTATAAATGTTGGAAGTGGAAAGATGCATCCTGATGGTTATATCAAGGTAGTTTATAAATAACGAAGGATTTCAACGAAACAAAGTGTCTTAAAACAACCCAATCAAATAAACCATAACAATTAGATTAATCATTTATGTTTCTCAGCATAATCAATCCTTCAAGTTCCTTAGTGCAACTAGTAATCTAATTCTATATTGAGAATAATAGTGATTCAGTAGTTGTAATCTTTAGCAGTAATTCAAGTATAGGCTCATATGCTTGATAAATCCTATTTTAATATAAGCAATTCTTCTTTTGAAAAGGTGCTTTGCAGTTATTCTACAGTTAATTATAAGTGTTTCTTTTTTCAAAGGACAATCGGTATCCTCTAATAACTGCATGATTATCTTAAACATATTAAGAGTGGTTGAATAGATGATCGGTCTTTTGGATCTCAGTCGTATGAGGTTTGAGTTTGACATATCAGCCTCTCTTAGCGCTCGGGGTGAAAGTTGTTTGGTTGGAATCGATCGGCATAGTCAGTGCTGGCACGCCCACACATATCACACGTGGTGGAATTTTGAATCCGAGAGGCTATATACGGTAACAAGCCTATTTCAAACCTCTGGAACAAACATTTAAAGGATGGTGCCTCCCTGAGGGCCCAAACACAGCTTTTGTCAAGAAATACCTCTAAAATTTCCCCTGCATTATTATTATTATTTTGTCGAAGGTGTTTCCTGGAAAATTTGAAAAGGTTATGTAATTGTCGAAAGGTCCCCTGCATTATTAGCACTAGATGTCTTGCCGGGGAGTGGTTGGGTGCTGGGCGTTGTACAGAAAATAACGTGATGGGTCTGTCTTTCGGAAACGGATTGGCTACTCCCCTGCCACCAGCCCGGTGGCTGATGGTCGGTGCTCTGTGGACCGCACCATGATGTATGTGTTTCATCCATTCCATTCATCCATTTTTACAGATCATTTTAGGGCTTGATCTAAAGAATGAGAGGGATATAAATCTCAGGTGGACCACACCCCAGGAAAACAATAGTGATTGGATATCCACCATTAAAATCCTCCTAAGGCCCACTGTACCGTTTATTTGACAGCAAATCTGTTGATTAGGTCATACAGACCCAGATGAAGAGAAAAAACAAAGATCGGCTTGATCCAAAACTTTTATGGCCCACAAAAAGTTTTTGATGGTCTACGTTCATTCAACACTGTTTCCTGTAATGTGGTCCAGTTGAGATTGGGATATACCTCATTTTTAGTCTCATACCATAAAATGATTTCGAAAAATAGATGGACGGCATGGATGAAACACATACAATCATGGTGGGACCCACACACACCGACCACCAGCCATTGGCTGATGGCAGGGGTAGTAGCCAATCCGTTTCCCTCTCTTTCTGTACACGTGGCATGACTTCACATCCGAACTAGCCAACTAATGGGACCCATTTCCCACTGACTATTCAGATCTCTGACCAATAGACATTTCGTCGTCAATTTGAACTGTTTAATCCTCTTCATCTTCACCGTCCATTAGATGTTCAGCAATCACCCAGTTAGGATAATGTGAATTTTGTAACTGATGTACGAGGAGCATGGTCGGCTTGACTCGCCCGAGTCAGGGGTGAGTCATGGTATCCAACCGGATCGGTGAGTACCGAATCCTGGTTAACTTGGATGAGTCGTGAGGGACTCGCCCGAGTCTTAAAAGCATAGCAAAAGAGTCCCAGCAGTGTAACGCCCCTGCAGCCTATCATTCACGAACGCTAGATTCCTATGCTCGTCCTCTTCTACTTGGCACTCATGTACAGCTATCCAGACCATCCAAACTGTCCCATTGTGGATGGAGAATGTCTATAAAACCATGAAAGCAATCCCAGCCATCCATTTAGTAGCTATCAAGTGGAGGATTGATGGTAAATAGTAAGTGGTTGGCATCTCCGCATCGGATGTCCACCATTGTTCTCTTTGGCGTGACCCACCAGTGTCATGGATGATGATAGATTTTGGGATTGTGGAGGGTCAATGGAATGAACAGGTTGGATGTAAGTCACAAATCAGCAAGTGGGCCCCACGCAGTTCGAGCACGTGTTTGATGATCTACATTGATTCAATCATTCAATGGGCCTTACCCAAGATGGACCATGCGTCAAAAACCCAAATGGGAATATCCTGGCCATCCAATCCCTTTCTTGTCACAATTAAATGCTGACCACATCTTTATTCAGCATCTTCACCATTTACTGGACCTGAATCCTCTACGAGACCTGTTTTATGGCAGTGCGTAGAACACCCAAGCCTTTAGGACCCACCATGTAGTATACATGAAATCCACACTCTGCCTATTCGGATGCTAGGCCCTGGAGACAAAAACCAGCCAGAACCAAAACTTAGGTGGGCCATATCACAGAGAACAATGGAGATGGGACACCAACCATAGGTTTCTGTGGGGCCAATATGGCATGTATCTTTCATCAAACTTCATCAGGTGTGACTCACTGGGATAAATGGAAGATATCCTGATAATGATATTATACAAAAATGGAGAAAGAATAAGATGTGTCATAGATACACTGGAAAAATGCACCTAACAGACTATAACACCGCCATGTTGATTGAATGAATGGCCGCAAATGTCAGAAATCAAATGTAAATGGTGAAATCAAATAACTCTATCTTGCCAAAGGATCATTCTGTGAACATTTGTAATCATTGGTATGTTAATGCCGTGGCCCATAAATGGATCTCTCTCTCTCTCTCTCTCTCTCTCTCTCTCTCTCTCTCTCAAGCTTAATGAAGTCTTTTGGATAATCATCTTGAATCATCGAGCTTAAAGATCTGTACTATTTGTTTTCTCCATTTCACAATGCCATTACGATCGCAAATTTGCAACCATGATTTGGTCTTTTAGTAGTAAATAGTAGCATATGGGGGCCTTTCATAGAATGACATACTCAAGGTGATATCCTCAATCAATGGTCTCAGTTAAAACAAAATAGAGTAGGTTTGAACAAGGAATGCTGATATGCAGGTCCAACACTAGTCCACCCCTCCTTCATGTGCTTCCCTGGCAGGTAGACATGGTGAAATGTCTGGTGGTTGGTACTGTCGTTCTGGTGGGCACCATGTGGATAGACCATCTGACCAGTGGCCTGAACAGTAAAGAGCATCGGTTCACATTCAACCAGCAAAACTCACAACATGTGGATGTTACATTTGCCTAGTCACTTTGATCTTTGAAATATGGCCATCTACATGATGGATCACCAGATCAACAATTCTCATCACCAGATGTGTTTCCATGTGCACTGTTAGGAGGGAACTGCATAGAACTTCTGCGCAGCAATCTGCATAATGACATCCCTCATTTCAAAAGCAAAGTACATCATCTTCTGTACATAATCTTCTCATGAATCTCGTCTCACTTGAGTGGCTTCATACCCTACAAGGAAGATCAGAAGCGGTTATTTTGTGCGTTCCTAAATATATGATTATTTGAAAATGGATGAGAAGGATTAGTCATTCACATGGAAGAAGTCAGCATGGATATCCAAATCTAATTCAAATGGATTTGCAGCTCAAAAGCGGAGAGGTAGATAAAATGGTTAAGTAACACTGGAAATACAGATCCATACATAGTCTGAAATCTTATAATGTGATTAAATCTCATATTTAAAATCATTAGCTAGTCTGAATCATATGACCTGATTCATTTTTACATTAAAAAATGATTCATTTCCATACATTGTTTATATCGATCCATGCAACACTACAATACACAGGAACATCATATGTTGAGAACTACAATCATCGGTGACTATTTTAAATAGCAAGCTGAATTATAAAGCAATTCTATTTATGTAGTCTCTACCTTAGCTGTCCTCAGCTCATTAACTTCCTTACGGAGAGAATCGTCCGATAATATCAACCGTGCTAGAGCACCTGTGCTTAACCTGCAATACAATGGAGGGCAAAAGAAAATTTACAACAAGCATAAGCTTTCTGCTTTATGTATAATAAAAGATTGTCTTGGACTCATAGGCTTTGATGTATCTGTATGTGTGCAAGAATATGAAAAGCAGATCTTTTCAGCTTTGGAGGAATAGGCATATCTTCAAAGATGCCTAATTGCCTGCAACCAAGGTTCCTGGTATTGTTTGAATGTATTGTATTACCACTATATTCCTGATATGTTACCTTCTGCTATTATCAGCCTTGCCATCATGCTTAATTTATTAAGATTATCCTCACAGGAATGTATTGATGATACTCTAATACCAAGTGTTTGTATTGAAATGCATCAATGACACTAACTGATGCAAAGGACACTTACAAATATATTTCCCTATCACCACATGGAAGTTCACACCATATCGCTGGATGAAGTTTTCATATAACATTCCTGAAGCACTGCAATACATTCCAATATTTGAACCTTGCCTATGACAAGGATCATCGATGAAATCAAAAGACTCCTATTCTGGTGGGATCCATCATTTCAGGGCATATTAGCACTGAACTTGGAAAAAGGATTGGGTGCAGTAATTGATCGTCAGATTAAAAAAGAATAATCATATTGGCCAGTGGGTGAAGCATTCATTTGGTAATTGGGATTGAGCGAGAACTCTCTAGCATGGGGAATCTGGTAGGCTCCATCATTGTGGGAGTCTAAAGGTACAGAAATGAGGAAATCAAAATGGTCCTTTCCATGTCAATGAGTTTCGGTGATTGTAGCCAAGTAGAAGTTGTGGCTTCAAAGATTCCATGGCCAGTCATCTAATATAAAAAGCTTTACATTGGGCATCTGATTTGCATTTATAACATTGAATAGACATGCATAAAACTTTAAAGTGGTAACAAATTTCAAGAGCCATGTATCATGTACCCCAAATGTTTTGCTGCATCTGCTACAGAACCATCAACAGCATAAATCAGATCTAATAATGCTCTCATTCCCTACATAAGAAAAGGAACCAATATACATAATCTACTCTTGCACACAATCAAAATCCAAGCAAACCACACTTTCAGTTCTATTACAAGAAAATATTGAGAATCGATACCAATGCAAACTTTGAGTTATTGGGTCCAATTTGGGGACCGACGTCCGACCCTCTAATCGTCGACTTTGCAGGAAGAATCTGAAGAAGTTCCAGAGGAGGCTTGTATTCTTCGAGGTCTATCGCATTCCTGACTAGTTCAATAAAAGAAGATGCTCCCTATCAGCAGATATTCGTTTCCATTTTGACTTAGGGAAACCCAGCAAATCTAAAAGAGAACTAAGAGGTTAGGACAACAGAAACATCAGACTGGTTTTGGATAGAGAAAGTTAAATGGGCTTTCTTATATTTGCTGCTTAAATGGAAATGGCAGCTTAGCTAAATGATACTTAACAAAGAAATAACAAAAAACAGCCATATGGCTGTTCTTAAATAGAATTTGTTTCATTTGCATATTATAATTCAAATTCACCCGTGCATGCAAATAAAACCCATACTTTTTATTCATTTGCAATTCCCACAACTTTTAATCGTGAAAGTTTGAAACGACCATTTGCAAAATAAGTTTGTTTCATTTGCATATCATAATGAAACAAGCAATAATAATAGAGAATCATACAAGTGTTTCCATTTGCAGTTCAAGTAACTCCAAATTGGGAAGTTCCAAATTGACCTCTTAACATTTTACAAATTCTCATTTTTCTTTTCATTTTTCTTTTTTAAACAGTGTTTATAAGCTGTTCCATTTGCACCGTCAAATCAAACGAGTCTGTTTCCTTCACATTTCATATAACACCAAAACCAAGAAAATGATCCAAATGGCCCTTATACATATCATATCAACCAAAATGCAAGAAGAAAGCATCACATACTACCAAATCAGGAAATTTGAAAGTGACCATTTAAACTACCTAAGCTATCTCATCTGCATAAGCAACTCAAACAAGCAAAACAAAATGAATGACATTTTGATGTAACCTTTAAGAGCCAAAAGAGTGCGTAAACGAGCCAGGGCTGACGCTCGATTCTTATGCTGTGACCGGTCCTCCACAGCCTGCAAAAACAAGGCACATTGGTTGAAACAGAGAAAAGATGGCTGTCACCTTGCTCGATAGAAGGTGAAATGCACAAAACGAATTGAACCCAAGTACGCTGTATGCATCAATTGTGAACCATGTGAAAAGGCAATGCCTTGAGGTCAAGTGTGTGAAATGCCCATTCCATGAGTGTCATAGAGCACCCCATTAATGATCATACCCTCCCTCGTGCGCGCGCACACACACACACACACCCCCATCAATGTGGAGCTGCCAAGTGGTACAGGTAGAAGTGGAATGGGCATGTCGTGTGTCACCACCGACATAAAATTCAGGAGCGGATAAGGTGCGGCCCCCGGCCTCACCCAACAAAGTGCAGCCCTGACCGTGGGGCCCACCTTGATGTTTGTGTAGTTAGGGCAGTACACAAGCAGAGTTAGCTTGGTAGCTCGCTCGACTTGACTCGAAAAAGCTCGATTCGACCTGGTTCGAAACTAAGTTCGAGCCGAGTTGAGCTGATTTTTTGAGCTCGAAAAAATTTCGAACCAAGTTCGAGCTTGCCCGAGCTCGACTCGACTCAGATCGAACCCAACTCGAATCGAACTTGGATCGATTTAGTTCGGTGACTCGGTTACTTTGATATTGTTGTTGCTCACCAAGTGTTTGATGAAATGACTCAATGAAGTGTGGCTGGTGGCAAGGAAGGCACGTATATGAAACAAATACCTTTTTTTTTCTTGATTTTTATGTTGCTTACAAGGTGTTTGATAAAATACCTGTAAAACCATTGTTGTTGTTTTATATACAGTGAGATTTTGAAGGTACCGACCATGTGTTTGTGAAAATGCTGCACAGGCGAACTCGGCTTGATCTTGGCTCGAACTGGCCCGAGCTGCTGACCGAACTGAACCGAGCTGGCCAGTCAGGCTCGAGGACCGAGCCGAGCCGAGTTCGAGCCGGGGTCAGCAAGTGGCCGAGCCGAGTTGAGCTGTGCCAAGCTTGACTCGGTTCAACTCGTGTACACCTCTATGTGTATCCACACCGTCATCTCTTTTTTTTTTCATATCATTTTAGGGCATGAGGCGAAAAATGAAGCAGATCCAAATTTCAGGTGGACCACACTACAGGAAACAGTGGTGTTTAACCATTAAATACTTATTGTGGGCCACTAAAGTTTTGGATCAAGCTGATATTTGTTTTTTCCCTTCATCCAGGTCCGTGTGACCTTATCAACAGGTTGGATGGTGTAGTGTGGTCCACCTAAGATTTGGATCTGCTTATTTTGGGTTCATGCTATAAAATAAGCTGTAAGAACAGATGAACGCATGTCACGTGTGTAACGGCATAGTTAGCATTCTAAAGTTGAAATGGACGAAATTGTGTCCCGCATGTCATCGAACCACATTACAACATGGCTGCCAAATAGAATTTCATCGAGCACCTTCTAGGCAATAACTAAAGAGGAATGATCACACACAACCCAGCATGCCAAGCCTCCCCATGCTGCACCTTTTCTCCTGCAAACTTGTCACGATGCAGGACGTCCAACATCCGAGCCGTGAAAAGGTGGGAACCATCACGAAGATCATCTAGCACAAGAATCAGGCCGATCCACTCATCGGGTGGGCCACGCATGTACACTGGGTAAGATTGTTGTACGTATACCGATTTCAATGGTGTGGCCCACCTGAGGAGTCCATTGCCAGCTTGATCCATACAGAGAACGATAGAAGAAGAAGAACCTGGGCGATGATTCCAGTGGGGATGTGCTTGAGGCGGACGGCACTCTCTCGCTTGTTACGGTGCTGGCCGCCGGGACCCGATGCCTTGAAGGTGTCCATGTCGCACTGGCCCATCAGCTGCTCGTCCGATAACGAAAGGAAATCTCTAGTGGAGCTGTTACTGCTGCTACTAGCACCAGCACATGTAGAGAAGGAATTTACTCGGAAATGGATTTGAATAGGAAGAGATTTTGGTATTCTGTTTGATGTAGAAGAGGGAAAGCTCTTGAAGAAGCTCCTTAAAACCATCCCTTTCATCAGGGATTGAATTTGAGTTTGGGCCATCTCTCTCTCTCTCTCTCAGCCATTTGCTTTTGAAGATGAAGGCAACCGGGCCGGGCCCACCTACGTTCCAAATAGTCAGACCACCTATGCTAATGGAACCGCGCCAGACTGGGCCGGGCTAAGACCTAACTGGGGATTTATTTGATACTCTGGCTGCGACGATGGCTGATATGCAGGCTCTTCGAAATGATACATGTGGTATAAATGAACTCGAATTAAACTGAGTACATCGTGGAACCACTGTCAGTAAGTTAAAGGCCAAAATTCAGAACAATACTAACATCTAATTTTTGGACATTTGTTTGCTAAAATAAGGCAATCCAATATTTTTCATTTTTAAACCAGTAAAAATGGCCAGAAATCCAACGGTCATTTAATCAAATAAGGATAATGTTTGGTTCTAATATGTTTAATTTGCACACATAATCTAAAATGGCTGGGTTGCACTGTTATACACTCCACGCTCTCCCTACTATCACACTCCATGTCAGCTACATGCAAAGAGTTGAAGAAGGCTATTTGCATCCACGAATTAAAAAGATGTGGATTTACTTAAGTTGTTGTAAATTTTAAACCATGTGCCAGAGAATAGCAGCATCTTCCAGTTTTTTTTTTAATTATCTTTTGAATGTTTAAAGTCTTCTGCACTACAAAATTAATTATGAGGGCAAAAATGTCTAAAGCTTAATCTTTTATATATAGGACTAGGAGAAGTGGCATATGTAATTCTTGCACAGAGAGTATGGGAGGCGAAAGTTCAAATTAAGCCGAGTAAAAAAGAAAAAAGAAAAGAAAAGGCACATACCAAGTAGGGAGGAGGTGCTCATGGTTTTAAGTAGAGTTGGGTATCGAGTTAAGTTGGACTGCATTAGGGTTGACCCGACCTGACCCGGTTTTGAAATAGACCTTACTTGAACTCAACCTGACTCGGTACTGAGTCCAGCATGCCTGACCTGATTTGAGTCCAAGTCTAGCCTAGACTAACTCGGACCAAGTCCAACCCGATCATAGGGACTGAGTCAAGTTATCACCGAGTCGGGTTGAGTTGACCTTTTTTTCCTAATGACTTTTAGGATTAAGGATTTGGGTATAGGGTTTCAACATGGCTTAGCCCGAGCTAGCCTGGCTACATCACAACCAGTTCAAATGCACTCAAGATAATCCAAACAAAATACAAGCACCCGACCCATTCTAATTTATCCATTCGATCCTACCCAATTCAATTTCACAAAATTCTCAAATTAGAATACCTTAGAATAATGTATTTCACGGATGAAAATCATAAAATATAAGTCTTTTTGAACACATAATTACGTTGATTAGTTGATTTTGAGAGTTGAGTGGCTGTCGAGAGTTGGCGGTGAGTGAGTGAGCCGAGTGGGTGTGGATGAGCAGCTGAGCTGGCGGCCGTCGAGTTAGGACTGTCGGGCGCGGGAGATGAGGGATGGAGTGGAGGAGAGAAAGGAGAAGGGTGGCCTGGCGGTGGTGGGTGGCTATCGAGCTCAGGAGGGAGGGAGGGAGGGAGAGAGGTTATGTTGGGTGCGGCAGGTAAGTTAGATTAGATTTAGGTTTACACACATTGCTCGAGTCGAGTTAGTTTTGAGTCGAGTTACCGGGTGACCCAAACTTGACTCGGTTTGATTTCGCATTGGGCGAAGTCTACTCAGTTTGGGTTAAGTTGGACGAGTCGACTCGGCTGAATCAACTCGTCCCATGCACAACTCTAGTTTTAAGTGCGGGTGAAGAATCGACTCATCCCATGCACAACTCTAGTTTTAAGTGTGGGTGACCCATCTATATGTTTCACTCCACACCTTTTCCTATGTTGCAGCACAATCAAGCTTTAAATTTACCTTATTTTTATTTTTAGGTTAACATCCTAATAAAAGGACACGGATTGGCTACTGACGTTGTCAATAGATGGTGCCCTATGGGCCCATCTTGATGTATGTGTTTTATCCATTCCATCAATCCATTTTCCCATAACATTTGAGGGCATGAGCTAAAAAATTAAGTATATCTAAATCTCATATGGACCACATAACAGGAAAAATCTGTTTAGAAGCCACAAAAGCTTTGGATAAAACTGATATTTGTGTTTTACTTTCATTCAGGCATGTGTGATCTAATCAACCGGTTATATGAAAAATAAACATTACATTGGGCCGTAGTAAGTTTTTAACAGTGGGCATTCAATCACTACCATTTTCTTGTGATGTGGTTCACTACTTGAGATTTGAATATAGTTTATTTTTGAGCTCATACCCTAAGATGATATGAGAAAAATACATGAATGGGATAAAACACAAATCATTCAGAGGCTCACACAACACTATCCATTAGTCACCTCGCTAGTGGCAACGTCAGCAAGGCATGGATTTCGTATGATTATCAAAGTGGGTCTTAGAGAGCCTTTGTTGTACGGTCTTCCCCACCCTTCGACAGATTCGTCCATGGAACAAACGACCGTCGTTCAAAACATCGTATCAACTCATCAGTGCGACTGTATATCGACGGCCTAACAGTAGTGTTCTGGGAACTGAATCAATGGACAATCTAAATCGAGTATCTGAACGTCCCTTGCATCAGCCAAAAGCCTTGGACACAAAGCTAACGTTTCAGATTGCTACACGTGGCATCGATATAACGCTTCAATTTTAAGAGTACATGAAGATGCATCTCCATCAGAGTGCCACACATGTCGCACTTAGGCAATATTGCCCGTGACGTAAAGAACTTCAATCACCTCATACAAATTCATGCACAGATCATTCACCACTGCCTCCATCACCAAAGCTATTGGATTGCCACCCTCCTCGGCCATTGTGGGCGCTTTCGGGCTCCGCTCGCCTATGCCCGTCAGCTGTTTGATTCCGTGCCTCACTCAAATGTCCTGCTCTTCACATGCATGCTCAAGTTGTACTCTCAATTCGGCGCGCACGATGATGTGATCTCGCTGTTTGGCCGAATGCAGAGCTACGGGGTAAGGCCAGACGCCTTTGTCTTCCCGATCGTGATCAAATCGGCGGGAAAATTAGGCGTCGGAGTCCAAGCGCATGTTCTGAAATTGGGTTATGATTCGGACCGGTACATACGGAATGCGGTGATGGATATGTATGCGAAGCATGGGCTGATCGAGGTTGCTCGGAAGGTGTTTGATGAAATGCCTGAGAAAGCAATTGCTGATTGGAATTCAATGGTGTCTGGGTACTGGAAATGGGGTGATGAAGTGGAAGCTCGCCGGGTCTTTGATATGATGCCGGAGAGGAATATCATCTCTTGGACTGCCATGGTTAGTGGGTATTCTAAGTGCAGTGATCTGGAGAATGCGAGGAGATTTTTCGAGGAGATGCCTGTCAGAAGCGTGGTGTCATGGAATGCGATGCTGTCAGGTTATGTGCAGAACGGGCTGGCAGAAGAAGGGCTGAGATTGTTTGAGGAGATGATGGATGCGGGAGTTCAGCCTGATGAGACGACATGGGTCACGGTCATCTCATCATGCTCAGCTCGTGGTGACCTTCGGCTTGCGGAATCGCTCGTTGGGTCCCTTGACCGGAGGGCAATAGAGATGAATTGCTTTGTTAGGACAGCATTGCTCGATATGTACGCAAAATGTGGGAGTCTAGAGACTGCAAGGAAGATTTTTGATGAGATGACAGTACGGAATCCGGTTTCTTGGAATGCAATGATATCAGCTTATGCAAGGAATGGCGATTTGATGTTAGCGAGGGAGTTCTTTGATAAGATGCCTGAAAAGAACGTCATTTCGTGGAATTCAATGATAGCTGGTTATGCACAAAACGGCCAGTCCGCTACAGCAGTCGAGCTTTTCAAAGAAATGTCCACAACAAAAAACATGAAGCCAGATGAAGTGACTGTGGTTAGTGTTGTTTCAGCCTGTGGACATCTTGGGACTCTAGAATTGGGTCGATGGGTAGTGGATTTCATCGCCAGAAATAAAATCCAACTGAGCATTTCTGGGTACAATTCACTGATTTTCATGTATTCGAGATGTGGAAGCATGGAAGAAGCTAAGAGAGTTTTCCATGACATGCCGTCACGAGACATAGTTTCATATAATTCATTGATTGCAGGATTTGCAGCCCATGGCCATGGTTTGGAAGCTTTTGATTTGATGTCAAAAATGCAAGAGGAGGGCATCAAACCAGATAGGATAACGTTCATCGGCGTCTTAACTGCCTGTAGCCATGCTGGCCTATCAGAAGAAGGCCGCTGGATTTTTGAATCAATCGAACACCTGGAAGTAGATCACTACGCCTGCATGGTTGATCTACTGGGCCGCGCTGGTGAATTGGATGAAGCCAAGAGACTAGTAGACAAAATGCCAATGAAGCCACACGCCGGAGTCTATGGGGCTCTGCTCAATGCCTGCCGTATCCACAGATGTGTCGAGCTTGGGGAGCTTGCTGCAGGTCGGCTCTTTGAACTCGAGCCAGAGAATTCAGGCAACTACATATTGCTCTCGAATATATATGCATCGGTAGGGAGGTGGGAAGATGTCGAGGGAGTTAGGAAGGCGATGAGAGAGAAGGGGGTGAAGAAGACGACAGGGTATAGTTGGGTTGAATTCAATAAGAAAATCCATCGGTTTATAGCTGGAGACCAGTCGCATGAGCGGACGGAGGAGATTTATGGGGTCTTGGCAGAGTTGGGGAAGAGGATGAGGGAGCTAGGATACATGGCTGATAAGAGCTGTGTTTTGAGAGACGTTGAAGAGGAAGAGAAGGAAGAGATGGTGGGGACACACAGCGAGAAGCTAGCCATTGGATTTGGGCTAGTGGTCAGTGAAGTAGGGGCCGTGATTAGGGTGGTGAAGAATCTTAGAGTGTGTGGGGATTGCCATCTAGCTATAAAGCTGATTTCAAAATTGGCGGGAAGGGAGATAGTGGTGAGGGATAATAACAGGTTTCATAGGTTCAAGGATGGGGAGTGCTCCTGCAAGGATTACTGGTGAGACATTGGCGTAGGGGGAGCACTTTGAGCGCATTTTCGTCATTTGCTAAGTTTTAGCCATGTTATAAAAATCAAGGGAATGATACCTTGGTTTTGATAGTTCATACTGAAGTGTGGCTTGCACCCCATTTTAAACGAGTCATTAACCAAAAATTACAGTGAACCAATGTTCTAATAGACAGATTGGTAGATATCTAATAGACCAATGGTCTGAATTCAACAGGTAAATATCCATTAATCAGATGGTACGGTCATTGAATCGATATTATTGGGGGGGTTATGTACCTATCTACAGTGAGTCCGGCAATCTGGACTGTTCACAGTTTGTGCCGAGTAGAAAGCCCCATGCTCAGGCATGAAGTTGCCCTTTTCCTTTGATTAGCTGCATGCAAAGAATACATTATCATTAAACCATCCGGGGGGGGGGGGGGGGGGGGACTCAATAAAGTGGTCAGAAAAACTCCCCATGCTAACTCAATAATTCAGTTCAAATGGGTAAATTAAAGGTTGCAGCATTTTTTGGCTTGTAGGTAGGCAAAAGCAAGGTCCCTACAGTGGGAGACCTCCAAGAGAGGTAGATGATCATTCCCAATGTTTGTGTTATGTGCATACAGGACACAGAGTTGGTTGACCGCCTCTTCTTGCATTGAGCTTGTACCAAGTCTGGGATAGGTTTCTCAGTCTATTCCAGATTCATTGGGTGATGCTAAAAGCTATCAGTGAGATATTCCTCCCCTAGCATGAAGGTAGAGTGGCTCATTATGGAAGCTATGGAGGCTCCCGCCCTCCTTCCCTCCCTCTCTCTCTCATGCAGCTGGTCTCGGGCAATGTCGGTAGAATGAGCAACAGATGCATTAAAAAATGGTGCAAGCTGCCAAAGGCAGTCTGCAGTAAGGCAAAGTTAAGTCTAGCGCCATGATCTAATTTGGTTATATCTATTAAGCATTGTCTTTTGGCTTCTTTGGTTGCCTGTTCCTGATTTTACAATCTCCTTCTTGGTGTAGATTCCTCACCTATACATTGCAATAAATAGTTAACCTTTCATTAAAAGAAGAAGAAGAAGAAGAAGCTTGGAGTGAGCTATCTCAATCTCATTTAGTAAACATTATCAAACTATCACATTAAAGCTTAAATTCGAAGAGTCTACTGCCAAGGGCATTGACTGTTCCTGAGCAGGCAGACACATATGAGAAGAAGTGGTACACAAAGCCATTGCTGGGAGAACCTGCAAAACAACAGGGGAAGCTGCAGTAGCAAGGGCACACCGAACATGATACACAAATGATTTCCCACACATAATTCTGGAATAATTGTCGAAGAAATCAAACTGAACTCCTCAATAGCCTATATGTACATTTCCTGAGACAAGTCTATAGAGCTATATAAGAACCTAAACAGATCTGTGACAACAGAAAGTAAGAAATGTTTCACAGAGCAACATGATTGCTTTATATAAATATATGGAATAGATAGTCAAGGTAAACACGTAGCCATGTTCTACCTAGCTGTTGTTAAGACTTCAAAGACACCATGATTTCGAAGAATATATATGACTGAGGACACAAAAAGAGAAAAAAAAAAAAAAAAAGTCTAAATACCAAAATCCCGACTTGCGCCTGCGTATCATTCACAACTTACTCCCTGCTTCTGGGATGGTGCCCAAACTTTCGAAACCTATCTATATGGGTTTCCCAAACTCCTGAACCTATCTTTCCAACTGCCCGATTGCCTTTCTAGACTCTTGCCCTCTTGTTACTGCAAGCGGGGCACTTGTACTGCTTGATATGCTCAGCCCTGGCAGGAGTTATTTTAACGCACTTGCCATGGAACCATCTCTCACATATGTCGCAGCAGATCCAGAACTCGTCGTTTGCATAGTTCTCGCCGCATGCTCCGCATAGTGTCAACCCTTGCTCTTCCTCCTCTTCATCCCTGCTGTCCTCATCTTCCTTTGGGGGCTGCATTTTCAATGGCTTTGTTTGAGAGTCTGACGGTTTCGGTTGCTGGAGCCAAAAAAACAAAAGGAAAAAAAGAAAGAAGATTTATCAGCAAAATTGAATTTATGATCTGCAATTTAGATCATGCAATATCATGTCATTCCCGTGGATCACAGTTCAACTTGAATCTAAGATGACGACGTTGAAATATAGAACTGAATGCATATGGGGAAACTTAGAAATAACACAAATAGGTAACAAGCTGAGAGAAAGGAGACTATGATGGTTTGGCCATGCACAACGGCCAGCAAGAACTGCAACTGTTAGGAGTGAGTTGGCTCAAGTTAAAGGCTCTAAAAGGGCAAGGGGAAGGAGGCCCAAAAGGATGTAGATGGAGGCATTGTTATCAAATGGCATATCCGATCATATGTGACCCAAGGGGCTATGCGCATATGTGATTGCACAATCGTATATGCCATTGCACAACTTCCCATAATTTTTTGTTCGAAAAAAAAAAAAATCTAAATTGGAAAAAAAAAATGTAAAATTACTAGGAGTTTGGGGAATTATTTTATAGTTTTATTACCAATTGCATTAAAATTTTGTTATATTTATTACATATATTAGACTATCAGACTATAACAAGTCGAATAACAAGTACTCAAATTAATGCACATACAAAAAATGTGAAGAAAAACACCATAGAAATTTGATTGAGGTGATTTTGAATAGAGATCATTTAGACTAGGAAATTTTATTGATGTCATTTTGATGGGCATACGATTATGTTTAGGATAGAAATTTTATTGGTGTCATTTGATGGGTATGCGATAGCAAAATCACATGTGACCGATGCGATAGCATATTTTTGTATGTGACCACCGCATAACGCCCAATAGTCATAAAACCTCATATGCCACTATGGCATATGCAGTATATACTATTAAAATGGCATGTGTGATCGCATCTGACAACACTGGACAGGGGTAGTAAGAAAACACTCAATGACCTATGGTTTAATTGAGGATATGGTCCTTGATAGAGTGGAATGGAGGAACATGATTCATGTACCTGACCCCAATTAGTTGGGATGAGGCTTAAAATGATGATGATGCCATGGCGATGGTTTTAAATTTCAAACTTATGGATAAAATGAAGTGAAACCATACAAAACATACTAAGCTGACTACTTTGTATGTTAGATTGTACTGTGTAGTGCATGCCATGTAATGGTATGAATTTATTGAGCTCGAAGAGAAATGTTACAATATGGTTGTGTGGGCCACATCTTACTTATCCATGTTTCAAACATTTTCCATGCTTTTGATGATTCTTTCAAAGGGAAGAAGGAGCCTCAGGTCACTATCTGATATATATATATATTTGTTTGAAACAAATGGCAATGTTACAATCTGATTTTAAGATTCAATTCAATCTGACCTTCTGCTGTTTACAATGTAAAGTATTACATAAAGGAGGGACTGAGACACATGTGGAGTTGAAAATGTAAATCACAGAGACTCACCGTCTTCGAGCTTGACTTGCTTTTGCTGCTGCTGTTGGGGGTGGCTGATGGTTTCTCCCTTGGTTGCTTTTTGGCAGCCCCAGTCACAATCTCAAATATGGTGGGAAGTTCATTCATCATTTGGAAGAGCCTCTTCCTGTGTTTACAGCTCCAACCAAAGGAGTGGAGTCAGAAATTAGATTTTTAGTGCAAGTATTTTCCTTGGGTTGAAGCTGAGTCAGAGAAGAGAATAAAACCAAATATTTTTGCATGTCACGTCAGAGGTAATACAGAGATCAAATAAATTCCCAGTGGCTCACAACTTTTGCTAAAGGATTATATCACATCATTTGCCTCTCCATCTGCATGAATAAATGAAATATTTATCCTAAAGGTGATTTCTCAAATATCCTAGAAAACATGCTAAACCCCAACACAGAATGATTGGAAGAAGGCCTGGGAAATAACATTAGAAGATTGCCCTCCATGATCAAGGGATTGGAAAGGCTATTGTAAAATATACTCAAATTTCTCTAAGAGAGAACGCCTACACAACACTAGGCTCCCACCAACCTGTTAGTCTGAAGAAAAGCACATGGATTCCTCCTCTCTGATTTTAAAATCAATGAAATTTTATTGAGGAAAAAGGGATAAAGATCAACAATAGGGAACAAATTGCCAATACAAAGGGCCAATGGCTCAGCCACTTTTGATTGGCAGGCCACATCACTGGCTAGTGTGAAAAAACAAAACGTTCATCCTAGACACGTCAAAAAGTGACAAACTCAAGGCATGGATGTCTCAGAGGAAGCCCGTGAAATAAAATTCAAAGTATTGCTTTTGAGAAATCAAGGGTTCAGAAAAGCAATTGGAATATCCCTGAACGTTGTCTTAGAGCTGGCCTAAACCATGCTTGCCTTTCACCAACAGGTCGATTTAGAGAAAGACCACAATTCTCCCTTGCATCTCTTAAACGCCACCTCTACTATAGCCAAGGTGTCCCATATCTGTTGCGATATGGCCGTAAAGGCTGATATGTATAGGTATCAGCCGTGACCGTAACGTGACACAGGGGTGAAATGGGGCAGTTGTTTTTTTGGGACCGTATCAGCCGTTACGGGGTGTAATGGCCGTTACCCCTGTAACGGTTTTTTTTTTTTTTTTTTTTAATTTATTTAAATGCCACTTTTTTTTCTATGTAAATTCATTTTTTCTCCTCAATTTTCCACTTTTCATTCCAAAAAACTTTCCTAGATCATTATGCAGCAAATTTCGATCACTTGTACTATAGTTTTTAAGATTAAAATCGTAGCTTGAAGCAATTTGGGTAAATAGAAGCTCCGAGGGCCTTTCTTTTTTTTTTTTTTTTTTTTTTTTAAAAATCGAAAAAAGTAGTATGGTTATGCCTTTTTTTTTTTTTTTTTCCGATTTTTAATTCTAGAGCTTGATTGTGATGTATAAACATTAGAAATACATAACCATGTTCATAAATTCGCCAAACAACCTAATACAATACTTTCACCAAAGAGTGGACCATTACGCTATAATAAACATGTTCAAAACAAAAGATGAATACATATTTGAAATATTTACATTAGTATGGATTTTCTAGGTATTTTTTTTTCAGAATTTTTCGGGGCAAAAAAAATAATCAACCATTATGGGAGTTGTAACGGTCGTTACGCCCCCGTATCAACCATTACGGCCAATAACCGTATCAGTAATGGCGATGACCGCAACCACCGTTACCGATACAGAATACCTTGACTATAGCGCCGAGTTCCCCTGAGCAGAACCGTCAAAATTCAATTTCCAACTCCAGGTGGATGGGCACTTCCACCTCAAGCAAAGTGTCTATACCATAACTGCCATGAAATCAATATCTAGAGCCAATGGAACTACTAACCATATGCCCAAACCTTAGTTTGTCCTATAATAATAATAATAATAATAACAACAACAATTGTTCTACCATAAGAAACATAATGAATTCATTCAATAGTCAAACAAGAACAACATACAAGGCAATAACAGAAGGCGACTCTATTGTCATCGGCCAATGCTACCGTCCATCGTGTGTTGTAAAGGCCGTTACATAAAGGTAATGGTGGCAATTGTTACACATTATGGGGTCATAATGGCCGTAATAGCCGTTATGGAAAAAATGACCTGAAATCGCTACTAACAGCCTATTACCCCCCCTGTAAAGGCCGTAATAGCTCCGTAATGGTCTGTTACAGGGCAAAACAGGTTTTTCGGATTATTATTTTTTCAACGTTATGGGGCAGATACAGGTTTTTCAGGTTTTTTCTTTCAATAAAAAAAGACATCGCAACAGCTGTTACGGGGGCTGTAACAGCGGTTAAAACCTGTATCATAAAGGTAATAGCAGTGGCCACCGTTACCGCTATGGAATACCTTGCCAACGTCAAAAACCAAAACAGGCCTACCAAAACACAGGCCATTCCAAAGAAAGAGCTGAAAAAACCAGGAAAACAATCACCCAAGAGCCCTGTACTCCCATCCACTACGAAGCTCAGCAAGGGAATTCCTGTCAAAGACTCAAAATCTGGGAGAAGGGCCCATTCAATAGCCAAAGAGGCAATTGAGTGCTTAAGAGAGTATATAGTGGCAGATTTGCATAAAACAATTCCAGCATCTCTTTCCCAGCGAATGGGAACAGATTCCGGATTATTCTGCCCCTAGCCAGAAATGACCTCCATCCGGCCAGCAATCACCAAGAAACCAACCTGTTCATCACTCAACGAACTAAAAAATCGAAAAAGATGCTCCCAAACAATCCTAGCTGTCCAACAGTGAAGTAAAAGATGGTCCACTAATAATTAAAAAAAAGATGGTCCACCAAAGAAAATAAATTCAAATGTCTAGAAATGCTCAATCAAAATGTTCCTACTAATACTGTGGCACAATGCATTCTCCAGGATGAAAAGGCTGTTACCAGTTTCAACCGAAACATAGCCAAAACTGCAGAAACAAGGCCTAAAAGCTAAGGCACATACCCTTTCGCTGTCAAGTGCACTGACAAACTCTATTAATCAAAGCGGACATCAGTATACCATTCAATCTAGAACCTCATCAATTGTTGGTAAAGAATAATAAAGTACTCCATCACCAGCTCACTCCATGGCTACAAAGATGATTATTGGGACCTCTTGAGACAGTGTAAAGTGGTGTCTTAAAACCTGGACCAGACTGGTGTGGAGCCAGTCACAAAAATGGGCCAAAGTCACTAGGCGCTCGGCAACTCTTTTTTTTTTTTTTTTTTTGAAATGTATGATCACCGGATGAAGTTCTGACCCACAAGCTTCCTATGAAATCCGAACCTAAATGTCCTATCGACTGTTCCAGAGGCACTTTATGTGTTCTTTCATTATTCCTTTTATTCAATAACACTTCAAGAAGATGTTCTGGGTTGGTTCACTAAAACCTCATTGATCTACAGAGGGTGGCACAGCTGGAAGGCGATCTTGAGAATTGCAGAGCTGTTTAAAAAGGAAATCTCACATATGGAGGGCAACAAAACACTCACTCGCCTCTGGGAGGATACTTGGTGCGCTGACAGGCACTAAATTTTGTCTTACCCAGGCTTGCCTCGGTCATGGCAGACAAGAAGGTGCTAGTTTCACAGTGCTTTGAAGTGTTGGGGCCTATGTGGTCTAGTCCCTCTTGTCCAAAATTTGGATGACAGAGTTGGAGATGATGGGATTGTTGAACCTTCTGCAGCCCAATTCCTCTCTTGTCTAATACGGATAGTTGGGTAGGAGACCAGAAATTCAGGCAGATTCTCAGTTAGATCTTTCTATTTGTTGGTTTGCCCCCTAGGTAGAGGGAATCTCGTGAAGTGACAGAATTCATTTGGTCATACTTTGGTCTTCAGATTATTGTCTTCGGTTGGTTAGTGGGCAAAGGGAAAGTGCTTACTATGAACAACCTCTGGAAATGGCAGATGATGATCACAAATGAATGCAATTTATGCCTTTGGGATACTTAGAATGCACTGCGAATTTGCTAGGGCAGTCTGAGGGAGTTTCTTTGAATTGTTCCATTGATGTTGGGTGATGCCTAAGTCAATTGGATCCTTCTTGGTGTGGCATGGAGGAGGAGGTGGTTCTAGAGGGGGAATTTTGTGGAATCTCACACTCCTCGTAGGTTTGTCATCGATTTGAGTGGAGCTAAATGTTAGATGCTTTTCTAGTTGGTTGTGTAGTACTGCTAAGGTGTTCAGGAAGACCAAGTTAGGTGGGGCTTCTAGGGCATTCACTCTTAGGCATTTGCCGGTGCATCTCTTAATAATGTTGAAGCATTTTGGTCTGAGTTGTCGTAGTCTGTAAACATTACTGGTTTTTTACTTGATTCCATTTCTAATTTGCAGTGCCAGTATCTCTGAAATAATAATATTTACAATAATAAAGATGTAATGAGTTGGAGTTGACAATTAGTGAGTAGCAGTTGACAGAAAAGTTCCGCATTGGTGTGAAATCAAATGTAAATCAGTTCTAATGTTCAAAGTGTTTGCCCATGAAGTGGCGGTTCAATCCCAAAATCAATGTACAAACCGCAGGAAGCTATGTCGTTATTCATTCATTCACACCTGTAGTTCCAGCATCAAAATTAAAGCTTTTGCTTGGGCTGCTAAGGCAAACAAGATTCTCACTTGAGATAATCTGAAGAAACAGAACATGGAACTTCCAAATAGATGCACGATGTGTAAATCTGATGAAAAGAATTGACTGATCGTCTATTCTTTCAGTGCTCATTGGCTGGGGAGGTGCAGGCCTTCTTTTTCTCCTGATTTGGAATTGCCTGGATATTCAATTACTCAATAGGCTCATGGCAGAATGGCTAGAGGGGCAATTCACAGACTACAAAAAAAAAGTTTGGAAGAATGCATATCTGAGATCCTTCGGGGAGTGTGCAAAGAGAGAAATGCTAGGATTTTTTAGTAAAAGAGCTCCCTGTTCGAAAGCATTCAGGGGATGATTTTTCACATGATCATCAATTGGACACTTGCAAGAGATGAATTCTAAGAAAGTTCTAAGAGGGGATCTCTTGGGAAACTAGGGGAATCTGCAATTGAGGCTGGAAGATGGATGCTCTCTGGACTTTTCTATTTTTATTCTTACGTATCCTCTTCATAGGTTGTAAATTTCCACCTTGGTGACGGGCCTATGTCTTTGAGTGATGAGAGGATCACCTTCAAGTTGGGCCTGCTCCCTAATATACTGCTTTGTAAAGTTTTGACGGGGCAATTACGAATTTCACTTTTCAAAAGAACAAAATATTAATCCTATGGGTTCTTTATACTACGTCTATGTTGTTGAAAGAATTTATTCATACTACATTTTCTTGACCAAATGATGAGGACATCGTGCACACGCACGCCCGCACGCCGCCTACACACACACGCACACCACCACCCCTACGCACGTACGTACGCAGAAGTAGGACCCCACCATCAATCTGGCTCGATGACGACGTCTAGGGAGAGCCTCTTAGCCAGAAGATAAAGTTTTGGTTCAAAAGGGTGGGCCCGATAGTCAAGAAAAGCCCATCTGGGATCTTATGATCGAGGCCCACTCGTCGGATCGATTTCATATTTTAGGTTTTGCTTATTGTTATTATTTAGAACATCGTGAACGCTTTAGATTTCTTTATTTGGTTTTTATTTTAGTTTACTTCATCGCCAAGTAATAGGTTGCATACATGGTGCGAGTTTTTGGGGTATAGGGTTTTCCCTATAAATAGGCACCCCTTGTAGTTCTTTTAATTCATTGAAGCTTAATAAAAAATCCTGCTTTATTTTTCTGCTCTCTTTGTGAGTTGTGGAAGAATTCAAAAGTGGGTGCGAAACCCTCCCTTTTCGAAGGGCTAACTACCGTGGTGCGAAGCCACATCTATCCCCATCCGCCCTACCCTCTTCTATCCATATCTCTCATCTTCTATAATCATTATTGCTTTGAATTTTCTAGCCTTTGCAGCTATTCATCCCCCTACAGCCGGTTTTCGAAATCTGGACTTGGAGGGCTGAAACTTCGGCGGAGCACTATGCCTCGACCTTACGTCGGATCGTTGTCAAACTTGGAAGGATTGGACGTCCCCTGGCCGACCAAGGCCTAAGTGTCACTTTGGGTAGGCGGGCTTCCATCACACGTGCGGATAGCCCACCCGCGCACGTGCGTTAGCCCCGGGCTACCATCTGCACGCAAGAGCTTTCTCCGAGTCAGGTTTTCCTCTTTTCATTCCTATTTCCTAAACCCTAGCCTTAGTTTGCATTAGCCCTAATTTATTTGCCCATTTTTTCACCCTAAGGTTCCTTGAATTGAGATTGAGGAATCCCATGGATTAGGGACTTTGCTATGCATGTGTGGTTGATTTCTATTTCCCTTTGAGCATCGTTTGGTTTATAATTTTTATTGGTCCAGTCTTAGCCTGTGTAGGCCTGGACCCACATAGATTCCCCTTTAATTGAATGGTTTGGACTTTTGTGTGAGACGTGGAATTTTTATGTTATTGTTTTTGAATTAGTGTGATCTAAGCCTAAAATCTTGCATATCATATGTAAATTTCATGTCTTGCATCACCAAAGAGAGGAACCCCTTATTTGACATGCTCACCAATAACTCCTTGTTTTAACTCTGAACTCGTTTCTATGAATCGGTATAACTTAGAAACCATTACTCCTAACACTGAACTTTTACCTCTTTCTCTGAAGTGTTAAAACATAGGAATTGCTACTGCAAACTCTGCATAATCTTCTTCTCAAAGAGAAACGGCACCTGACTAACAAAAGCAAAGTCGAACTCACAGCACAGAGAGAAAAACAACGAGAGTTTAGATAGAACATTCACAAACCACCTCTACAACTCATGGTTAAGAAACAACAAACAGAAGGGACAAAGTTCTGATTCATAGTTTTTTTTTTTTTTTTTAATAGCCTGATTCATTGGATTAAACTTGCTACATTAACTCTTCAACACCATCATCCTTTCTATCCATGCACTGTATTGTCCTTGCTCAAGAAATGATTAAGGTTTAGTATTTTTTTTTTTTTAATCCACATTGCTTGCTCACAGCAAAGAGTACATGCTAGAAACATCATGTGTATGGCACATACACTTAAAATGAAATGTTAGCCAAAGGTTCAATGCCCACTTTAAGTGTTTGGGTAATATAGACCTCAGCAGAACCTATTTTGTTCAATTTTGTAAAAGGTCCTTGAGGGCAATCAGAATGCACCTCTAGCTTGCAGCCAGGAACTTAACAATACACCATGTGTCCAAGACCACATTCTTCACGCTGGCAACTAGATAAATACTCGCTAGATTTGTAACCAATGGTTTACACTACGTACTAAAAACGAAACAATGCAAGTCAGTATGTTAGGTATATCATAAAAGCAGGGCATCCTTTCAACTTCAAAGCATAAAAAATTCCAATTGTAAGAACATTCTTTCAACTTTTGTTTGTGAGATGCTACTTTGATTTGAAAGATGAAGGTCAATCACACATTAAGTGAAATCACAGGCCAACTGTCAGCAGCAAACTAAAGTATGACAGATACATCTATGACAGGAACTTGATATGCACACATTTCCCAAATGCCATACCTAAAGAACTTGTACTGAACAAAAGGTCGAAATACCAAATGGAAAATCTTGCCGGCACAATAAATATGCACATCCACGTGAGCATTTACTCACCACAGTTACCACTCTTTTCATAAATTTTCCATGATCAGAATCGATCACTACTGCTCACTCTCTTGATACCTTTTTTGCCTTCTTAGTATGCACTCAGCAGTACCATTGATATTGATCTGAGTTGAAAATCCACCTCACGAATGCTAGCTATCATCCCAAACAGATCCATCATGTGAAATCACCTATAACCAGGTCCGCATCATATCATATGTTACCTTCTCTTTTCCTTTTTCTTTTTTTTTTTTTCTTCTTTTTTTTTTTTTTTCAATTAAAAGACGGTAATTGCAATGATTGTGCATTGGAGGTTGATCATCATGATGAGCTGTACCTTGGTAAATAGTTTTTTTTTTTTTTTTTGAAAGATGATGATTTATTTATTAAACAAGAGCACAAAAACTCTGAATACAATAAAATTACAATCCTGCTAGAAGTGATCCAACATTCGGATCAAAGTCCTTTGATACAGAAATTGACCCTATTACATCCATTTTGGCCTTTCTATACACATTTGCCTCCTATTCACTTTTGTTTCAGAAGCATCGATTGTTCCTCTCTCCATATAGCCCATATAACTGCCATCATTACTAGGCTTCGCCATTTTATCTCCTTTTTCCTCATAACGCCTCCAGGCAATGCTAGAAAAAAGGTCAACAACCAATATTGGCATCACCCATTCTGAAGGGAAGAAGGCAATAAATCTGTCCCACACCTGTGCGAATGGGCAATGAATAAAAAGGTAGTCCACCGTTTCTGCCCCTCTCATACACATAATGCAACAATTAGGAATAATCTTTGCCCTTTTCTGAAGGTTCTCAATGGTAAGAATCTTATTCCTGCCTACCAACCACTTGAACGCCACCACTTTAGGGGGAGCTCTGAACCATAAGAAAGATAACCTGCCTCTATCTTCACTCAGAGGTGAAATGCATAGTAACTTGTAGGAGTGAACCATAAACCGTCCTAGTCTTTCTGGTGACCATACCATTGAATCCTTCTCACTTGGCTGCCGCCTAAGACATTGGAGTCATTCCAATAGTTGCGCAAACTTCTTCGCTTCCACGTCCATTAAGTTTCTTCTACATGGTGGCGCCCACACCACTGATCTGCCCACTAAGGATGCATATTTATCAATCATTACTTCCGAATGTGCAGCTATCCAGGCTAAAGATGGAAGGGCAATTGCAAGCGGATAATCTCCTATCCATAAGTCCGGTCAGAATAGATTTCTTTTCCCGCCATCTGATGCAAGATCTACTAAATGAGCCAAGGAGATGTCACCTTGACTGCTTAACATGATAAAAGGAACAATAGCATGTTTTTACACTCATAATTTCATTAATGACAAAAGCCTGCACAAACAAGGAAACAACTTCCAGCTAATTCTCCATCCCCATGCCTCATAGTACAGTCAAAAGACAAACGAATAAAAAAAAGCTTGCAGGCGTTGAGCTCTACTAGGAGCGAAGAATTGACATAAATAAAGGAATTGACTAAGACATATTTATAAAGCGCTTTAAATGCCATCTGCTAACTTTATGAACTTTTCTTTTGGAAGAGTTATAAACAGTTTCTAAAATGTTATATATTGTTATTATTGGAGAAGAAAACAATAGACCAGAAAACCTAAGTAAATAGATTTCCTTTTTTTTTTTTTGAAGAATGCAAGAATTTATTAAAAGTGTCAAGAGGCGAAAAGCAAAACAAGACAGAAAAAAAAAATGAAAAGAAAAGGGAACAAAAACAAAAAGAAGAAAAATAAAACAAAGACCAAGCTCAACTATATCAAAAAATAAAAATAAAAAATCGCCAAGATAAGCAAGCACCTGGAAGCCTTATAGATCACACCTCCACAACTACCATGCCACAAAAAGAGGAGATCATGAGGTTTCATAGGGCATCACCGCCCAGGAGACGTGCAATCTATCAAAAGGTAACAGACTAGATGTCGCCAACATAAGAGCAGTGAATAAAGAGGTGGCCAACATAAGAGCAGTGAATAAAGAGGTGGCCGATGTATTCCGCAGCCTTCTAACAGAGAGAGCATATGTTAGGTAGAATTAGACCCCAACAATGCAAATTGTTAATAGTTAGGATTCTTCCCTAGCTCTGGCTAGAAACAAGGAAAAGGGAGCAATTTTTAGGGAGGCACCATACTTCCAACTGAAGGAGGGAAAGGTAGGCTAACTCGAGGCAAGAGGGGAGCTGGAAAACTTGAATAGAGAGTAGAGTGGATAGTGCACTTCCCAGAAGGAGACTGAAAGCAGAAGATAGAATCTACCAAATTCAGGAAAGGGCAGATATTCTTCAGTAGCTTTGGCAACCTGATAAAATCCTCCAATTCCAACTCTAACAAAGACCTCTTGCAAGCAGACACTAGACCCCAGACCCAACATCGGAAAAACAGGACAACAGAAGCTGAAATATTCACAGCTAAACTTCCAATCTAGGAAAAAAGGGCTTGAAGAGGTGATGTAGGACAACTAGCTACTTGCTTTAAAGCTTGAATTGATAGAGCATGGCGAATCAATCCCTTTATCTCATAGCCCATGCCCCGTATCGCATGGGTTATGACCTTGGCCGAACCCCCCTTGTGGGCCCCACTTCACATGGGTTCCGCTTCACATGGGCCACCCATCCTGAGTGTGTCCCCACATCTCATAAGCTACCCCACTCGAGCCCGGTGTGAAAATGTTCATGCATTAATCACTCCTAGAGAGGAGTGTCAAACACGAGACCTCCCGCTCTGATACCACTTTGATATAGGACAACTAGCCACTTGCTCTAAAAGCTTAAACTGATAGAGCATGGCGAATCAATCCCTTTATCTCATAGCCCACGCCCTACATCGCATGGGTTAGGACCTCAGTCGAACCCCCTTGTGGGCCCCACTTCACATGGGCCACCCACCTCGAGTGTGTCCTTACATCCCATAGGCTACCCCACTCGAGCTCGGTGGGAAAATGCCCCTGCATTAAGAGGCCTGTCAAAGGCCCATATAACTGTCCAAAATCAAATATTCACACCATTGCTCAGAGAAAAGGAAAATCGATCAAGTAAGCTTAGCCTAATGGAAGGGTTAGCTTTCCAGACCAATGTTTTAAATATCGATAATATCGGCTGATATATCCCACGATATATCTTGTATCCCACATGTGCAATACGAAACACACAAGTAGTGTCAATATATCCTACATGTTCGATTCGCTGAGCATCTTCAATTTCCAATCCTTTTAAAAAAAAAAAAAAAAATTATGTTAAATTGGTATAAAATGGTTATAAATCCATTGGTTTTTCATGTTTTGCATGAAAAATCATGGAGTTAGAGCTTTGATTTTGATATCCATTGGTTCTTCATGTTCTCTATGTTTTGTTCGAAATTTTCCTTCAACTAGCTATCAATTAAGATTAATTCCGAAGTATTTATAAGTATTTGATGAAATGATCATCACGTACACTCTAATTTCAACATTTGAGTGTAGGTGGTTTGATTTGGGGAAATTTCAAAATTTCCCCAATTTCTCCCAATTGCTTGCAATGCTGCACTCCGAACAAGAAATCAAGCACGTATGAGGGTTGATCTACTAATTTGTTAAGTCCTTGTCAATTTTCAGAAAATAAAAATAATTTTTTAAAGTAAAAATTAATAAAATATTATTATTATTTTCAAATTTTTCCTTCAACCAGTTGTCAATTGAGACTAATTTCGATTTCGAAGTATTTAGGAGCGTTTGATGAAATGATCATCACATACACACTAAATGTTATGTGTTCAATATGGATATAGTTGCATTAGTTAAGTTAGACAGTGCATAGCTTAAGACGCTATACAAAGGAAACTTATTATGTGTACTTCTTTTTTGAGATGTTATGATTTAAAAGTGTGTATTAAGGTCTTTTTTTTACAATCTCTGAGGTTTCATTGAAAAATTGAATCATTTTCCCAATGTTTCCCAAAAGGTACAACAAATTACCCGATACAAACGATATATCCTATGCAATAACCGATAAGTATCTGTATTCCAAGGATGCGATACGTAACGCGATACCAATATTTTGAACACTATTCCAAACTGGGGAGGCACTGTAGAGGGAGGACTTGGTGAACCATCCCCCATCCTCAAGGCCATACTTACTAGCCAAAATTTCTCTCCACCGGGACTTCGATTTCGAACTAAAACGACCAATCCATTTACCTACTTCTAAATCCTGAATACATACTCCCTCCTCCCAAAGGGGCTTACAGACATTAGGCTATCTAAGTAAATTAGATTTATGGCCTAGCATTTCCTTTCCAAAGGAAGTTCCTTCTAAGCTTTTCCAATTTTGACACAATAGATTTGGGGCACATCGGTAGAGAGAGAGAGGAAGTAAGAGGGAAGATTGGATAAGGCTGCTTTTATAGGGTTAAGGCGACCCCGCAGGTAGAGATAATGACATTTCCAAGTCGATAATTTTCTTTCCACACGTTCAATGACAACATCCCAAAGATGATTGGTTAGCTTTCCTATACATAAATATAAGCCAAGATAAGTGGAAGGAAAGGAACTAACCTTGCACTCGAAAACTTCAACCAACTGAGCCAAGTCCTCAGGGGAGAGATTAATACTCAACATTTCACTTTTGAAAAGATTCACCTTAAGGCCAAAGATGGCCTTGAAACAACGAACAATTTTACATGGGGTTTTCAATAGCTATCATAGATGCATCGCAAAAAAACTAAAGTATCATCTGCAATCTGGATATGAGAAATAGAAGGTCCTGAATTAGCGACTTTAAAGCCACTGTAAAGACCAATCAATGTACCTTTCTCGATCATTCTGCTGAGGCCTTTAGCAGCAATTACAAAGAGAAAGGGAGACAACTTATCACCTTGCCTAAGGCCTACAGAAGAGATAAAAAAGCCTTTGGGGGAGCCATTAACAAGGCAGAGGAAATGCAAGTCCTAATCCAACTGCACCACTTAAAACCAAATCTTAGACGACCTAACATGTAATCAAGATAATTCCAATCAACATGATCGAAAGCATTTTCGAAATCAAGCTTGCAAATAACACCATCTTTGCCATCACGATTCCTTGAGTCAATGCACTCATGAGCAATCAAGGCAGAATCTAGGGTTTGCCGATTAGCCACGAAGGCACCCTAGGCTATCGAAACAACTTTAGACAGAACTGGTTGAAGCCAAGATGCTAAGACCTTGGCTACGATCTTGTAAGGACTCCCTAATAAGCTAATAGGCTAGAAATCCTTGAGATGAGCCACACCTTTGATTTTAGGAATGAGGGTAATGAATGAAGCTCCAAAAAACTTGGAAAAAGGCCAGAGGAAATCTATCCGGATCAGGGGCCTTATCTCTACCAAGGCTACAGGAAATCCACCAAGTAAATAGATGAGAGCTACCTTTCCAAAAGTAAAAGGAGAACATCCATGTCACACATTTTTTTTTCCAGGAAAAAAAGTTTCCATGCAATAAGCAATAATAAATGATTGAATGTATGATAAAGGCCAGCAAATAAATTTCATACTACATCATCCATGCACGGGGAAGGTATGTTATTAGATTAATTCAAGCATATAGAAAACAAATGGCATACAATACATGATCTTTAGAAACATGAGATAGCTTCCCATTCAGATTGTGGAGTAATCTTGATGCATTAAAAATGACACATCCAAGAATTAAATGAAATAGACAACAAAATGTGGAGCTATGAAATTCATAGACTCGCACTAATCGATTGACCAATTCACCAAAAGCTGAAAACCAATACACTCTCCAGAAGACTCGCCTTGCTAGATGCAACAGTAGAACCAAACTTATAGACCTTTATATGCTTTATAGTTAAAAATAAAATTAAAAATTAGGGCTCAGGTGGCAATGAATATTTGGAAGGGCACACCCAAAATCATATAGATACATTTTAGGACCGAGAAAAATACGAAGGGTATAATATTTTCAATCAAAACTTATGAGAGAGAGAGAGAGAGAGAGAGAGAGAGAGAGAGAGAGAGAGAGAGGTCACCTGTCATGTTTGTCGAATCCAAAGCGTGCACCAAAGTAGAATGCAACAGCAAGTAACCAGGCGTCGCTGTGAACTGCAACTAGTGATAGCCAGTCCTTCTCTTGCATCCCATCCCGAGCAAAATTTATTCCGAGTGCTGGCTCAGGAAGCTCAGGAGGTACCTCCTCGGCAGGCAGGTTAACTTCCCAAGTTTCATTTGGAAGTCCATACAAACACAAGTTCTCTTTATCTATGAGCACAACACAAATGTCTTCAGAAGCAATATGGTGATTTCTATTCATGACTAGCCTATTGATACAAACTAAATGGTTAGCAACACTCAAAATCCTTGAATTCAACTTGTAAATCAATCTTTGATGTTTGAGTTCGACTCATCTAAGCCAACAATTATATTTTCTTTTATGAAGTTGCCATTAACAACCATAGTATCATTACAATGGTATTATCATTATTTGTGGGTTCTGGTTACTTTCGACAACAAATGTTGTTAATAACATTAATATCCATTGTCATTATCAACTACAACACCATGGGATCTATCTCTCCAAAGCAACTATTACTGTCTCTTAGTTTTTTAAGTAATCATTTATGATAAGCTATTTTTTATAAGCTATTTCATCTTAGTTGAAGTTGATGACATTAGAGAGCAACCAAAAGTAGAATAGAAGCCATATGCTTCAAGACCTTAAGCAACCAATAACTACAAGATCCAAAAGCAAGAAAGGCACCTGAATTAGAAAATCCACGCAACTAGACTTCACATCATCAATTGGGGAGTTCAAGAGATAGGTAAAATTAATTTATTATTGTGATACAAAGGTTCTTATGCATTGTGCTACACAGATTCTCACTTTTAGCAGTGGCATGAAGCTGACGACATCGGGGAACAACAAAAAGTAGAACAAAAGCCTTTTTTTGAAAGACGAAGCCATACACTTTACGACCTTAAGAAAATAATAACTGGAGGATCTGAAAGCAAGAGAGGCACTTGAAGTAGAAGATTGATGCAACTGGACTTCATGTCATCAATTGGGGGTTCAAGAGACGGGTGGAAATTCAATGTTTTAAATATCGTTATCGCGTAATGTATCGCACCCTTGGGATACAGATAAATATCAGTTATCGCATGGGATTATATCGGTCATATCACGTAATGCATCGTTGTTGTTGGGAAACATGTGATCATTAGGAAATTGGTCAAATTTTTCAATGAAACTTCAGGGATTGTTGAAAAACATCAATACACACTTAGAAATTAAAACATTACCAAAAAAAGTGCACATAATAGGGGTTTCCTTTGTTGGGGTCGTAATATATGTGTTTTCCAACTGAACTAATGCAAGTATATTCAAAGTCTATTCATATAAATTATAAATGTAAGAAGACATGTATGGAAACACAAGCAATACATTGAAAAGCAAAACAAGAATCACTATATTAGATTACATACATGTTTAGTTTTGTGTTTGGATACAATAATTGCAACTGGTTTGTGCAAAATTGAAAATTTTGTTTTTTCTCAATTTTTCGCAACTTAACCCGTCTACCTCAAATCTCAAAATTGAAGTTCCAAATGCATAATTTTTCATGGAAAACATGAAGAATCATGGATTTGTAACCATTTGACACTAGTTTAATGAGACTTACAACAAAAACATTGATCAAAAATTGAAAATACTCACTAGATTGAATGGGTGAGATATATCGGCACTACATGTGCATTTCGTATCGCGTAAGTGGGATACAAGATATATCGTGGGATATATTGGCTGATATCGTCGATATTTAAAACATTAGGTGGAATTAAGGTATTCTTTATGATTACAGAGGTTCTTATGCATTATGCTAATTGCTAACAGATTCCAACTTTGGCAGATGTGGTGCTTGCAGTATTGGTATCGATGCATGTATCGCACCCTTGGGATATGGAAACATATTGGTATCGCATGTATCACGGAATGTACCATTGTCTAAGGGAACCATTGGAAAAATTATAGAAATTTTCAATTAAACTTCAAAAGATGTTAAAAGAGACATGATTACAAACTTTGAAAACATTAGAAAAACCAAGTATGAATAATAAGTTTCCATTGCATATGGTCCTAAACTATGCGCGGTCTGACAAAAGTGATGCACTTAATATCCAAAATGAGTTCGCATAATTCATAAATCATATAATACAAGAACCAAAACACAAACAATACTTCCACAAACCAAAAAGAAGCAAAAATAAATCAGCATTTAAAAAAATGATGCTTCAATTATTTTTCGCTTATTTTAATTAAAAATATTTTTTTAAAAACAATTCAAGAAAAAGTATCTAACCAATAGAACGGCCTACAACTAGTGTCCACTAACTTTTGAGACTCTACTTACAATTTAAATGGATAGAACTAAAAGCTTTTCAAATTTTCTACGAAATGTTTTGGTTTCCCCAATTTTGAAAAATGGAGTTTCAAATCAATGATTTTTGCATGCAAAACATGCATAATCATGATTTAGTAACTTATTTATACCACTTTAAAGCAAAAGAATTAAATAAAAACAAACAAAATCACAAAAATCTTATGAAAATGGGTTCTGGCCCGTTTCTACTCTTCGATCACAAATTTTCCAACAAAACCTTGATTTCTTTCTAAACAACTCAAAGAAAGTTGTCTAAATCTTGCCAAGAAGGTATTCTTTTAAAAAATAAAAAATAAAAAAAAAATAATAATAATAATAAAAGGGAAAAGAATGAGTTTTGCGGATTTTTTTTGGAAGGGGAGTGTTGCCTTGATATCGTTGATACTTATCACGTGTATCGACAATATTAGGGAATATTAATAAAGGGGCAGTGCAATATTTTGCAATATAACCAGAAAAAATATCAAACAATACATTCGATATTTTCATCGATACAGGGGTACAATTCCCCATGTTTCGTATCGGGCCCATGTGATGTCAATAGTATGGGGTCGATACCATTGCTACCGGAAACATTGAGTAGAAGTGATGTTCTGAGTTGATATGGTTAACATATCAATGTAGAAAAGGTAACATTGACCAACTTGGTTTGGTTCTCACTGAATGTTGATCAAATATTGACCACTTGGAAATTTAACATTTGCGTACCAAAAAAACAGCCTAGGATGGAAGGTATTCCATAAGGGTAACAATGACCATAATGGCCACCATTGTTACCTTTACGAGACAGTTTGTAATGGCTGTTACGGTCCCCATAATGGCCATTATGGCCTTTTTCTTAAATTGAAAAAATAAAAATAAAACGAAGAACATATATCAGCCCCATAATGGACCATTATGGGCCATTACGGCCTTTCTAGGGGGTGTAACGGGCCGTTACGGGGGCTGTAATGGCCTTTATGGGCCATTTTTTTCTGTAACAGCCTTTACGACCCCGTAACGTGTAGCGGTTGCCATTGTTACCTTGATATAATGGCCTTTATAGCACACCATGGAAGGATGTGCTCTCTACTGAAAGTGGAAGAATGCATTAGTCTAAATCCATGATCATTTTTAAAAAAGACCAACAAGACTTGGAGCATCGCAAAATTGCATCAGTTGAGGAGTTTCGGAAATTTAACATTCGTGTACCAAAAAACAACCTAGGATGTTCTGTCTACTAAAAGTGGAAATCCATCCCATGCAAGATCACGACAAAATGAAGAAGAATAAATAACTTCACTCGCTTTTGGAATCTTCGATTTATGCTACAGCAATAATTACTTTAAAATGCTAAATCTCACATAACGACAGCGACAATAAAATTTATTATTGCTAAAGATAGCTCGGCTAACAATACAGAGATGGAAATCAAGAAAATCAAAAGGTTTTATTTATTTATTTATTTATTTATTTAAGGAAAGAAAAAAATAGAGCCAAAAGATCTGATATTTCCAATTATTTTTTTTTCAGTTAACCCCAAACAATCTAAACAAGAATACAAATATAGATTGAAAATTTCCCTATTATTTAATAAAAAATTCAGTTTCACTCTCTTCAAGAAAAGGACAGTAAAAATTTGAACGGTCCAAAAAGGAAAGAAATAAAAGCAATTGAAATATGTGATGGAATTCATTGCTAAAACAAGTGGAAATAGATGCTGCTGTCTAAAAAAAGGAAAATCTATTTTTAAAGAAAATGTTTAATTTAATGATACAAAAAATGAGAAAGAAAGAAAGAAGAAGAAGAAAAAAAAGAGCTGCTCTGAATTCAATTACCAGACATCTCATCCGTAAAAAACAAGTTCAAATGCTATTCTACAGAACGAACAAAAAAAATCAGTCCCTTTTAAAACAAAAAATCAAACGTGAGAAGATCGACAAGCAATATAGATTCCATAAAATTAATAATAATAATAAAAAGTAAAAACCCTAATTCATCAAATGTAGAACTCACCGGGTCGCATTGCTGATAAAAATTCTCGACGTCTGCAATAAAAGCAAACACCGGAAATAGAACCAATCGTCAAAACACAAAACAAAATTCAAAGATGGAGACAGATAGAGGAATTGGAGAAGGAATCGAGAATGCCCGAACCAGAGGTGAGAGCTTTGATCATGCCGGCCCTCCGGCCTTTGAAGTCCTTGAAAACCTCCTCGACCGTTCGAGGATTGTACGACGCTCCTTCCATAAGCGACAAAACACAGATGTATCTGGAGCTTTAATGGCGTTTCGGAATGGGAGAGAGAGAGAGAGAGAGAGAGAGAGAGAGAGAGAGAGAGAGAGAGAGAGAGCTTTGGTGTTCTGAAGGGTTGTGAGAAAGAGAAAGAGAGAGATTAGGGTTTTGCTATGGAAGCCCTAAAAGGTAAGGAGAGGAAAGAGGGGTTGGAATCTTCGAATTTTGAGAGCGGGATTGGTATTTTTTGAAGCGTTTTTCTGTTATTTTGCTTTGCTTCTCTGCAACTAGAGACGAGAAGGAAAGAGCTTGATTTCCGTCCTCATGGAGGAGGAGCGTTTTAAGGTTCGTTGCGCAATGAACTAGTCTTTGGTTCGTTGACGCTCGATGGTGGGTGAATCAGAACCACCCAGCAGGTGGGCCCCGCCGAGATTAACAATGTAAATTTGTAAAACGGAAAGAAGAACACCGTGAGTTCATGGTCATTCGTCTGAGAGTATTTATTATAATTTATAGGCTCTTTCTGATGCATTTGAAGCTGAAATTATGTCCTGATGCACCGTTCCTTATACTAACCGGTCCACGATCTGTACCATCGATCCCATGGGCCCACTTAGATGATTGGCCTGGGAACATCGCAAGATATCTGCAAGATGCCCAAAGATTGAATAGCTACAATCTTCGAGATTCTGATTTGGAGGATTTTTGAAGTATCCCCCATCCGCTCTGTGCCCCATCAGATCACCAGTCTGGATCACTGAATCATGGGCCCGATCTGCACGGATTTACCTCTTTCCTTCAAATTAATAGTGCCTTTTGCATCTATGGTTGATTGGTTTTGGACAGCTTACATTATTTCTACTCAGGCAGCATATGACGCTTGATACACAGGTATTCGGAACTTGTACACGTGGCATAGGTAACTTGAAAACCGACTAAATTGTGGAACCCATTGTCTTTAAGTCCCAGCCCTGAACAATCCTGACCTCTGATCCGTGGACACTAGTTTGTGAAAATAAGACTATTGAATATTTTCATTTTCAACTGTCCAATAAGAGTCCGCCAATCGGATGTTCAGATAGTTAAGTGTAATTTTTTAACGATACATCATGAGTTGGACAGTTTAATTTGACTTATTAGTAAATAATTTCCAAGTGCCTGCCTATCATCCATCACACTTGTATAAACTGAATGGTGTGCACATCGAATAACTGGCACGTGGATCTCAAGCTTTTAGCGTGAGCGGTCCGGTTCAGCCAATGCCTGCAAGGGGAGCGGGTTAGGTGCAGTCCCGCCTTACCCAAGATGGTGCGGCCCTCACCGTGGGGCCTACCTTGATGTATGTCTTCTAAATCTACACCGTTCATTTATTTTTTTAAGATTATTTTAGGCTACGATCACAAAAATAAAGCAGATAAAAAAAAATTCCAGGTGTACCGTATTATAAGAAACAGTGGTGATTGAATGCTCCACCTCTGAAAACGTCTTAAAGCCCACTATAATGTTTCTATAATGTTTATTTTACGACAAAAAGTTTTTAAAGGTCAACCATCAATATTTACCGTGTATAGTATAGGAGATTTGAATATACTTGATTTTTGGGACATGTATTAAGGGCTTATTTTAAATATTGTATTTCATGTGAATTGTTGTGTATTTAATATCTTTTTATATTAATAATTAATTTTCATGTGAATGGAGGCAGCTTAATAGAGAAATTAACGCCTTTTACAATTGCTCATTGCTAAATTTTTTTGTAAAAAAGAAAAAGATATTACTCTGCATAACACTGGTGTTTTGTACATACCCCTTATATTGGTGTTTTATCCCTGCCCTCAATCCATTTTTTTTTTTTTTTTTTATCATTCCAAAGCACAAATTCAAAAATCAAGCAAATCCAATTTTTAATGATTATTGATCAATCCTCATTTTTTCATGTATCGTGGTCTATTTGAGCTTTGGATTTACTTTGCTTTTTAGTCCATGTCATAAAATGATGACTGCACAACATACATATAATACATACATCATGGTGGGCCCTTGAAGTTTTGGGCCTGATATTGTTATAATTGTTATAATTTTCGAGATGAAACTACTTCCATTCAAACATCTATAAAATTGTATAATTAACTTTTTACCTAAATACACAGGAATTGCTGGAAGAAGGGATGGATGATGTGGATTTAAAATACATAAATCAAGGTAGGCCCTTCAATCAGTAAGGGCTGCACCATCTTGGGTGAGGCCAGGGGCTGTACCTAATCCTCCCTTCTTGGAGAGGGGCGGGAATGGGGTACTATCCCCACCAATGGGAGCCCACTGTGATGCATATGTCTTGATCAGGTAGCCTATCATTTTAATATACCATTTTAGGGTAGTATTAAAAAAAAAAAAAAACCAAAAAACAAAATAAAAAAAAAAAAGAAAAAGAAAAAGAAAAAGAAAATAGTAGATGGAAGGCTCACGTAGATCACAGCATTGGAAACAATGGGAATTGTCAAAAACTTTAAAGTTTTAAAGTCAATTCATACTTCTCTATTAGAGACCCCCACTAGGGATTGATGCCACCAACTCGTTGCTGAAACTAGGTATATTTCACACAGTCTACCACTTGAGCTATGGATCAGGGTGTTATTTATGTTTTCTTGGAATTTATGTGACCTTATGAATAAGTTGAATAGCAAATAAACACATGATAGGCCAAAGAAATTTTCAACAGTACAAATTCAATCCCCAATTGAATGATGTGGTGTGATTCACTTGAGCCTTCAAGTTACTTTCTTTTTGACTCATACCCTAATTAATTTGTTAAAATAGACGGATGGCTTTGATAAAACATATACATCTAACTAAGTTGCAGCAGGGTAGTACCCATTCAGCTTCCAAAGACACCGATTGGTTACTACCCCGGCCTTGCGGTAGCCGGTAGGCGCGAACAAGGACTTGATGGGTAACTTTGATGAATTGGTTTTTTCCATGTCATATTATTTCAGGATACAATATAAAAAATAGATAGATCCAAGAGTCAAGTGGGCCATACTGCATGAAGTAGCGGTGATAACGACACCCATGGTTGAAATCTTCCTTGAACTGTACAGTGATGGTTAACTACCATCCAACCTCTTCGAAGGGCCAAATGGGCCTGAATGAAGGAAAAACGCAAATATCAGCTTGATCCAAAAATTAGTGGCGCCAAAAAGTTTTCAATGGAAAGTGTTTAATTCCCATGTGTGGTCCATTCAAGCCTTGGAACTGATTTATTTTTGGGCTTGTACCCTGAAATAATATGGCAAAGTGGCTGGACAGTGTGGATAAAACCTTACACATCATGGTGGCCTTCAGAATCCCTGTCCCTTCCTAGGTAGGGACTGGCCGGACCTGGCTTATGATGGGACCACCAAGGAAATCAAGCCACAAAAGTTGGATTTGACAAGAATTCAAGTCTCTCCAAATGTCTCCTTTTCAACTCTCACTTCAAAGTTAGGATTTTAAATATATTTGATTTTGTATGGACTAAAATCCACTCAATTCTATAGGATTTTGATACCATCTATGAGTGTTCAATGGCTTCGACGGATTATGCATAGATTTTTCATAAAGCTATGAAGTTGTAGGATTTGTTTCCGATTTCGTTTGCTATTCTTTTCAAGGCTATATACATGGGTGTAAACGGGAGTGAGAGGTGTTCTAAGTGTTTCTAAATCATCCCAAGGTTTTAAAGGGCGTAGCAAGGTGGAAATTCGAGGTTGTTTGAATCGAGTAAACTCTTTCTCTTTGTAATTTCTGCCGTGGTTTTTTCCTGAAACAGTTTTTTCACGTTAAATTGTCGTGCTCTCTTTGTGTTTGCTTAGTGTTGTTGGATTACTATCCTCAGTTCTTCTCTGTGTGCTTCCGCAGTCCCCCAACAGGATGGTCCTTTAGGTAGTTTCTACCCTAATTAACGTGTGTTATTCATTTCCTTCGCCGAAGACGGAAAGATTTAAATGTTCTGGCTAAAGTGATTTTTGAGAGGGATGGGCAATAAAATCCACCTAATGGTGATCTAGATCAATGATCGGACCATTTCTAGTTTAATTCACATGGACTGCCCATTGCCATATGAATGGACAATTAAAAAATCTAATTGAAATCATGTTCCCAAAGAATCAAAGGAATTAAGGTGGCACCATGTGATGGATGATCTGGATCAATGACTGGAGTTTTCTGCCATGATCAATATACATCATCCATTTCTATAGCATTGAGTGGATGTTAGGATCATCCGATCAAAGAGATCTTTCGATATGAATGGGCAATTAAAAGTGGGATCCACATGATGGATGATTTGGATCCATGATTGAACCATTTTTAGTGTAATCAATACTAGACCATCCATTTCCCTCAAGTGATGGATGGTCTAAACAATGACTAGAGCTTATCATGTATCACTATGTGGCTTACTTGATCAAACTATTGTATTTTTATGTTATAGGGAAAATTGAACTGGATGTATGAGACACGTGACGAAGAACCATTAGAGTCAGACTCCTGAAACTACTGATGTGTCAGCCACCAGGGAAGTTAGACTGAGCAAGAAAACATGATGACCAAGTCAAACCAATCAACCAGGCTTGGTAATAAGGGTCATCGACCAATTCCAACATTGACCTCAGATACCGACATTGACCTCATATATTGACATCAACCTCGATCTAGGAATAGAAATATCTGAAGAAAATCTTGCGACGTATAGAGATAAGATCAATCCGACAAGGTTGTAGCAAAAAATCACGCCAATCAAGGTATAATCAGAGACATACTTGAAATTAGATTCCGACTCCAATATGAGTCCCTCAAGTGTATTCAACAAATCCACTCAAATTCGCAGATCGCCAAGAAAACTTATAAATACACTCATACCATGGTAAAAGTTACGTACAATTATTCTAATTCAACTACGCTTATTGTGAGTTCATACGCCTGATTTAAGCATCGGAGGGTCTCCGGCCATAACTAGCACCCCAATGTCTCCTTGTTCTTCATTAATTTACAGGTACTAACGACTCACAAGAGGTAAGATAGATTCAACCAAATTTAACCAATAATATTTTACATAATCATCTTGGTATGTGTGGGGGATGGTACAACCCCACATGTATGTGAACTAACATCATTGATACATTCTAATTTCATGAATGTCCACCCAACTTCACGATGATTCGTAGATAAATGTTAGATCAAATCAATTCCTGACGTAGAGTTACACGGTAGTAAAAATAATAATTATAAAAATAGTTCCTCACTATCCAAAAATGAAAAAAAAATAACAATAAATTGTACAACTGAAACTACCAGACAGTTACAGTTGCATGACTTCAGCAAATATAGGAACTATGAATTCTGGTACCAAACAGGGGACGCAGATTTCCTGCCAAAGCCTTTCCCAGGAAGTTACTAGGCTCGAAACCTAGGCGGGGCCTACTGTGATGTTTATGAGAAATCCACCCCGTCTATCCGTTTTTTGAGATCATTTTAGCACTTGAGACCAAAATCGAGTAGGATTCAAGACTTAAGTGGGCCGCACTAAAGGAAAATGTGTGTAGGGAAATTCTTGCCGTTGAAATGTTCCTGGCGTTGAAAGTGATGTTTATATGCCATCTATACCGTTTATAACGTGATTCATATTGGGATGAAATGAAAAAAGCAAATATTATCCGGATTCAAAGCTTCTGTGGCCACACAAATATTTCAACTGTTGACGTTCAATACTTACTTTTTTGGCCCACCTGAGTATTGGATACGGTTCATTTTTGGCCTTTTATACTAAAATGAGATCACAAAATGGATGAATGGAGTAGATTTCTCAAAAACATCACTTCGGACCCACCTAAGTTCCCGGCCAGGAACTTCCTGCCAAAGGCTTTCGCAGGGAATCCCCGTCCCAAACAGGGCCAAGGATGACATGTTTTTCCAGAAAAACCAATGCAAGACTGCTCCCTCTTTCTATGGTCAGAGATAGCAGTGTTTTCTAGGTGCGGTGAACGTTAGACCACTCAGTTATTGTATCCATGCGTCGCATGGGACTTGAACGGTCGATTTTCAAGCACTTACATGTATGCAGCAAACCTTTAAATGCCCCCACATGTGCCACTGTGCATCTTCAGGCACTTTATACGTGCACATGTGCCACTCTCTAGTTACACGTGTCTCACATAACCAGGCATGACTATGTGTTTGCTGGTACATCCATGCCCATTCCATGTTATTTAAAAAGCAACAACTGGGACGAGTGTGGATCATCTGTGTTGAAGGCGCAGGGAATTTCTGAGCCCTCCCTTCTCATTGGTACACGTCATTGCCGATGCTCCAAATTGGACGGAAACGGATTGGCTACTCCCCCTGCCACCAGCCCAGTAGATGGTGGTCGGTGCTCTGGGCCCACCATGATGTATGTTTTTCATCCATTCCGTTCATCCATTTTTACATATCATTTTAGTGTTTGATCCAAAACTTGAGAGAGATATAAATATCGGGTGGATCACACCACAGGAAAACAATAGTGATCGGATATCCACCATTAAAATCCTCCTAGGTCTATACTGTTTATTTGACATCCAATCTGTTGATTAGGTCATACAGTCCTAGATGAAGGAAAAAAGAAGAAGAAGATCAGCTTGATCCAAAACTTTTATGGCCCCAAAAAGTTTTTAATGATCAACGTTCATTTAAAACTGTTTCCTGTAATGTGGTCCATTTAGATGGGAATATATCTAATATTTGGTCTCATACCATTAAATGATCTAGAAAAATATATGGACAGCATAGATGAAACACATACATAATGGTGGTGCCCAAAGAACACCGACCACCAGCCCGCGGGGGAGTAGCCAATCCGTTTACAGACAGGACGCTGATTTCCTGCCAAAGCCTTGGGATGTTACGTGGGGCCACCATGATATTTCTGAAAAATCGACACTGTCCATCCGTTTTTTCAAATCATTTTGGGACATGGGACCAAAATTCAGATGTATCCAAAACTCAAGTGGACCGCATGAGAGGAAACAGTGGAGATTTAGTGACCGCCCTTTAAACATTTGTATAGTACAAAAGTTTTGAATAACGATAAAAGTTCTGTGTTTTCCCTTCACCCCACTGGAGTGAACTTAAAAATAGTTTGGATGGCATATAAACATTAAGATAGAGCTCGGAAAGGTTTTAAAAGTGGAAAACTCTTTCTCCCGTTTTCCTTATCATATGCCCGCCTTTAATTTTGGATCCACCTGAATTTTGCTCTCATGTCTTAAAATGTTCTGAAAAAAAAGGATGAAAGGGGTAGATTTTTCAGAAGCATCATGGTGGGCCCTACATAGTATCCGAGCGTGCAGGAACTTCTTATACTACCCAACTTTTAACGTGTGTAACATTTTCAGGAACCCCTTATTTATGTTTTAGATCCACACCGTCCATTAATTTTTCTATATCATGCATTCTAGAGCATGAGCCCAAAATTAAGGTACATCCAAATGTCAGTTGGACCACACTACTAACAAATTACCAACCAAACCTTCCTAGTGCCAACCACAAAGTTTATCTGCTATCTTACCTGCTCATAAGGTCACACAAACTTGGATGGAGGAGAAACACGGATATAGCTTGATTAGAGCTTATGTGGCTCCAAGAAGTTCTCAACAGAAAGCATCTAAGTCTTGATGTTTTATGTGGTGTAGTCCACTTAAGCAATGGATCTGCCTTGTTTTCAGGCTCACATCTGAAAATAAAAAATAAAAAATAAATGGACAGTGTGGACCTAAGAATTAGGTTAGAGTGATACCATAAAATTTACACCAAGGTTGCTTGTTGCATAGCGCAGCACATTTCGGGAAGAGAGAAGAAAACGGAAGCATCAAGGTGGAATTTCCATGTGCCCATCATGATCTATATGTCTAATCCACACCGTCCATCCATTTTATCATATCATTTTAAGTTATGAGACAAAACCTGAGGCAGATCCCAATATCAAGTAGGCCAACACTACATGAAAGAGTGGGAATTAAATGCCCAAGTTGATATTTGTGTTTTCCTTTCATCCGGGTTTGTTTGACCTCATGAGATGCTAGATAGCAAATAAACCTTACCATGGACTGTAGGAAGGTTTCAACGGTGGTTGGTCAATCCCCATTGCTTTCCTTGGTATGGTACATTTGATCTTTGGATGTGCCTCATTTTTGGGCATGTGCTCCAAAATGATCTGGAAAATTGATGGAAGGTTTCAACTGTAGGTGTCCTTAGCACCACTGCTTCCTATGGTGTGGTCCACTTGAGCCTCTGATATGCCATATTTTTAGTCCAGTACTCTAGAATGATATGGAAAAAGGTATGGACGATGTGGATAAGATTCATACATCACGGTGGCCCCTCAGTGGCCCATGGATGACGTGTTATCATATAACAGCTTAGTTGGGTGTTATCCTTACCTAGGGCCCACCCTGATGATATGTTGTATATCCACTCAATCCATCTATTTTTCTATCTTATTTTAGTAAATAGTGCCAAACATTAAGCATATCCAAATCTCAGTGGACCAAACCACAAGAAACAGTGATGATTGAACACTCACCATTAAAAACTTCCCAAAGCCCACTATAAGCATATCCTTAACGTGTATCTTCCATCCAAGCCGTTGATAAGGTCAAATAGAACGGAATGAAAGGAAAATACAAATATTATCTTGATCCAAAATTTTTGTAGCCTAAAAAAGCTTTTAATGATTATTCATAACTTTTTCCATTGATCTGTCCTTAAATGATATGCAAAAACAGATGAGTGGGATGGATATGAAACAAATTCAAGGTGGCTCCACATGATAAAGGTAACACCCACTAAGCTGTTACTCGGGTATTAGCTAATCCACTCCCACTTTTGTATGCCTTCAAAACAGTTGATCCACAATCCTTGAGAAATCTGGATCCTCAGCTTGCCACAAACATAGAACTCATGTTTCTTGCAATCTAGTTGTGCCACATTATGACACTGTATTTAATGTAGCAGTGCCCCGCAACGTCAACGATGATGTGGACCAATCACAATGCAGGGAAATAAGAATTTCCTACTTGAAATGAAGCATAAGATCCGAAATCTTACTTAGGCCAACAAATAGGCTATACAGGGTAGATGCATTAGTATAGGCCTATCTGAACATAAATATAAAAAATAGCATATGTAGGACACAACTTTAATAGTTACTAAAAGAGAAATAGCCTAGCTATTCTTGGGTTAGGCAACCTATAAAATCTCCAATATTATTACAGTATACTTTTTAAGCAAAAAGTTATGAAGAATTTACTTTTTTGGCCCACCTTGCCCATATATATATATATATATATATATATATTTCAACAATAGTTGTTTAGTTAAAAAGGTACATCTCTGTTATATATAAAGTGTATGACAGGGGCATTTTATTATTTGTAAATAGTTTTAAGAGAGTTCTTAACTTTAGATTTTGAAAGGATACAATGGCATTCACTATGGCCTTTAGATGTAGGGTATCCAATGATCCAAACCATATATACGATGGCTATTACCTTAAATAGGGTGTAAAAAGAAATATTATATTTTTTGGGTATATTTTATCTCCTTGATTATTTGACTATTTTCCTTTATGATCTTCATAATTTTTAAATAATCAAAGGTTAAAATACTTTAATTTGAAACTTATTTTGGATATCATCTATTCATACGAGTCATGATTTTGATCATTAAGAAGGATTCAAATTTTAAGGCCCGCTAAAGTATCAAATAATCCACTTCTTACATTCTCTCTTCAGTATGGTGTTGCCTCATCAAATTTGAGTGTACCTATAATACTTGACTCCTTGTGATATTCCTTCGACCTGACTTTTCAGAAATCAATTTAGAAGGAAGCCCTTCCCGCTCTTTATAAAAGTTTTGCAATTTTGTTTGCCACCCCTGCTAAGAAACTGTACTTTGATCAGCGCTAATTAGGGTATTTCTGCATCAATTTTAGGTCTGCCTAATCCTCAGCAAAGGACTCCTAAAGCATGAATTCCTCTGGTTAGCTAACCATCGCCATCTCTAACTGAATGCACAACGCTTTGCTTTGTGAGGATGACTCATCTGTCAACTTTTCCACTGTTACTCTAAAAGTAACCAAAGCCTTTTGTTTTAGCTTGCTGTGAGATTTTCTAAGAAGGTGTATAAGAGAGCCCATTTGCAAGCTACTATGTATGCCAACATGGCACATGTGTATGAGATCCCCCACATGCATGTGGTGGGCCCCACCTTGTAGATGCCTCTGCCTGAAAGTCAAGCCAGTCTACTCGTATGATGGGCCATAATGTTATCAATAAAAGGATGGCTTCAAAAATCTTAGCTGGGTGTTTTTTAACCATTCATTTTCCATGGACCGTAGCTCAAATGATTAGTGGACATGCTCGATTTCAGGTAAGGCATATTCATTGTGGGACCCACTTGATGGATGGCTTGGATCTTATACACTAATACCACTGCGGCATATGGGGTTGTGTGTAGATGGGCTCCCAGACATTGTATATGCATTTAGCCAGGTTTAGCACAAAAGAGCAGCTCAGATATCACATGCCATGCATTGTGTGAACTGCATGTGTGTCTGCCCTACCCACTGCTACGGTAGTCGTGGCTTGCCAATTGCAATGGCAGGATTTGGGCTCCAGCCCTTTACACTTGGCCAAGCCTACAATTGGAATCCTGGCCCAATTCAATCATCGAGTTGGGGTTGGCTCATGCCCAATGTGACTTTGTAAGACCAGGGCCAGGGCCTAGCCTGATTAAGCCCTGGTCTAGGGAGTAGAGTCAGGTATGCTCCATTGCTAATTAGGTGGAACCCACTGTATCTCATCTGGTGGACCATGCAAGTACGTAGAACATCAAGGGTTGGTCAATTTTCACTCCATGATAACTAATCACGCTTTTCCACTATTGCCCTTGAAAAAATATCTCTACTATCAAGATTGGCCAGTTTCACTCTTGCAATTACTCCTATGGTGGGGGTGTAAACTCTTATTTTTAAGAGGAAAATGGGATGTGATGCCCTTCAACCAGGGGCACTTTTTTCATTTCTTTTCTTTTATGCAAGTAGCTAGCTCCATGCCTCATTTTCTTTGCATGTAGCCTTCACCAATAAGTAGATTAGGAGAGCTTCTACACAAAGGCTCTCTGGGCGCATTATGATGACCTTGTTACATTTACCTTTGCACATCTGTTGTATTGACTCTGACTTTAACCTAAAAATAAAATAGATTTAAAACTTAAGTAGGCTACTATTGATTAACTTCTCTTTTTCTTTCTACTTGTATCTGAACATTTTCCTTCTACATCTCTACCCTACTCTTCCCATATATGTTCATGGTGGTTGAGCAAGGAGGGGAGAAAAAAGAAAAAAGAATGGGAAGGAAAGAGTGCAACCATACATAGGTGCGCTCTACATGTAAACAAGAAAAGGGGAAGGCGCTCAGAATGGTTTAAAAGGTGACAACTTGTCCTTACGTAAATTTTTTTTTTTTTTTGGTGCTGTAGTCTGCTCTAGCTTTAAGTTTGTTTCCTTTAGGGACCATGGTACTATATGAGCTTTTGCATTGCAAAGAGCAGACATCACAACGTCATCATGGTAAGCCTTACATAATCTTTATTGCATGAGCTCCCTAGAATGAGGTCACAAGTGTAGGGTAATAGGCTACTGATTCATAGGAAGGAATGTTGGAGTAGGCAACTCACATGAATAGATTGAAGTTGTTAGCTTGTGGTCTATTTGAAATTCCTCAATTCACCAGCTGTGAAAAATGGTGGAGATATTAAGGGATCTTTCCAAATGTGTCTCACGTGGCTAAAAGCATGTGTGCAACATCATTGGTGAAAGAAGATGTCTAAAGAAACAATCATCCCCTAGTCAAAGATCCACACGGCAAATCATGTGACATAATAAAACTTAGACTTTTATTTTGTTTGCTTGTTTTTAGATGATCTATCTTTTCCCTCCAAATAAGCATATTTGTTGAAGTTTATAATACTAAGACCTCAAAGTGTAATTATCCAACTATGAGAGATGGCTGTGTAGTTATATAACTGCTACAGCAAATGGGTAGACAATTACCTAATGTTGGGAAATACTGAAAAATAAAAAATAAAATATTTTTGTTTCACTAAGGCTGGATCATGTAAAAATTATGATTGCCTCCTCATCAATTGCTAATGGGTAACAAGCGAATAACGTAATTGATCTTTTGACAGAATTTTTTTAGATGATCTTTCGATGGAATGATCCAATTTATATAGGTTGCTAGCCGTTCTCAAAACGGTTGACCGTTTTGATTAATAATCCGACCGTTCTATATAGCTTATAAAACCCAGGCTCATATCATATCACCCGCACCGTCTCGACTCTGCAATATAATGCGCACGTGTGAAGTGCAAAGCGCGCCACCATAGCCACACCGCCCACGCCTGAGCATGCCCGCGTGCATTCTAGTGCAACCCTTTGAAAATTTCAACATTGTTTCTGTAGTAAAACGAAAATTTCAAAATTTTGAATTTTTTCAAAACCAAAATTTCAACATCCAATACTAGCCGCAACACATATTTCCTAGTGGGGGAGGGTCACTTGTATGAAAATATGTAACATAATAAAAATACCCTTGGTCTCAAAAGTTATTTGTTTATGCCTCTCCATGACTAATTGTGGGGATTAAATTGAGGGATAAAAACCAAAACCAACTTATCTTGGAATTTTCAAACCAACTACCCTCTCTCATTAGTTTTGTTACCCTCTACCTCCTATGTTTATCAAGTGACCTAATTTTCGAACCAACTACACCCTCCGTGTTCTTTAGATACCATCCTATCCAAACAGGCCCTGGCCGTTCTGCCAGAGGGTAGATAGGGTGGTTTATAAGATGCCAAGGGAGGGGCTGGAAGCAAAATAATAGGAAGGAAAGGAACTGCTGGTCTGATGAGCAAGACAGGGGGGTTTTGACCTGATTATCGAACCAGATTGAACTTTTTGACTCAGGAAATCAAATCCACATGGTGGGGCTCACCAGATTAGCGGCTTAGATCACACACAATCCCCACCTACAAAAGCAAGTGCACAAGCGAGCGTGGTAGCAGGGCAAGGACAAGCTCACAAGGTTAACTGGAAATATACAAAGCTCCTCTTCCATATCATGTGCAACCTCGCTCACGACATTACCTTCTACGCTTCCCTGATCGAATCATGTTCGTCCACCAAGAACCTAAGCACACTGCAAAAGATACACGCTCGAATCCTGACCGTCGGAATCGCCCACCACGACTTCCTCCGGGCCAAGCTCGTCTCTTCCTACGCCAGCTGCGCACGTATGCATGAAGCCGCCCACGTCTTCTCCCGCGCTAACCGACAAACGACTTTCCTCTACAACTCCATGATCAAGGGCTACGCTTCCCTCCACCTCTACCGCCAATCCCTCCACGTCTTCCGCCACATGCTCCAACGCGGCAAGCTACCCGACCGGCGTACGTTACCCTCAGTCCTCAAATCCTGCGCCGGGATCTCTTCTCTCCACCTCGGCAGGCAGGTCCACGTGGCGGTCCTCGTCCATGGTTTCTCCTCCGACGTGGCAGCCTCTAATTCACTGGTGACGATGTATGCGAAATCAGGCGACCTGGATTCCGCCCGGGCGGTGTTCGATAAAATGCCCGAGAGGAATTCGATCACGTGGTCGGCAATGATCGGCGCGTACGGCGCGCACGGCCTCTCCGGCGAGGCCCTCCGGCTGTTCGACGGGATGCTGGCCGCCGGGGAGTCGCCCGACGGCGTCACGTTCACGGCGGTTCTGACGGCGTGCAGCCACGGGGGGTTGACGGAAGCGGGTCGGAGGGTGTGGAAGATGATGGAAGGGAGGTTTGGGGTGCGACCGGTGCTGGAGCATTACACGTCTATGGTGGATATGTTGGGGAGGGCGGGACATGTGGAGGAAGCAGAGGCGTTGGTTGGGGAGATGGACGAAGATCCGGACGAGGCGCTGTGGAGTGCGCTGTTGGGGGCGTGTAGGGTGCATGGAAAGGTGGAAGTGGCGGAGAGAGTGGCGGAGAGGGTTTATGGAAGGAAGCTTGGAATTTAAGTTTTGCTGATATCGTGATACGGAATTTGGTAGAGCTGCATCTCCACTGTACACGTGGCAAGGGACGTAGCAATTGTGTCCATTCATCGACAGGGCCACTAAAGTGGACGGCGTTTGACATCAAACCTATCAGACAATCCTATCCATTACATCCGTAGAAAATGAAAATAGTTGATGGTCCATAATTCAGCGGGGTGGATTGAATCGTTGAAGAAAGTGTGAGCAGGATTGTTTAGTAGAGTTGGTTTAGTTTTCAAACATCAGCCATTCATGCATGTTGGCCGCTATAGCGCCGACTGCATGGATGGAGCTGATTGATACATCACCCTCCCACTTGTGTTAGACAAGGCACCTGTTTGGCCGGGCAGATCCTATGGTATTAGGGGGGATGGGATCAATTTTAAGGTAATGATGATGGTGTCAGTGGATTGTCTTAAGATCCATGGGATTGCTTATATCCCGTGACAAGTTCACTGGGTCTGTTTGGCACACCGTGCATATCCCGGGATTGTACCTTCCAATCCATTCAACCAAGGGATAGGATCAATTTTAAGGTAATGATGGTGATGTCAATGGATTGTCTTAAGATCCATGGGATTGCTCATTTCCCGGGACAAGGATCTGTTTGGCTCATCATGCCTATCCCAGGATATTGCCGATCCCATCCCTCCTAATACCGTGGGATCTGCTTGGCCAAACAGGCCCTTAGGAACCACATTGCCTGTAGCACCCGTGGCAGATGTGACCCAACCTGCATCCATGCTGTCCATCCTTTTGCTAACTCATTTTAGGGCTGAGCCAAAAAATGAAGCAGATCCAAAGCTTAAGTGGATGACGTAGGGGAGGACGTGAGGTCGAGCACCGTCTTCCTCAAGAGGATAACTATTCCGAATTCACGGAACTTCTCTGGACTCCTCACAGAGACTTCTCGAATCCACGAGAAAAGAAAGCAGAAAATAGAAATAAATTCTAAATAAATTCGAAATAGATTAATGAATAATTGATTCTCCTCTAATGCGTCTCCTTACACCATTAATAAAGAAAAAAATAAACTAAAATTCGTAATAACCAAAAATAACAAAATTCTAACTCTAATAAAAATCCTAATTCTAATAAAACTCTTCTAAAGCCTAGTTTCTAAAAATAAAAATTACAAATAAACTTTCTCTAGAAGAGTCCTAGTATAATTAAAAGTTATTTCTAAAAGGAAAGAAAATCTAAAACTCTAAAAATATTTAAAAAAATCGGAATTACTAAAAATAGTAAAATTTTCCTAAAAATTCGTTTTTGAGCTGAAAGTGCGCGTTTTCTGATGAAACGGACAGATGCGACCCACTTTGTGGGTCTGTTCACCTCGGATGGCCCGTTTCAGTAAAGATTGATAGGTTGTGCTCCCCGTAACGATACTCGGATCAAAAGTTATGGTCAATTTACGGTCCATCTTCTTTTGGCCCAACCATGCTAGGAACGTATCTATGACACGTTCTATATCAGACTCCTCCACTTGAAAAAAACTCGTCCTCGAGTTACGCAAGAGACTTGACACATGAGTCTGAGATAACTTCCGATGTCGATGTTCATTAGCTCTTTTTTTGTACTTGGCATTAAGCTCTTGAGTTGACACAATACATGTACTCATGCTTTCCTTGATTTGACTAATATCGATTAGTTCCTTCACATCTGCCTTCAAGATCTCATATTTTTTCTGATAATGTGGACAATTAGGCGGACTTGCCCCTGAGACGGGATCAACGTGATTTTGTATATCTCGTATGAGAGGTAATTTATTAGGGAGTTCATCGAGCACAACCCTCTTGAACTCCTGCGATACTAGTTCCAAATTCTCTAAGATATTCACAGGCTTCACATATTTTTTCTTTTCAACTAATGGATATATATTTCCCGTTTCCTCATATTGTTTAACAAAGGCCTGTTCAGTGATGAGATATCGTCCCTCCACTTTAAAAGTCTTGGGTTGGTTCTCCATTCCTATAAAGGTCACATGTTTGCCACTGATGAATCCTGTGGTCTGTTGCAACTCCGTTTTGATGAAGTTGTTTCTCGCGGACCAATAATAGGATTTTTCTGCATAACTTTTTACTGATCGACTATCTTGATAATAATTTTGGTTTTGTTGGAATAATACCTCATCGTAATCTCAAGGGAGGAATCGCATGCACAATAGCTTCTTCATCCGCGACCACGTGCGGATTGGCGTCTTCATCTGTCTCATCCGCTCGAGTTGAAGTTGTTCCCACCAATCTGAAGATCTGCCCGTCAACTTGTAGGCCACGAGTTTAACTTTCTTTTCTTCTACGATGTTCATGTAGTCGAAGAAACGTTCGACTTCAAGCAACCAATCGAGGAAGTCTTTGAAGTAGAGTTGGCCATTAAAACTAGGAAGATCGACTTTCATTTTAAATTCTTGAATCATCATTTGGTTCATTGATAGTATCGCCCTACGATCAGTATAATTATGAATTCCAGCAATTGCTGGTGGTGGATCACCACCATGAACACGGAGTTGCCTTAGGTTTTCCGCCAAGAGATCCGCTATGCGGTCGATGAAAGTCTGCAACCCTTGCATGACTTGTCGATTCTCTCGTTGCGCTACTTCGAAAGTTGCCGCCATTAAAGGTAAATTCCCCGGAGCATCGCCCATGGGATTGTTGTCTGACCCGTCGTTAGAAGCCATCGATTCGAGGAGAAACCTCGCTTTGATACCAAACTGACGCAGGGGAGGACGTGAGGTCGAGCACCGTCTTCCTCAAGAGGATAGCTATTCCGAATCCACGGAACTTCTCTGAACTCCTCACAGAGACTTCTCGAATCCACGAGAAAAGAAAGCAGAAAATAGAAATAAATTCTAAATAAATTCGAAATAGATTAATGAATAATTGATTCTCCTTTAATGCGTCTCCTTACACCATTAATAAAGAAAAAATAAACTAAAATTCGTAATTACCAAAAATAACAAAATTCTAACTCTAATAAAAATCCTAATTCTAATAAAACTCTTCTAAAGCCTAGTTTCTAAAAATAAAAATTACAAATAAACTTTCTCTAGAAGAGTCCTAGTATAAATAAAAGTTATTTCTAAAAGGAAAGAAAATCTAAAACTCTAAAAATATTAAAAAAAATCGAAATTACTAAAAATAGTAAAATTTTCCTAAAAATTCGTTTTTAAGCTGAAAGTGCGCGTTTTCTGATGAAACGGACAGATGCGACCCACTTTGTGGGTCGGTTCACCTCGGATGGCCCATTTCAGTAAAGATTGATAGGTTGTGCTCCCCGTAACGATACCCGGATCAAAAGTTATGGTCAATTTACGGTCCATCTTCTTTTGGCCCAACCATGCTAGGAACGTATCTATGACACGTTCTACATCAGTGGACCACACCACCACCGGAAACAATGGGGATTGAACATCCATCATGGAAAACTTCTCGTGGGTCATAGAAGGCAGCCTATGAAGAGTGTGCCACGCCAAACAAATGTTCCGAATTGAATGATATGAGAGCAAGATCCCATATACATGTCTACTAGATCATTTCTTCCTAAAAAGATTTTCATTAGATCATTTTTCTTAAAAATGACTTGTACCGAACATATTATAGCCCCTTCCACACCACCGGAAACAATGGGGATTAAATATCCATCATGGAAAACTTCTCGTGGGTCACGGAAGGCAGCCTAAGAAGAGTGGGCCACGCCAAACAAATGTTCCGAATTAAATGATATGAGAGCAAGATCTCATATACATGTCTACTAGATCATTTCTTTCTAAAAAGATTTTCATTAGATCATTTTTCTTAAAAATGCCTTGTACCGAACATACTGTAGCCCCTTCCACACCACCGGAAACAATGGGGATTAAACATCCATCATGGAAAACTTCTCGTGGGTCACGGAAGGCAGGCTATGAAGAGTGGGCCACGCCAAACAAATGTTTCGAATTAAATGATATGAGAGCAAGATCCCATATACATGTCTACTAGATCACTTCTTCCTAAAAAGATTTTCATTAGATCATTTTTCTTAAAAATGACTTGTACCGAACATACTGTAGCCCCTTCTATATTGTAGAATGTAGGCATTTGTGTTGCAGACTTGTTAAGAGCCAGAACACACTTGTAGAGGAACTAGAACACAAGTAATAGATCTATATAGATGCATAGAACATGAAACAGAGATCCAAGCCAACATGCCATGGACCATAAATAATGATGTTCTAGGTCAACTTTGTACCAGAAAATTGGGCAGGTGAAAAGAAAATTCAACTATCCAAATTCAATATAGATGTGTTGCTCAATGATGAAGGTTCCATAATGACTTTTGGTACATGAAATGTAAACAGTGCATCCTACTTGATCAATGGTTTGGATCTCCAAAATGGGTTCCACCCACTCGTGGCCTCAAACAAGGAAGGCAGTCACAGAATGTAGTAAGACTCAATCAAGGCCACTCAGCGCCAGGAGAAAAAATCTAGTCGGGATGCCGGTATTGGGTTGGGTGTTAAGAAGCCCGTCTAATAGGAATTTAAAGATGATTTGTGCATTAACAAGGTTACACTTGTCAGGATACACGGCGAACATGATGAATTCAAAATAAAAGTTACAGCATAAGTTTGATGCTGGCTGTCCAATTGACTCAACCCTCCTTTATCTAAGTTGGGGACAAGCAATGAGAGCACAAAACTCCCACAGACGCAATGTAATTAACTATTATATAGTTTGATTATAATCAAGCTGCCTACTCGCTTATTATATAGGTTGATTACAATGAACGAGTATGTTGTAGTGTGAATATGCCATGAATAAAAAATAACATTGGATGGATAATCAGGCATATCAAACTTGTATGAGAAAAATGGTTAGTTAGAAGAAAGGTCCAAAATTCTAGATTCAACATGTGTGGCTCACTTGATTGGTGTGCTACCCGGAATTTTCAGATATGGCATGCCCTGCTGGTTCCAAGGGATGAGATCCTAGCATTCTGTTCATGAATAGGCCCATTTCGGGTGTAGGGTGCCACGGAAGTCTTTAAAGTCTTTATGAATTTTCCAGATAGCTTGAGAGATGAGGATAAAAGATGTAGTTCCTACTCTCCATCCATATACAAAAGTGTAATGGAAAATGGCCCTCACAAACTGATTGGATGTGGCCTTTCCCTACCTTTTCATCGACTCAATACCCCACCGAGTTCACTCAGATCACCTGTCTTCTGCCAAATCCAATCTCTAATTTTATAGAATCCATCCAAGCTATGATCAGATTTAGTGAAGCACTTAATAAAATCAGTGGGTCACCTGAGTTTCTAAACAGAGCATCAGATGATATGATATACATAATAAGCTACTCTAAGAGGTCCATGTTGCACAGCAGTTAATTGGATTTGAACAGACACTATAAATACAAAATAACTATACAAATATGAACTTTTGATTCCACCCGTTAGGAGCATGTATAGTATGTGCGAAAAGGGGAAACGGCAAGGAACTGTACTTTTTTCTTTTATAAATACATTGCATGATGTCCTTGCTCTCTAGAAACGCCTTATTTTTTCATGTAATATATACATGTATCTTCAGTACCTGCATGGTCCCTACCAATGTTTCCTCGTATAATGTATAGATAGAGGATATGTGCTGGCCCATCATAAGAACCTCGGTATAGCCATTGCTTCACTATATACTGTACAGATGGAGGATATGTGCTGGCCATCATAAGAGCCTGGGTATAGCCTTGAATTGCATCAGCTCATCTCAGATTTGAAGTCTCTAAGTTCACCATCTCAGATTTGAAGTCTCCGAGTAAGTTCGCTTGCGATTTGGTGCTACAGATCAAAGCTGTGACTGTTGAAATGGAAAATCGGTTGATTCCAGCTGCCCCTTATGTTCTGAGATCTACACTCTCTAGCAACACTGGATTGAAGACTTGGAGGGCCACATACCATGACACCCACGTCCACGTGCCCCCACTGCTCTGCAGCAGACTTGAAAATTTCTGGAAAGAAAATCAGAAATGGAGTGGATGAGAAAAGCCTGATCACATGGGTGTAGAGAAGTTCAGTCGCTAGAAATTTACGGCATGGAGATGATGTAAGATGAATGAATTGGATATTTTGTTTTAGTAGTTTTTTTCCTGGCCATATAAAACATCTATTCCAATCCACTCGATAAATGCTACTGAAATGTAATCATGGCATTTTTCAAACTTTCATCACATATACAGCAAGTATTCTCCATTTTCTAAGAAACATTCCGCATTGGACGTACAAGATGGATGTGTCATTCATCTCACAACCATTAACATGGCTAACAGAAAAAAAAGAAAAGAAAAGAAAGAAAAGAGTCAGATTTATTTTTCTTGTTTATTGGTATTATTTGTTTACATTTGATATAGTTCCAATGTATTTAAATTTATCTAGGAATCTGGATATCTTGTTCCATATTTCATGACATTTTGAACTGATATTTACGTGATATAAGCAATCATTCAATAATATCATGCCACTATGTGAATTTGCCAGCATGTCAGTCGTTGTAATTAAGAAAATGCCATTTTGAGACAACTATAGAAGATCTATTAATATTCTTAAGAGGAACCGTAAGATCCTTCTGCTGAGGATACTCAACGCAATGTCTGGTCAGTATAAGTGAGGTCATGGTTCAGAGGTCCAGATCGCTGTCATTGTAGACACCGCTGAGAATGGACCATGCCCCAAAAATCATCTTGACAAGAAAATCCTAACCTTTCAATCATGGCCTATAAATAGATGGCTAAGAAGAGAAATACACCAAAGGTCCACATTCAACTGACAGAAAGGCCCAATATTAGGGTGTAGGATCTTCCAATATCAGAAACTTTCCGGTCATTGTCTATCCATGGTGGTACGCAACATACTAATTTTTTTGGACCAGGGATCTGTAGGCCCCACTTGTACAAACCAAAAACTTGAGTATATTGTGCATTGAGAATCATATAATTCCTAAGTTCCTAACTTGATTTCTTTGAATTAAAAAAGAGAGGCTGGATTGGTACCTTGGAAGTTTGGCCTACACCCATATCGTGTGGTCATCAATCCGGTAAGATTGGTTCGACTTGCATCAGTCTGCATTTTTGGTTCATTATACTGTGTTAATTTACTCTTGTCGTCATCATAACCACCATCACCATCCATTTTTTCATAACTCGAAACACTTCTTTCCCAGTGATTCCAAAGGAGGACCACCAGACCTCCGAACATGACAATGCCCGCAATCATGCATACGATGAACAGAAGTCCTTGATACCACCAAGAAGATATATGAAAAGGTTTTATGTAAAATGCATTCAAGAGGCCCAAAATAATAACAAACCCAAGTGTTGATACAGTGAAGTAAGCTCCGGACCAGATATTGTTCCCTGTACCAACCAAACTGGACATGGGACATCCACTGGCCACTGGAAAAGATGGACAATCCCTGCTCTTGTAAAGCATACCCTCTTCCTGAAATTAGAAAGGAGATTGTATTACAGTATCCATTTTGTAAATTACTTCAAAAGCGAGCTGATATTACACCCTCTCTTTTTTATACACACCCCTTTCTTTCTAATGTTTTGGTATTTGGAAAGAGTTTTTTGGTGCTATTCTAATAACAGTAGTAGAACAAAAAAGGGTTCCTGTATAGAAAAAAAATTAGGGTGTATGTATCATTGCCCTTGTTGAAAATGCATCTAATTAAAGATGGACAGTCCACACCTACCAACGGAGGCTCTGATTCTTGAGTGATGTAAGTTTGAATATCTAGATTCAAGCTATCAGAAAAAGATGGGCAGATGGATTCCGCATTGACAGTGGAAAGAAGAGAAAACTCTTTAGATTTCTTCACGGCCCAAACAATCAATACATGTTTTGGCAGGCAGGGCTTTTTCTCTCTAATCCTATGCAGGATGTCGCTCAAGATAGCTAAGAAAGGTGAAATTCCAATGCCGCCAGCTACCAAAATAAGGTATTCATACCTAAACAAACAAAGAGTTCAAAATCATTCAATCCATCTACAAGAAAAAGAGAAATTATACAGTGTGGTGATATGCAGTGTAAACTATATGATCAAGAAGGAACTGTAGGGTCTTGATGCACCAAGACAATTGCAGTGTCTTCATTGGCCTAGTCAATATGAATAGGTCCATGGTTCACTGATCAAGAGTGTTGATGTGATGGGCATCACCATGGATGCGGGATATTTGCAGATTGAAATATCCTAGCTATCCAACATTTGGCCTCTTTTTACACCCATTGCTACCCTTATTATTATTATTTTTTACCATACCAATCAAAGATTTTGAATCTTCCTGTCAGGAAGATTTTTGGGGCATACCATATCCGTCGTATCAATGGTCTGGATCACCATACCAGGATCCATTCATAGTGACTGTATCAGTATACTTTCATTCCTCTGCATCAAATTCTCAAATAGACTTTTAAAATTCAAAACCAATGAAGCAAAAAAAAGAGCACGTACGTCAAGTGGTATGGTGCCTCATGCCCATATGGCCCCTCGACAGAAGCCGTTATTGTAGGGCAAGGTTGAAATGGCAAGCCTACTTGAGGCTGCTCTGGAACATTGGAGATACTATCTCTCAGCTTCTTCGTCCATTCTCCAAGAACCTTTATAAGAATCGCAAGATGGTGTTTTCCATCCAAAGGGCTTGAGGAAACACTGAAGGGATGCCACTGTAGCCAAGATAATTCCTTCACTTGAAGGAAAACAAAACTAAGAGCATTGTATCGCATATCTGTAATATTGAAGTGCCAATCAGAACACATTACACTCAGTAAACTGTCCTATGGCTAAATCACCAAAGAGATGTCAGTAGAAGAAGAAAATTAACTATTCTAGAATTAGAGGTGGGGTTCATTTACCTAAGAGGAATCATTGGGACATGGATAGTGTTCTGATGCATGTCGCATGCGCCCATTTGTGCAAGTGGGTCCGAAGGTTTGATGATCCCGATCGTTTATCTGATGGGGCCATCAGATCCATGGACCAGATCAATGTACCATGGCCACATCTGTATGCATGAGGACGCGATGTCTCGATGTATCAGGATCCAATAACTCTTCACACAAGTATTTATCTGGACTGTTGATGGGCTATAAAGCAAAAAAATCATCCAGCACAGAGATCCTAGCCATCCAATCATTGGTCCATTTTTTCCTGACAGTTGATGTTTTTTTTTTTAAAAAAATAAATAATAATAAAAATATGAGGGATAGGATCTTCCAATCTAAGATATATATATTTTTGGCATTTTCCATCCACTGTAGGCCATCAGATTGATGGTCTGGATTATTGTAGCATGGCCCTATCCATATCAACTGATACATCATGACAGGACACATGCTGCTGAATCAGGCCCCACTGTTTCCTCTTTACATCAATGTATTCATTTCTGCAAAGAACACTACTATTTTTGTGTGGGAGATTTTTGAGAAGCAGTACTTTGTGGCTTTGAGAGAACCACTTCAATTGTTCCACAAGGCAGGCACGCAGCTGAGAGTACATCGACAGTCCTCCGTGATTGGCAGAACCTCAAAAAGCGATCGAGTAGGAAAATGAATATCCCTCCAGCAGCCATGCTGAAAATGAAGTCGCCGACATGCAATGCTAAATAGACAACAAAAACTACATACAGCTGATGCGTGTAGAAGAACAGCTCGAAATAATGCTTCCTCACTGGATTCAGAGAAGTCACCCACATCAATAAACCAGCCAAAAGGCTAATCACCCCAGGATAATTGGAAATACCGATGTCTCTCCATTCCACCAACTGCACAAGTAAACCAATCAACCAATAGAATGTAGTCAATATTGATCCTTTATGAACTGGATGATATATGATCTACGTGTGAGATGCGATTCTGGCTAAAAATCAGTCCTGCAAGATTTGAAATTTAATTGGCAATGATATTTTCTCTGCTGACCTCGAATCTATCAGATAAGAGTCGATTAAAACATCAAAGACAACTTAAGCCACATGCAAGAAAAGGAGAAGATATGCATTTGTAAATCCACCATTTGAACTTACTTTACGTATGAGAGTGCCCTGCACTGCCCATGCGACTACATAACATAAGCCATGTAATGTAAAGAGTGTCATTGTAAGATGTCCCAGCCACACGTGGTATCTAGTCGCATGCTCGAAAGGGATATCTATGAGGCGAAGAAGAATTGACCCCCTTGCAATTGGTAGAAATAAAATTCCCAAGCAAAACAATCCAATCGAACCTAAGCGAAGCCCGAAAATCTCCAACATGAAGCAACTGCAAAATGAATCTAACTTGAAGCATTAGTAAAGACACCAACCTTCATATCAAGATAAATATGTATATTTCATTTCTCTAGGGAAGTACGCTTAGGGCATAGTTGGTAGAAAACATTTCGATGATCATCCATACTCTATACAACATGAGAAACTTGTGGACATTTCTGCCCCCACAATTAGTTTCCCTAGGGCAGACAACTTTGAATATTTAAAGGACAGAGAAAAACATTTTAAATGAAGCCAGGGGCACTTGGGAATTAGAAAATGTAATTGTTGTTGGACGTGAGATCCAAATTTCACCTGAAAAAAGCCTGCAATGGCTTAGATTCTACCATTAGCAGTGTTTGGATAATTATACCCCTACAATTAGTAACAGTGTTGGCTTTACAAAGCCTTAGGAGATGATTCAAATACTTGTACAAGAAGGGAATAAACAAAAACAAAAAACTCTCTGTATTGAAAAGCTTTCAAGCTTGATTTTTACTTTTTCACTTTGCTTTCTCACTTTGCTTGCACTAATCGTATAGCACCCCACCTGTTTATATAGGAACTTGCTACCCATTGAAATACCTAATATGCCCTCATTAACTACATTTATTCTACAGTTTCAAACGTTTGGAAATCCACCAGCCACCACACGTGGAAAATGTGGAAATTCCAATAACCACAACATGTGGCGTTTCAAAAGCCATGAAAGCTTCCTGAACCGTCCATTTGGTTTGGACGTTTCAACACTCCCCTTCAAACCAAAACCGATTTTATTCCAAGCATTGACCTTAGTCATCTGAATGTATCGGTCGGTAATGCCTTGGTGAATATGTCCGCGACATGTTCAGTGGTGTGATAGTACTCCAATTTCACCACTTTCTACTTCACTTGATCTCTGAGAAAATGGTATCGAGTATTGGTGTGCTTGCTCCTTCCATGCTGCACCGGATTTTTTGAGAGCTCGATTGCCGACTTGTTATCCACATATATAACTGTGGATCCTTCCTGTAGATGCTTCAGCTCTTTTAGCATGTTCTTCAACCATATTGCTTCACAGACTGTGGATGATGCTGCCACATACTCTGCTTCACATGTGGACAAAGCAACACCACTTTGCTTCTTTGAGTTTCATGTGAAAGCAGTCGATCCAAGATAGAATACATAGCCAGTGGTGTTCTTTCTTTCATCTTGATCACCTCCCCAATCACTGTTTGAGTATCAATACAGTATTGCTTCATCTTCGTACGGATAGAAAAGATCGAAGTCCATTGTTCTTTTGACGTACCTGAGGATTCTTTTTGCGGCTAGCTAGTGTGATTCTTTTGGTGCTTCTATGTAGCTACTTAGAAGACCAACACTGTAGACGATATCCGGCCTTGAGATTGTGAGGTACCGTAGGCTTCCAATCAGACTCTTGAACATAGTCGAGTCAACGCTTCTTCCTTCTCCTTCTTTTGTTAGCTTCAGGCCCATTGCTACAGGCGTGTTCACGGCATTGCAGTCTGCCATCTTGAACTTTTTAAGCAACTCGTTGGCATACGTTTTCTGTGATATATAAATGCCGCTGACTTGTTGTTTTACTTCGATGCCCAAGAAGAAGGACATCAATCCACCATCAGTCATCTCGAATTCATTGAACATAACATGCTTGAATTCTTCAAACATCGCCTGACTATTTCCTGTGAATAGCAGATCATCAACATATAGGCATGCTATGAGGATGTCGCCATGAGCATTTTTCTTGATGTAGACAGCATGCTCATATGGACATTGGGCGAAGCCGTTCTCTTGAAGATAGTTATCGATGCGTGCATTCCAGGCACGAGGAGCCTGCTTCAACCCATAAAGGGCTTTCTTCAATCGATACACTTTGTGTTCCTCCCCTTGAACAACAAAACCTTCAGGCTGGTCAACATAGACCTCTTCTTCCAGAATTCCATTCAGGAATGCAGATTTCACATCTAGTTGGTAGATCATCCAACTGTGGTGGGCTGCAAGGGAGATAATCATCCTTACAGTGTCAAGGCGAGCAACAGGAGCGAAGACTTCTTCATAGTCTACCCCGTACTTCCGTTTGTAGCCCTTTGCTACGAGCCTTGCCTTGTAGCGATCGATCTCACTATCAGCATTTCGCTTAATCTTGTACACCCATTTGACGCTAATAGCTCTTTGACCTTGAGGAAGTAAAGTTAGATCCCATGTATGGTTCTTCTCAATGGCCTGAATTTCCTCTTCCATAGCCGTCCTCCAGCATTCTTCTTCTACTGCCTCCTCAAATGTAAGAGGCTCGTGGTCCGCATACAAGCAGAACAAATTTACTTCCTCAGTTTCGACGTATATATCGTTGAGGCTCCTCATTTTGATAGGAGCCAAGGGTGAAGGAGAACTGGATGATGACGTGCTGGCTGAATTTTGATTTGATAGAATACTTCCAGAGGAGATGGAACGTATCGCTGGACTTCTGCGTGCAGACGTTTCGGCGGAAGAGGGTGTTGCAGGTGTTTGCTCCTAGTTCTCATGCTTCTCTTCTTCATGTTCTTCAACCTCGACTTGATTTTCTTTGGCTGAATCTTTCTCGTTCCATTTTCAGGCTTCTTCCTCGCAAAATACAACATCTCTACTTACCACTACCTTGTTAGTTAGTGGGTTGTAGAGCTTGTACGCCTTCGATACTTCACTATAGCCGATGAAGATGCACTTCTCGCCATGATCATCAAGCTTTTTCCTTCTCGCTTTTGGAACTTGAGCATAGGCGACACACCCAAAGATCCTTAGGTGCGCCACGCTTGGCTTGTATCCACTCCATGCTTCTTGCGGTGTCTTGAATCTGACACTCTTAGTCGGACACCTATTGAGCAGATAGGCAGTACATGCAACTGCCTCTGCCCAAAAATTCTTCGGTAGACTTTTCTCCTTCAGCATAGTCCTTGTCATGTCGAGAATGGTACAGTTTTTTCGTTCCGCAATTCCATTCTACTGTGGCGTATAGGCTGCAGTGTGCTGTTGCTTGATTCCTTGATCCTTGCAATACTCTCGAAAGGCATTTGAGGTGTACTCTCCACCTCTGTCAGATCTAAAGGTTTTGATTTTAAGACTACTTTCTTTTTCAATAAGGGCCTTAAAATTTTTAAAAATAGTAAAAGCAACAGACTTTTCTTTGATTACATACACCCACAATTTTCTACTGAAATTGTTAATGAATGTAATAAAGTATTTATTACTTCCAAGAGAGATTGGCTCCAATGGTCCACAGATGTCAGTGTGAACCAACTGCAATGGTTCTCTTGCTCTTCGGGATACTCCACTCGGAAAGGAGTTCCTTTGCTGTTTTCCAAGTGTGCACACCTCACATACTTGTTCTGGAGCTTTAATGGTAGGCAAGCCATGCACCATGCTTGATGACGATAGAAGTTTCAGGCCACTGAAATTTAGATGGCCAAAGCGAAGATGCCATGTCCAGGAATCATTCTTTACTTTTCCATAAAAGCACTTCTCGAGCATTGTGTTTATATGGAGCGGAAACATACGATTCTTCACCATTTGGACTTTTGTAATCAAATGTCTATGCATATTTCTTATGGAAGAGAAGAATTCTCCATATGTATGACATACCCTTTTTTGAGGAGTTGTCCGAGACTCAGTATATTACTTTTCATGTTGGGCACGTAGTACACATTGGAGATGTAGTTTGAAACACCATTCTTCTGAAAGATTTTGATTTTGCCTTTACCTTTCACAGGTGTCTTTGACGAGTCGCCGAATGTCACATCACCATGAACTCCTTCTGTGAGTTCTTCAAACAGGCTTTTATTCCCACACATGTGATTGCTCTCACCTGTGTCGAGATACCATACATCTGGTCGATCACATCCTTTCTCTTGTGCAAGAAGAAGTGTGGAGTCTTCTTTTTCATGATTTGATACTTCTGCATAATTTGAATGCTCATCTTGATCTACTGGTTGCTCCAACAGTCTGAAGCATAATGGCTAAACTTGTTGCAATTGTAACATTGAATATTTTTTGTATTTCCACATCCACGCATGGATCGACCTCTACCATTTCCTCTTCCATGGAAATTGATAGTCTTTTGTTGATTTTTTGATTGGCTTGGATAATATCCACGCCCTCTGCCTCTTGCACGATTGCTAGTGCCACAGCCCCCTCATTGTGTATGACCATTCTTTTGTTAATTTTGAGTCAACTTAGACTCTAAGGCATGTTCAAGCATTGAACCCGCATTTTTTTGCATTCATTGCTCATGTACTTGCAACAAACCCATCAATTCTTCAATGGACAGATTTTCTAAGTCCTTTGATTCTTCTATGGCAACAACCACATGTTCAAATTTGGTTGTGAGGGATCGAATTATTTTTTCAACAACCCGTACATCTTCGATCTTTTCACCATTTCTTTTCAAGTTGTTAACAATAACAAGTAACCTTAAAAAAAAAATTCAGAAATGGTCTCACCTTCCTTCATGTGTGAGGTCTCGAATTCGGCTCTAAAAGTTTGGAGACGAACCTTCTTCACACGATCAACTCCTTTGAAGATTGTGCTAAGAATCTCCCATGCTTGCTTGCATGTTGTTGCTTCAACGATCCGTTCAAAGGTGGACTCATCCAACCCTTGATAGACAAGAAACAGAGTCTTCTTGTCCTTCTTTCTTTGATCTTTGAGGACCGCCCTTTGATCAGCGGTGTAGAGAGCTTCTTCTTCCGTTGTAGGTTCTACATACCCATCACTGACGATATCCCATAGATCCTGAGATCCGAATAAAGCCTTCATCTGGATGCACCAGTTTTCATAGTTATCCTTAGATAACTTCGGAATCTGCGGCTGGATCGAGGACGCCATCACTTCTTCACACCACGGATCAACAACGCCTTTTTTCTTGACGTAGTAGTGGCAACACCTTGATCACACTATCTGCACCTTCAAACTAGACCCGGTCCCATGGGATCGTCTTGCTCTGACACTAGTTTGTTGGCTTTACAAAGCCTTAGGAGATGATTCAAATACTTAAGTACAAGAAGGGAATAAACAAAAACAAAAAACTCTCTGTATTGAAAAGCTTTCAAGCTTGATTTTTACTTTTTCACTTTGCTTTCTCACTTTGCTTGCACTGATCATACAACACCCCACCTGTTTATATAGGAACTTGCTACCCATTGAAATACCTAATATGCCCTCATTAACTACATTTATTCTATAGTTTCAAACGTTTGGAAATCCACCAGCCACCACACATGGAAAATGTGGAAATTCCAATAACCACAACATGTGGTGTTTCAAATGCCATGAAAGCTTCCTGAACTGTCCATTTGGTTTGGACGTTTCAACAAAGAGAAGAGGCACTCTACAAGAGCATTTTTGTCCTTTTACATCTTTCTTTCAAGTAAGTCACACCAACTCCCCTCCTTTGTGTAGCCTACATGGAAGGTAGGTTATTAGGGAGCCTATGCAACAAAGGCTCCATAGGGCACTGTGATAATTGTGTGACATCCACTTTGTATATTTATTGTGCCGGTTTATGTCAGGAGTCAGCCGAAAAAAGAGGGAGATTGGAAGCTAGAGTGGGCCACTAAATTGGAAACACATTGGATGGGTTGTCCACTGTAGAACCTTATCTCTCTATCTCTCTGCTTCCACCCACACCCTTTCCCTCCATCTCTCTACCTTTCTCTTCCCCAGCCCCAGCTCTAGCTCTCTCATCTTGCCACATGCGTTGTACACGCCACACCCCCTAGTAGAGCATAAAAAATTAGGTTCAATGCCTTTAAGTTTAGGAATTCATCCAACATCATTCCTTTAAAAATAGCAAAATAGTTCTTCTATGATGGTCAAACCACTTGCAAAACAAATATGTTTTGATTTCAAGTGATACTAATGCAGGACAATTAACCACTTGCTCTAAAAACTCGAATTGATAGAGCATGATGAATTAATCCCTTTATCTCATAGCCCAGGCCCCACATCGCATGGGTTAGAACCTCCGCTGAACCCCCCTCGCGGGCCCCACATCGCATGGGTACCGCCTCACACGGGTGGGGCCCACCTCACGCAGGCTGCCCACCCCGAGTGTGCCCTTGCATCCCACAGGCCACCCCACTTGAGTCCAGTGTGAAAATACCCCTGCATTAGATATACCATTCAAATTGGTCATCCAAACAAAAGCCCATGTCTAACATGATTGCTGGCAACTTCTTGACAACACTATGAGAACAAAAAACTTACCTTCTATTGCTTCCTTGTACTAATTATAAAGTTTTTAAGGGCCCGTTTGGATACCACCAAACAAGTTACTTTTTCTACTTACAGCAGTAGATAAGTGACTTATTTCAGATAAGTAAGTTTAGTTTACGATTAGTTATAAGTAACTTTTTTTTTACTTAAAAGTACCTAATCACTTCAGTTCATTTTTTTTTTTTTTTTGCCTTTCTACTTTTCATAAGTTGCTGAAGAGAGGCATCAGGAGACACGAAAGAGAGGAGAAGCTATAAGTATGTTATTTGCCAAGCATACTTATCTTCTTAATAAGTAGAAACTAAGATAAGCTACTCGTGGACTAAGCAACTTACGATCCAAACACCCCCTAAGTGTTACCATGAATCTCGATACAATTTCAATGTTTCACACTTGCGGGAACTGACACACAAGGAATATCTGTATACATATATTTGCATTTTCTGTTGAAGTTGTATAAGATTTTGCAGTTGAGATGCATGTATTGCTATGATCAATTTGTTATGACTAAGGAGGGCTGCCCCCAGGGGTTTGGAGCACCTCAATAGAAGGGTGCTTCTTCGTGGCCTTGCAACAGGTTTGTAGATGAAGAGGCTTATGAGTTATGTACGGTGCCAGGATGATCTTGGAGCAGTCGAAAGAACACGATTATAAAAGTAGGCCTTAACATTCCATTCGGACATACAAGCGAATTGAACTGTGAGCAGTTAATTCGATCAAGAGGAAAATGATGATACTAATGATGTCTCCTAAACTCCTAATACTCATAATGAGGAAACAATCCTCATATTACAAAAGCAATGTGATTGTTGTTTGGAGTCCAAACCCTCAATTATGAATTCTAATGAAAGAAAACATGGTTCAGATATTTACACTTTAGTAGGTTAGTGATTGCAGTTTCTTTTTTTTTTTTTTTTTTTTTTTTAAAATTTAAAATCGCCTGTAACCTCTTTTATTTGAGGGTTTAGGTGGGTAGAGCTAGAATCAGTCTGATATTGTCCCACCATGTTCTTCGATAGTGCATTGAAATGCATCCTAAGGTCAGAGCCACATGGCCTTGTGGTGTCGGGGATTGGAAGCCTGATGAAGAGACATAGGCTAATGAGCGGGCCCCAGACTAAGCCCTATCCCAACTAATTGGGGGTCGGCTACATGAATTCTATTCCACCATTCAACTCTATGAAGGGCCATAACTTCAGTTAGACCATAGGTCATCAAGTCTTTTCTTGCTACCTCCACCCATGTCCATTTGGGAGCCTTCAACTTGCAACAACTGATGGACCCTCCACTAGAATAGTAATCCTAGAAGAGTCCCAAAATCCACATTATTTTAGTTCTTACGGAAGATGATCTAGGAAAGAAACACAAATTTATAGGACTATAAAAGCATCAGACTATAAGAAATAACACCTAAAAAGCCATGTTTGTCTGACAAGCAAAAGACATGACTGATTGACCAAGTTAAAGAAAACACCTTTTCTCTTTGAAAGGCAGGGAAAATTTTGATATTCCTTGCTGAATTTGTATTGCATAAGCAGAAACTGCCCAGATAATATATGCAGAAAACAGGAGTATCCCAATCAATTCCGCAGCAGAGACGACACCAAATGGTCCATCAACAATGACAGGAAATGTCCATAAACGGAACCTTGGAAATTTCGGTTTCTTCATCCTGTAAGTGAAAGGATGCTCTGTGAGTAACGAGATCGTGTCTAGCAAAGCTTAAGCAAACATATTCATGTTGTATAAAGATGTGATTCTTCTCATCCTATTCATTCCTACAAATAAAAAATAGAACTGATGCAACTAGGAGAATTTTATACTGGCAAGTGCCAACTAAATGATGGGAAACCATACTCTTCATTTTCACTCGGGAAAGCGGTTACATAGATGAACGCTAGAAATGCAACAATGAGAATTGGAGCGCCGAATATCAGGAATATACTTCCTGCAGTGCAAACAAAAACAAACATTACCAGTTAAACATAATTCTGTTCAAGGCTCCCAAAAAAAAAAAAAAAAAAAAAAAAAAAAAAAAAAAAAAAAAAAAAAAGAAAAAAGAAAAAGAAAAAATATGAAGAACATCACTGGTGCCTACCTGTGACCCCAAAGACAGTTTCTCTGGTTGCTCCAAGCCATTTCTGGTACAATCCTCGCACAAACTCACTAGGGAAGAAAAACATAAGAGCAATCCATGCAATGAAGATCCCCCACATCAAAATTTTGAGTACCCATTTCGTTAAAGATGCTGAGAAGGGAGTCCTCTTGGTGATACCATGCTTGATATCTCCATTCAAAAGAAGAGGTTCATGGGATGAAAGTTCAGCCATGGGAAGATCTCACTACTCTGAGTGTCAGAGTAGAATACACCAAACTTATCCTTCCCCTCCTTCTAAGCCTTTCACTAATTCCTGATGACCCACATCCCATTAAATACTTATAAGACTAGAAAAAACAAATTCCTTGGATAAAATTACCATTTCAATCATGTAATTCTATATCACTAGCAGATGAATGTATTTTTTTTTAAACCCAAGTGAAAGATACTTGAAACGTAGTAATGGGTGTTCATTAGTTCACAGAGAGGAAAATTAATAGGTAGAGGTTTTCCTCTTTTTCTCCAGTTACTTTCAACCATCGATGAATAAAGTAAGTTAAAAATCCAAAACCCAGGTTCAAGAGAGAGAAATATCTCCTCTATTTGAGTCTTTACTGCCAGTTGAAAATGACAACTAAACAACCAGAAACCTTGGAAAAGCAAATCTTTCACAAGGAATATTTTCGACCAGTACCCAAATTTTCTCAATGCTCCTTCAATCTCTATCATTGGGGAGAGTCCTTGTCCAAATAAATGCATAGCACCTGTCCCAAATTAATACCATAAATGCAAGAAAAAAGAAGAAACACACAGCCACAGAAATTCCAACCAAACCAATAGGTACAGCTTAGTTGAAAACTACTTATTTCATAACCACCCAAAAAGAAAAGAAAAGAAAAGAAAAGAAAAGAAAAGAAAACTCTCACCAATGAGCTCTTTTCCTGAATAGCTATCACTCCTTTCTCTTTGGAGATAACCTTTTCGATATACAAATTAATAATGCACACCACACATTCTATAATTAACAAGATAAATACTAGTAAGAGGGAACAAAGAAAACTACAAAGACACTCCAACAAAATCTAAGTACAAAATTCAAGAAAAATGAAGAGGAAATATGAAATGGGTATCCCTCAAAATTTCTAATTTAAGAGAATAATACAAGTAAAAGAGGGTAAGAACTACGAAAACATTCCAACCAATCCAAACTACATAATTCAACAAAAAAGAAGAAAAAATATGAAATGGGTATCCCTCCCTCAAAATTTCAAATTTACCCACGAATTCAAATTATATATTATAACAACTAAAAAAGAAAAACAAAAAAGAAAAAGAAATAAGAAAAAAGAGAGAAGATAATTTCAGAAATGGGTGTACCTCAAAATCGAAAACCATCAAAATTAAGAAAAAAAAAAAAAAGAAGAGACAAAAGTCTTTCACCAGTAATTATTTTGTCATATACCCATCACTCCAATCTATCCACTGTATTATATCTGATAGGAATCTTTTTATTAGAAAAAGGAGAAAATGATAGGCGTGTATCACCTCTGTCATTGGTGTTCATGTAAATGGGATGAGTAAAAGACACTGCATTGAAAGAGATGCAAAGGAAACGAGGCAAAGAGAACCACATGAGTGTAGAGATGACGGAGATTTCATCTGGGTCTGTTTGGCAATGAAAATGAAATGGATTGGAATGAGTGGTTGAAATCTGGACACAGAGGGAGAGAGAGAGTGGAATCTGATAAAGACAGTCGCCTTCCTCAGGAAGTCAGTAGAAACTAGAAAGATTCATCGTTCTGAAGCCGTACGAGTTTGTGTTTGCATGGGACGCGAATTAGCTACTGAAGTGACGTCACCAAGTTCTGTGGGCCCCACCATGATGTATGTGTTGTATCCACACCGTACATTCATTTGGAGAGATCATTTTAACGCATGAGACAAAGAATGAGGCAGATCCTAAGCTCAAGTGGACCCCACCACAGAAGAGAGTGGGGACAGTGACACCCACCGTTGAATCCCTGGGCACACCATGATGTTTATTTGAGATCCAACACGTTCACAAGTTAACACAGACATGGAAGAATGGAAAACACAAATATCAGCTTCATCGAAAACTTCTGTGGCCTCAATCCCTACTGTTTTCTGTGGTGGGGTCCACTTCAGGTTTGGACGTGCCTCATTCTTTGGTTCATGCCATAAATGATCAATCCAAACGGATGGACGGTGTGGATACAACAAATACATTATGGTGGGGCCCACAGAACTTGGTGACGCCACTTCACTAGTAGATTAGCTACTGATTATGTCAGTAGCTAAGATATGATCCTGGACCCGATGCATTGTATGGTGTGCTTGGTATTTCAGGTGAGACTCATCAGACCCATTGTTAAGTAATCCAGACCATTGGTCTGTTGGGTGCCATCGTGGATGGATTTGATACAAAAGTATAGATGATTGAAAATCCTACACGTTCATTTTCTGACCTATTAATAGACGGTTGAGAAGAGAAATCCATTGCAAGATTGGTGGGATTTTTTGGGTATTGCCCAGTAACCGCTGTACACAACAGAACAATCGCGTGGATCACTAAAACACGGACCCCACTTTTTAAACCCAAGACGTAAATTGCTCTGAGATTTCGAAGGGGGAGTTGGGTGTTCATTTCGAGGTCTTGCCGATGGGAGTTATTTGTTACGCTGGCAGCGTACGACGTTTTATACACAGGGGTTGTTGGGTGTTCATTTCGACGTCTTGTCGATGGGAGTTGTTTGTTAGTCTGGCAGCGTACGACGTTTGATACACAGGCACTCAAAAGTTAGACACGTGGCATGCGTTAATGCAACCTAAACTGGTTAAATTGAAGAACTAGGATAGGCTGGATACCATGTCCACGCACCCTCCATGTGTATGGACCGTTGATTTGAATGGGCCAAAAAACAAAAAATGGAGACATCCAAGCAAATGCCCTATTAATGTTGTTTTCATCTGTATCTATCAGCTTTTACAGTAGTCTATTTGGAGGCCCTGGATGAAAGGGAGGAGATGGTAGACTGGTAGTGCTAGTCTTGTTTTGTTACAATTTAAAACTATTTGGACGGTGAATTACAATTGTAATGTAATAAAAATATTATTATTATAATTTTATAATCTTATTTAAACACATAATTTAATGGTTACACACACACAAGACAAGTAAAAAAATTTATAATAACTATAAGTTTACATTGAATATCAAATTAAAATTCTCATATTCAAAACATGCATTAATGTAATTTCTTGTTGATTTAACATTTTAGTAATGTTAAAGTATTATTATTATGATTTTTTCACACCTATGAAAACATAAGAATTATTGATTAAATTATCTATTTTTCAAGAGAGACAGTAATGCCATTTGTAGTCATTACACTTTACATTAAGGCTATAGTTTATAATTTATTTTATCAAACATGATAATGTAAAGAAAATGTATAATAATTACAAATTACGACATTTGATAACTGATTTTCATATTTAGTTTATCAATGATAACATTTTTATATTATTTTAATAACAAATCATCACGAAAATACAACAAAATCACTAATAGTGAGTTTTCCTGATAATGTTACGAGAAAGTACGAAGATTACAAATCTTTTGAATACATCTGCATTTGATTGACAATTTTCTGCTTATTTAAGTGGTTATAAAATTATAATAATGACTATTTTACTTTACATTATTAGAATGAAAGAAATATGTCATGTCCCAAACTTGGAAACTGGGCTCATAGAATTCTCGATCGCCGAATCCGGCACCAACAGCCTCCATAGTACTCCATTCTCGACTCCCAGCGGCCATACGCTAGATTCCGATCATGGGATTCTACAAGGAAGATTTTGAGTATGAATTTTTTTTTTTTTTTTAAAGAAGCATAATCACAAGTGTACCCAAATCATAAGAACAACTTTAATACCACATATCCACTAATATAAACATTCGAGTATAATACTAGAAGGGAAATACATAAATAACAAAACTCCAAAGTGATCTGCCGCAAGCTTCTGCCTCAATGCTGCTGCGACCTAACGTCACCTTCACGCAACAGTCGTGCATAAGCTTATAAAAAACTCAGAGGGTGGTGTAAGTGTGTACGCAAGATAAGTGTCAAGCACACAAATATCAGAGTAAGTGGAAATACTGGCAAGTCTATAAATCATTCAATGTCAGAGTATGCAACGCAGATCGGTTATGCAATACAGAGTCATAGTGAGCCAAATATCAGATGCCGATGATGCAATACAATATGCGATTCTTGACGAGCCACGAATAACATCAGCCTCACCTAGGCCATATAAATGCAGAAACAACCCAAAATACCATATGCCGTATATGTAATGAAATATGCAAATCCTGGCGAGTCTATAATACCATCAATCCTTATTCAGGCTAGGCAATATAGAAACATAGTAACCCAAATGCGATGTGCTGAGGATGCAATGCAATATGTGGTGCGAAAGAAAATGACCAAGCTGGAGTGTGAAGTTGGGATGATAGTATGTAGTATCGCAACCTGTGGGGTTCATCACAAGGGACTTTTATCCAAACTAGTCCCATACCTAAATTTGGATAGCCAGACTCAATGTGGTAAACTCCTGATCTCAGGTTGGTCGCGCACCCCAACCGAAATCCTGGCCACTGCTAAGGTACACACAATGATTTGATTACGCACCACCAGCCCGAGTGGATAGTGAATGAATGAATCAAATGTTGAGTACACAACTCCTGCTCAGTAGGTCCACATATCAGTACCATACATCTCTTAGATCATCACCGGGGTCTAGTACACTCCACACTGGCCGCCGCCTCCCTAGCCGCGCAACCAAGTGAGTGAAAGAGACCTCACTACCAGCCTACCAATATCGGCCTGACTTGTTGGTAGTGGACCCACTCATGAACTGGTCAAACTCAGCCTAGCTTACAGCCTCCCCCACTCGGGCAGATAAAGCCATAACCCCTTCCAACCGACCACGACACAGTGGGAGACGCGACCCAATGGTATACGACCCTCATGTGTTCATGTATATCCACTCGGTCTAGACGTTGGAGTGTCCTTAGGTACCATGAGTGTAAGGCCCATATCCCAGACCGTACCGTTCCTTTGAAATTGTGATCCTCCTCGTCGAATTTCGCAACCTGCGATCTGTAGACAACATTTGTGCGTAACCCTAAGTCGCAACTTGTAATTTTGAATCAACTCGACCCGAGACTCGTACCATTGCGACAGCACCGTCGTTGCGGTTCCAATGCCGCGTCTCACTGACCGATGCGATACCCTGGCCTGGAGTTGTGGGCTCGCGTTTATTTTGAAGAAAACGCCGCATAAGAGAATCTTTACCAAATGTCAAATCAATCCCATCAATTAATCAAAGTACAACCCATCACTCCATCCCATCCCCAAGTAAATAAGTGATTCCCTAAGTCAACTCTCTCTTACACAACTGTAACGTTTCAGAAAAATCTGTACAAAGACCCGAGTACCACCTCAGGCAGAAATCACTAAGGATCGAATCCTTTAGAAATTAGACAAAAATTAATTAAGTACTAAACTAAATAATTAGTGAAATTAGCTTAAACCACTTTCTGTACGAACTGCAAGACCCAAAATCATTAGAATCGCTAACCCAACATTACCTAGAAACCTAAGATCAGTCTTAAAACCCAGTTGCTCTCGGGAGCACATTGAAACTTCATATTGGACTTGTATTGCATGTCAAAAGTTCGATAACCATGAAACTATACGGTTATGACCACCTTACTGGGCTTGACAACCATTGCGGGAATCGAGTTCAAATAGTATCCAGAAACGCACAAGTTGAGCCTGGAGCGAAGTGTGTGAGAAACGCGAATACCTTTAGAAAATGAACTCAGATTTAAGTGAATTGGGCCGTTCGCTTGCAGGCTAAATTTAAGGTTTCAGACCATCAGATTCTGACCCAACTATACCTTTGGATTAGGAAAATTTTCCTGCACATGTCAGTATACTTGGGGCCTTGATCGAGTGACGATAGTCGTTGAACTGAAACTGGTCCTCCACGGTCGATCCACAAATTCGATCGGACTGAAACCTTAACCTAGCATAGATCCATTGTCAGAGAACTTCCTTCATACCGTATGCGAGCAATGGACCTCCAGATGATCTCCGTTGGCCCGAAACAGATGCCTTTTGGCTGTAACCCAAGTATACCATGACCCTGGGGCTATTGACATCAGTTCTGGGCCTATATAAGGGCCTTAACCCACCACTCTCTCATTCCATACAATTTTCTTTAACCCTAGGTGAGAGAAGAGAGAAAAGAGGAGGAAAGGGTGAGAGAGAGAGAGAGAGAGAGAGAGAGAGAGAGAGAGAGAGAGAGAGAGAGAGAGAGAGAGAGAGAGAGAGAGATATCGTTGCTAGGAATCACTCCCACGACTCCATACGCCGAATCGCCACCCCACCATCGCTACGCCATCAATTCCAACTTTGATTTGGGTAAGAAATCCTAGCCCTAATATTGATTTAGGAATCCGAATAGAGTAATCGACGTAATAGCTAACCTGTTTCATGATTTAGGTAGCCGTTGTTTTGTAGACAGAAGCGTAGGATTCGAACCGAGTTCGAAACGAGTATATCGATGAAAAGTGGGGACTATAAACATTTAGGTTATAGTTTTCAAGGCTTTCAATGTCAGTTAATAATTTATGATTGACTTGATTGCTATCACATATGCTTGGATGTGATGTTTTCCGCATATTACATATGTATATGAACTATGTTGAAATTAATGCATTACATGTGTTTGTTGAAATGTTTGTATGAATACGGAATTATGATTTGTGCTTGCCATGATTGTTGTTTAAGAATATATGATTGTTGTTCGTGTGACAACTCCCTTGTGAAAGGATTTGCTATAATATACGTTATAACTAATTTATTACATATATGTTGATATGCGTAGTCTAAGTGCTTGATAAAATGCCTAAATGAGAAATTGTTTGTGGAAATATATTTAATGAGGGTGTTGAGAAGGATTTCTCAATTACCTTATCTATAGTTACAGTTTCCTTCATGTAACCTATCTTACTACTACGTGTTTTATGGATGAAATGCCTATTTATGACAATATGTGTACGATGTGTTTGTTAAAATGCTCAAATGAGATTTATACTGAAATTGGTTGTCATATGCTGTTTGAATATCACATATGAATGTCTATTGTGTATGAATATGATTGGGACTACTGCGTAGTTCAGGCAATTTGTAACAATTCCTGTTTGGGTGGCCAAATTAGTCTCGCCACATTTGATGTGTTCGGTGAATCCGAGTCGTACGATGATCGTCGACAGTGGTACCATGTCGATTAATTCAGCGTACGCTCATACCAGTCGAATTTGTCTAATAAACCGATTGGCCTATTGTGTGTTTACCATGTATGGACTCTACTGCTTGAATCTAAGGTACTACTCACCAATGTGAAGCCCGTTCGACCATGGTACTAAGATCCGTTAAGACTTATGAGCCGAGCATAGTGGTATGGGACACCGTGGTCGAGCTATCGGCCTACGCTAGGTTGATGAGCCTCCCCATAGTGACCAGTGAGCAACCCAAAACTCGTGAGAAGAATACGGTGGTATAGGACATTGTATTCGAGCTGTCGGCCTACGCTAAGGTGACGAGCCTTCCCGTAGTGACCTCGAGTATAAACGAGGCTACCCCAGCGCAGCCTGGCTGTGGTCCTCAGTCGGGTTGGTGACGAGCCTTCGAAAATAGACTGCCAGTTAGTAGGGCGTTGGTGGAGTAACCTCGAATATATAATAGGCCTACGCTGAGGTGACGAGCCTCTCCGTAGTGACCTGAACTTGCCTATTGTATGTGACAAGCTAGGATTGACGACCCTAGATGGATCATTGTTTGGGTAAATGATATAAAGGGAGGTATCTTAGCTTTCCGAATCTACTGCATGAATAAGCCTAATCAAGAACTCGGCTTACACGACCATGCACCGCATTGCATGTGCCTTTGGCGTGGCAGTTGAGCACAGTGGGAGTAACATGTGCGACCGTGAGATGGTGTCGCTGAGGGAGTGTAGGCGAGGGTATACATCATTATCGCATACCATTCTTGCATTAACAAGAGTACTTAAGATATGATTACTATATTGCTTTATCATTACTGCTTGACTGAATTGATAACATGCTAACCTTTGCTTTATAGTTCCACTGAATTAGTTACTCATTCCCACCTGGGACGGTATTTTAAAACACCAACCAGACTCTGTTGTAGATGCAGGTGGCGACGGTGTCTATGCTGTTGATTTGGATTTCATAGATGAGGAGGAGGAATTCTCCTATGTTCATGTAACGTCCCGTCCAACCAGCATAGTATCCTGGGGCATCCACGTAGGATTTGCTACAGGATCGTTCTCTTACAGTACTCGTGGTGGGGTACCACGAGTTAATTAACTTAGATTTAGCCCATTAGAGTAGACCAGTCTGGTCATGATCGAACCAAGTGCGGGCCGCTAAGCCAGATGGCCTGTTTACACTTAACAACAGCCCGTGTGGGCTACGCAGCGACCGAGGAGGGTCAGAAAAATTTGAAAGTGTAGGAAATCATAGATCTCACTGGGCTTGTGGTCCATCGCAGACTGCGGACCCAATGGATACCCAGAATTGAGATCTGACACTTGCCAAATGCACCCCATCAATGTCAGATTGAAATCTGGCACTTGCAAATAAAGCTGAGGTACCAGGCGTTCCAGCCGTCGAATTTCTTCCAAATTTACGGTGACGGTTTAATGTATTTTTCTACGCCCGTCCACCAAATTTGGGAGCTGATCGTGGCACGGTGACCGTTGATCGCAAATTGGACCCGTACGATCAAACCCCTTATCTGATCGCTCCCAAATTTTGCGTGGCCCTTCATCGGGCCATGGAGCACCTATCCTATAAGTCTCATGGCCAGGAGGCCACCAGAACTACTCCAGTCACCGAAATGGGCCCCACAAGGCCACTTAAAGATCGGAATCGTATGCTCAGACCCCATGTCTGTTCATCCGTTTGTTTTCAAATTTTATATGTCCCATCACCAGGCCATAAGGTACCTACACACCAAGTTTGATGGTCAGGGGGGGCGTTAGGGCCGCCCCAACACCAATAGGGAGTCCCATAAGGCTATTTTGGGAAGATGTTAAAGCTTGGGGCCAAAAGACCCAAGTCTAGGAAATAAACCCTAGCTCTCTCATATCTCTCTCATTTCCTACAACCACCAAAGAGAGAAGAAGGGAGAGCAAGAGAGAAAGGAGAGAAGAAAGAAGAGTGAAGGAGAGCTAAGTTGGACCTCAGATCGAGGTGGGGCCCACGGGGATCAACCCTTTCAATTTCCTACCTCTTCTCAAAGGAGAAACTCTCCACCACAACCTCAACAATCATCCGTGGGTCATCTAGGTAAGATCCTTCACCCCTTCTTCTTGATAATCCATGTATTAAGAAGGCTTGGCTTGGATTTCTCACATGCAATGGCTTCTTTTAGGGATTCCGGCCGATCGACCTCAAAGCCCTCTTTTCTAGGACGTTTTCTCAATCTCCAACGATCCATAGGTGCGGACTATTATTCTTAGGTAGCCTAACACCAATTTTAGTGTGTGTTTAATGATTTTGGTTGCTTGAATGCTATGTTTGGAAAATCTAGAGAAACCCTAGGACTTGCATGTTTGTTAGAATTGTATGTTTGACTCCCATATGATGTTGGTCTTGCCTCTCACATGATTTTGCGTATGTATGATTATATGCTCATGCCATGTTTGATTTTCTCATATGATGTGCCCTATAACATGTATGATCCCTTGATTTTTGTGTATTTTGATTCTAAGGGAGGAAGTGCTTAACTTCCTCACCATCTCATACTACACGCACACACCTTGTTCATGACATTATTAGCTTTACATTTTAGTAGAAATTTAGAATTTTATGTTGAGAAGCATGAGAACATGATGCTGTTTATGTTAGATGATGCATGGATAGTTGGCATGTTATGGATCCCCTTCACCCTTTTGGGTTGGTCAGGAACATGATGAGAAACGGTAGTCCCAATGGTAGGACTGCACTAGGGCTAGATCCGTGGATTGGGCGGGAGTGTTCGGGTGGCTGTAGTTCGACTACATGAGTCCCTTGTGCCCGAGGTCACTTGTCTCACGCTCGCCTGACTCGTATGGTCTAGCCTATTGTCTACCAACCTTGTTTGTTAACCCTGTTTGCTCACCTATGTATGGAACCTGGAACACTTTACAACCATTGTAGCCCATTGATACCTAGATTGCAACTGGTCCACAGTCTCGGGAGCCGGACATGGTAGAATGGGACATTGTGTCCGAGCTGTCGGCCTACGCTGGGGTGTCGCACCTCCCTGTAGTGACCGCAAGCGATCCCTTTCTCTCGGCACTCCTCATGTGCTTGAAGTCAGGGATGAGGAACCCGACGGGATCACGGACTGCGGGGTCTCGGTCTCAAGCGTTGATGGGGCCTTGGCCTCGCAACTAGCTTAGGACATTGATACGTGGGTGTATCAGATTCCCCAACCTGCTAGATGAATGAACTTAACTAATAACTCGACTAACATTATCGCATCGCATTGCATTAGTTAGGGTGGCGACTCGGAAGTCGAGGTCGCTCTGAGGGAGTGTGGTAATATGCGATCGTTAGATGGAGTCACTCGAGGGAGCGTTGTGGCAAGGGCATGCATCATATCATCGCATTGCATGCGCATTTAATAAGAGTTGTAGGTGTTGATGATTGACTATTTTTCATTAAGTACATATTACAATTGATGCCTGTTATAACTTAAGACTAATAGTACACACTGAATTGATCGCTCACTCCCACTCTGGGACGGTGTTTTAAAACACCAACCAGACTCTCTCATGATGCAGGGGAGTCAGAGCAGGTGGTGCATGGCGATGCTACTCTCGACGAGTAGGAGAAGTTGTCATATTTTTAGTTGATGGATGGTTTTCCGCCAGCTGGAGAGGCAGGATCGGATCGCTGAGCTGCGGGCTCAGTCCTATTCTTTTTGGACTCGCTATTCTTTTGGAATTTTGTTAGGTGACGCCATGTGCGACCCCTTTATTCTTTTGGACATGTATATATGTATTTACTTTTGGTCTCTTCATTTCAGTAGACTTGTATGATTGTGCTTCATGTTCCAGGATTTTTCAAACTGCGCATTGATTGGATTAATCACATAATTAACGAAAACTGGTCATAAGTGACCCCGGGAACTCGGGAGTTGAGTATATACACGACCCCCGATTTTCATGGGGTTACAGTTCAGCTATCAGGCGGGTCTATGTAGACCATGTACTGATCGACGGGATTACAAGGACTATAAGGATTAGTTGGACGTTTACACTTTGATATTTTGTAAATTTTGGAACCATACATGCATATATTCAACCTGGTAACATACTCATACTCTAGAGGTTGTGAAACACTTATATACTTTATATACCTATCTCAGTCTTCCGCTTGCTTAACTTAATTATCTCTGGAGTATGATATGTTGATTTAGTATAATCTCACTCATGTTTAATGCACTAATATGGGCAACAATTAAACATCATTATCTTTGTTGCATAAGTGATGCGTTGGAACTCGAGAGTTGAGCTTTGCTCGACCCTCGATTTTCAGGGCGTTACAACAACCCATACCACCCATCATCCATCACTCCATCCATTATCCATATCCTCCCTTACATTACTCCTCTCTCTCTCTCACTTCACTCCATTCCAAGCAACCTAAGGAGAGGAGAAACGTTCAAGCTCTCCATGAGAAGAGCCATGTGTGGCTCACTTCCTACCCCCTCATCTTTCATCCTAACCCTTTAATCTTCATCATCCTCCATCAAATGGCAAGCCTAGGAGCTAAGGAGTCCATGGATCGAGCCTAGAAGAAACGGAATCGGTGGGTGATCTACCGTTGATTTTTCAGTTGAGGGCCCATTTATTGTGGGACCCACTTGATGTATGCATTGTATAAGGAGGGCCCATAGTGGCAGGGTCCCTCCCCTTCACACGTCTCTCTCTCTCTCTCTCTCTCTCTTGTAGTGATGTGTGTCTAGAAATCCAAACAGTCTGCCCATTTGGTCGGACATGGGACCACCTTGATGATGTATTCCATCCAGGCCGTCCGTCCAAGACACCTGGATGGGAGTGGGGATAACACAAATATTAGTTTGATCCATCGATGGGCCACACTGACGTGGACCCACCATGATTTATTTATTATATCACCATCGTCCAGATTGCTGGATGGTGGTTTGCACCGTGATGATGGTGTTTTATCAACACCGTCCATCTGTGGTCCCAGTAGCATGTAGCTGACTGTAATTGACGTCAGCAAGTGTCGTGGGCACCATCATGCTGTATATGTCTGATCATCCAGACCGTCCATTTGTGTGGGGGACCACCGTAATGTGTTGTATCCACCGTCCAGCAGCTGGACGGTGGTACACACCATGGTGTTTCTATTAATCCAAGCCGTCCATCTGTATGGATGGTGGTGGATGAAGGCACCATGATTTATGTATTTTATCCTTGTCGTCCATTCATTCGGCGTTGTGTGGGGCCCACCCCACATGTGCTGCACGTGTAAGATGGGACCCACCTTGTTGTACATGTTCTATATGCACACTGTTCGTCCGTTTGAGGACATGGACCCCACCACCTTAATGTGTGTTTTATATCCATCCCGTCCATCTGTTTAGGGTGTGGGCCCACCCCACACGTGTGACACTTAGTTTCAGGGTAATGTAGCGTCGATGATTCTGCAAGTTTTGGGTATTGTAGTTCGTATTTAAAGTGGTTTAAGCGAATTTCACAGCTCATTTAGTTTAACACTTAGTTAATTTCATCTATTTTCTAAAGGATTTCGTCCTGAGTGATTTCTGCCTGAGGTGGTACTCGGGTCTGTGTATGGATTTTTCCGGGACGTTACATGGTAAGTTGGGCTTTCTTATGGGGCCTGATGAAAACAAGGTAAGTCTACAAGTTATGGTGATTCCTACAAGGGTGGTGGAGAACACTAGCATGAATGGGGGCCCAACGGTTTGGGTTAGCCCTCTAGGGTAAGATGGGTAACACTTATAGGGGCCCAATGATTTGGAATAGCCTAATAAGGGAAAGATGAGTATTACTAGCATTAATGGGGGCCCAATGGTTCGAGATAACCCAACAACAGAAAATGGGTATCACTAACATTAATAGGGCCCAAGGGTTTGGGTTAGCCCGGTAGGGTGAGATGAGTATCATCAATAGAGGCCCAACGGTTTGGGGTAAGCCCAATAAGAGGAGATGAGAATGGGCTTAACAATGGGCCTTAGGGAGATTACAACGACGTGGACATTTAACCATCATTGCTCCCAAGGTAATGGGCTCAACAATGGGTCTTTAGGAGGATTTCAATAGTGGACATTTAACCACTATTGTCTCCTAGTGTGTGGTCCACTTGAGATCTGAATTTAACTCTCTATGGGGCCCGCGACCTTTATACAAATCTGGAAATGGATGGACATCGTGTATGAAACACATACAACATGATGGGCCTCATAAAGCAGCCCCATGGTGGGCATATAATCCATAAATCAGGGTGGGCTTCTCAAGGCAATGGGGCCCACAACCTTATCTCACACATCGCAATTGGGCCTCACATGCATCACATTGGTCCTCATACACGGGCCGCATATACATCACAATGGGCCACGTCCCATGGGCCTCATAAACAACAGGTAGGCCTCACATACAACAGTGGGCCTATTGGGCCAGCCCATGGTCCAGAAAATCAGGTGGACAGTGTGTACACAACACACACATCACGGTGGGCCACAAAAGGCAATGGGGCCCACGACCCTAAGAAAATGGATGAACAGTGTGCATATGACACTCACCATGGTGGGCCTCACAAGGTAGCCCTAAGTCCAGCAGATGGACGGATGGTGTGAATATAACACCTACATCATGTGGGTCCCACCGTCCACGTGTGGACAGCGTGGGTGGAGAACGTACATCACGAGTGGGCCCCACAGATGGACGGTGTAGATAATACATTACATCACGGTGGGTTCCCACCGTCCATACCGCTGGACGGTGTAAATAAAATACTTAAATCATGGTGGGGTCCACTGCACGGACAGTGCAGATAAAACCCATATATCACATGGGCCATAGAGATGGATGGTTAATTTGGACATAACACATACCTCGTGATCAGGCCCACAAAACTCACTGACGTTAATACAACAGCTAGATAGGTGGTGTGACCCACAAAATTTGCTGACGTCAATACAACAGCTATATCTGGTGGGACCCGCAGATAGATGGCTTGTATATAACACATACAATAAGGTGGCTTTCATCGTCCAACAAGCTAGACGGTGTAGATAAAACTCATAAATCACGGTGGTCCCACGTCAAGTGGGCCACATGTTTGGATCAAGCTGATATATATATATATATATATATATATATATATATATATGTATATATATATATATGTATATATATATATGTGTGTGTGTGTGTGTGTGTGTGTTGTGTGTGTGTGTGTGTGTGTGTGTGTGTGTGTGTGTTCTCCCTGCATCCAGGCCCATCCACTGGACGGACGGATGAAACACTTAAATCATGGTGGCCCCACGTCCAGTGGGCCACACGCCTGGGATCAAGCTGATATTTGTATTTTCCTTCATCTAGGGTCTGTCCCAACGGGCAGGCAGCAAGGTGGAGCCCAACGCGTGGACGGCGTGGATCGGATGCATCATGGTGGGCCACAAGATGGGAGAGAGAGAGAGAGACGCGATGGAGGGGAGGGGCTTCGCCACTATGAGCCCTCCCTAGGTGGGCCATGTAAATACAATACATACATCAAAATGGGTCCCAAATTATGTGGGCTATAAATCATAAAAAGATCAACGGTGGAGATCCCTTTCCACAAAAAATGCAAGGTCTAGATGACCTTTTCACAATGGAAAATAAACATCATGATGGGGTCCATGAAGAATGGCCCCATCATGCGATGATCATATGAATCATGGTGGGCCATCAACCACACTTAGGGTCCAAAGTGAAATCCATACCATCAATCGGTAGGGCCCACTTGGCCCATCATAAAAAACACAATCTAACCTACAAATCACCCACCAATTGCTAATCTTTTAGGTTTCTTGGAATGTTAACCTCCTCGGCTTTGATTTTGATGGAGGATGATGAAGATAGAAGGGCTAGAATGAGAGATGAGGGGTAGGAAGTGGGCCACACACTTGGGGTTCTCTTAGGAAGCTTGGACGTCCATACTCTTTGGGTTGCTTGGGGAATGGGTAGAGAGAGAGAGAGAGAGAGAGAGAGAGAGAGAGAGAGAGAGAGAGAGAGAGAGAGAGAGAGAGAGATGGTGGTTGTAAGAGAAAGGTGATGGGTGTGAGTGACATGAGGGTTGACTTTGGGGAGGGTTGCTTGTCTTGGGGAGAAAGAAAGTGTGGGTTGTGATGGGATGTATACTTGACTAATACTTGATTGATTGATGTGATGGACGGTAGATATTCTCTTCAGAGTCGCAACCTGCGACGTTTCTTCGAGATAAATGCGGGCCCACAACTCTTGGTCTGGATATCGCATCGGTACGCAAGACGCGGTGTTGAAACTGCGGCGATGACGCGGTCGTAATGGTACAAGTTTCGGATTGAGTCGACTCTGATATACGGAATGCGACTTAGGGTCGCGTGCAAACGTCGATTATAGGTCGCGGGTTGTCGGAATTCGACGGGGAGGATCGCGAGATTCTAAGGAATGGTATAGACTAGGATACGAGCCTTACAAAATAGGTCCTGAATCTTAGTTAAAGATTTTGTGAAAACATAATGCATAACCTCTATCTTTACATTGCTTGTAATTCAAACATGTGATGTGACAAAACCTAATTTACTCTCCTTTAATCACTAATCCTTTAACCTTCCTAATTTTATTTTTATTTTGCCAAAATTAACATTTTAAAAATATAAAAGAAAACTTTATTTTAAGAAACTCATTTTTTTTTTTGAAAAAATAAAAACACCCCAAAATAATTTTAGAAAATATCGAACATAAAGTCCAATGGTAAATAACAAAGTTCGAGAAAATCATCCAAACCATTCATGGGATTTCAATGGCCTGAATTTTGATTGGTCTACCTTGTGACCAAGTTACCAAAAGGTGTGAAGGGCCTATTTGCGTGCACCCAGATCCATAGCTCAACTGACAGACTGAGTGGAGATACCTCGTTTCAACACTTGAGCTCTTGGTATCGATCCCTAGCGGGGGTGGCTAACATGGAATGTGTGTACTGACATGGGCGTGTACTAACACGCTAACCCAAAAAAAAAAATAATAATAAAAAAAAAAAGTTACCAAAAGGTGTGAAGGGCCCGTTTGCGTACACCCTTGAAAAGGCATTGAGTATTACTTCTACGTACATCACATGCTTTGCGTGATGAGCTCGTTTTGCCTCCATCACGTGATGCAGGATCCACCGTGTGTTGCCTATCATTGAGGCCTACATGCTTAGTGCTCGATGATCAGAACCATCCACATTGTGGGCTCTATGTTACATGGCCCACCGTAATAAACTTACACTGAAAGGATACTTGTAACCATCACTATCTATAGATTAACTCACACCAACGAAAGGAAAATTTTCAGTGGCTCGCATTTAACTCTTGAAAAAAATAATTTAAAAAACAAAGGCCAGGATAATCCCTGATGTGTGTTTGAATTATCTTATTTATGATATAAAGAGAATATGGACAGTTCAAATCATAGGAAATGTGGGCTCCAGTGAGCGTGATCGACGGTGGATCCTGAGCCGGGCCAGATGCAAAACGCGAACACTTGCCTGACTATGGATACAATATTAAGAGAATTCCACATCGTTTTTATTTTGTTTTTCTATTTCTTTTTACCAATGCTGTTGTTACGTTATCGTTGGGATCATCTTGCTTAGATACCATCCACAAGGAATCGACCCATGGGGACCGTACAATTGTACGTCTAGAAGATCTGAGCGGTCCATTCAGTGGGCATCATCATGGATTGATAATGACCAGAAAATTGTAAAGATTGGACATCTGGAGTGATGCGAAATCCATACAACGGAAAAACTCTGCGAGGCCCATCGGCAACGTGCGACATCCATTCCATCCATCATTTATGCCAAGCTGATTCAAAACTCAAGTGAGCTACACCATAGATAAAAGTAGGGATGTGAAGATCTACCATTGAACCTTCTTTGGGCCCACCAAGATGGTGCGACCATTGCCATGGAGCCCACCTTAATCAATGTATTCTATATCTACACCATCCATCTGTTTTTCCATATCATTTCAGGACATTATATAAACTGAAATAAATCCAATTATCAGGTGGACCATACCATAAGAAACAGTGGTGATTGGCCATTAATGGACCACAAAAGTTTTGGATCAAGCCGATATTTGTTTTTGCCTTCATTTAGACTTATATGATCTTATCAACAGATTGGATGGCAAATAAACACTATGAAAACATTAAGGTATGCCCTTAGAAGTTTTTAATGGCAGGGCATTCAATCACCACCGTTCCCTTAGATATCCTTCATTTGATAATGGGATCTTCTTCTTCTTTTTTTGGATAATACCCTCTGCTAATGGATCCGTTATATTTTTTGGATTATATCCCATAATGATATGGAAAGACGGGATGGATATAGAATACATCAAGGTGGGACGCACCTTAAGGGTCGGACCGTCTTGGGTGAGGACGCGGATCGGTTACTACCTCCACCGGGACTGGTTAGAGATGGTACCTAGTTAGAGACGGATGGTCCTAACAGGGGCTCTGTGGGGTCTACTGTGATGTATGTGTTTCATCCATGCCGTCCATTCATTTTAATGGATCAGTTTAGGGCGTGATCACAAAAAAAAAGGCAGATCTAAGGCTTGAGTGGACCACACCATAGGAAATAGTGGTGACAATGACACTTACCATTGAAACCTTCCTAGGGCCCACCATGATGTTTGTTTGTCATATAACCTGTTTATAAGATCAGACTGACTCGGATGAAGGGAAAACATGAATATCATCTTGATCCAAAAGTTCTGTGGATCCTAAGAGGTTTCAACGCGGTAAGTGTTCCATTCCCACTATTTCCTGTGATGTGGTCCACTTGAGCCTTAGATATGCATCATTTTAAAGATTATTCCCTAAAATGATCTTTCAAAATGGATGGACAAGATTGATGAAACACATACATCAAGGTGGGCTCACGAATCCTTACATACATCATAGGACTCACAATATGAATAGGTTAGATGGCATATAAACATCATGACCGGCACCTGGAAGGTTTCAACTACAGGCATCCCATCCTCTCTTCTGTTCCCTGTAGTGTGACCCACTTGAGTTTTGTATATACCTTATTTTTAGGCTCAGGTACTAACATGAGCTGACACAAACGATGAATGGAGTGGATGTCACTCACGCATCATGGTAGCCCCCACAGCTTTTTGTTGCATGGGCTCCCAACAACCGTTGTAAGAACTTCTCGTCTTGGGACATATCAGTGCAGCATCTAGTGGGCCCATGATAAAGATGCCCATATAGAAAAGGACACATATCAGTGCAACATCAAGTGGGTCCATGATAAAGATATGACCATATGAAAAAGAACACATATCAGTGCAACATCAAGTGGGCCCATGAAAAAGATGACCATATAGAAAAGAACATCTCACCAGAACGAGGCAGTGGATCAGCTCGCATTGCTGATAGCCATCAGATGAAAGCAATTTGTACGGCGAGAAAATGGGCCACATACCGCACATTGCGGACAGGTTTGTACTTGATCATCTCAGACCATATATGGAAACTTCTTATCACCAGACGTTAGGGGCGACGTGTCGTCCGCGGTGCCCCTTGTTACCAAAATCCTCAGGATTGGTAATTTCTTGAAATAATTATCAGGCTAATATTTACATTAAAATATACATAAAAGCTATCAGCAATGTAGTCCCTATGTATATTGCATTGAAATTTTAAATCCCGTCTGTTAAATTAAAATCTAAAGACTGTATCTGAAATCTGAGGTCAAAAAATTTATTCAGTAATTAAAACTGAAGTCTGAAAATTTAATACTGAATTTGAAACAACCTATTTATTAACGAATATCTTAAATGTTTGAAACATGTTAATTTGACACATGTGCCTTTATCTTCTATTTGAAAATGTTTTATATTATAAAGAAATTATTTTTTATTAAATGAAAATAAAATTATTATATTTAATTTGAATAAACTAAAATACTTATCATTATTCATAAGGCCCTCAGTTACTTTTAACGGGAAGATTGGTGTATACATCAAGTCAAAGCGAGTCAAGCTGGCCTTGGCTCGATTCGGCTCGGCCACTAGCTGACCTTAGCTCAGTTCGGTCCTCGAGCCTGATTGGCCAGCTCGACTCGGTTCGGTCAGCAGCTCCGGCCCATTCGAGCTGAGTTCGAGCCGAGTTCACCATTGAAGCATTTTCACAAACACCTAGACTACACCTTCAAAATTTCACTGTTTGTAAAACAGAAGCAATGGTTTTCCAAGTATTTTATCAAACACCTACTAAGCAACATAAAAACTAAAAAAAAAAAAAGAGTATTCGTTTCATGTACATACCTTCCTTGCCACCAGCCACACTTAATTGAGTCATTTCATCAAACACTTGGTGAGCAACATCAATAGCAAAGTAACTGAGTTGCTGAACTGGTTTGATCTGAGTTCGACTCGAGCTGGATTTGACCTGAGTCCAGTTGAGTTGGGATGGCTCAAAATCGGCTCGAACTTGTTTTTGAGCTCAAAGAGTCAGCTTGACTCGGGTTAAACTCAACTTTAAACCGAGTCAAATCAAGTCTTTTCAAGTCAAGTTGAGTGAGCTAATTGAGCTAGCTAGTTCGTGTACACCCCTACGTGTAGGGTTGAGCACTAGTAGCAACAAAACTTTCAAATAAAGTAGATCTTGATATTTATATGCTATCCAAATTGTTTATAAGGTCATTCCTAATTGGATGATGTGAAAACACCTTAAATGTAGCTTGATACAAAACTTTTATGACCATAAAAAAGCTTCAACGGTGCTCACTAAATGCCCACTGTTTCCTCTTGTATAGCATACTTATATGTTTTATAAACTTCAATTTTAGTCACCACGTCCATTATATGACTTCACAAAACGGACGGAGGTGTGGATTTCTCAAAAACATTGCCGTGGACCTACTCAACTTTGTAAAGAGTCCGGATCCCGACTCCTTTGTAAAAGGCTTCGGACGCCAAACGACTGGGGTAACAGGAAAATCCTGTTGACCCGATAACAGAGGATCCCGACTCCTTTGTAAAAGGCTTTGCAGGAAATCAGCGTCCGGTTACTACTTGCGGATTGGCTGCTGTAGGTACGTGTCGTGCGAAGGCGAGCACTGAAGCTCCTCGAGCTGTGAGTTGTACGAACGGTTAAAAGGAGACCAGAGTTACAGGGCCCCGCAGTGATGCATTTATTATATCTACACATTATCCAAAAATAAAATGAATCCTATCCAAAGATCATGAGCCACACTACAAATAGCAGCAGAGATAAAGATTTTCGCCTTAAAAAAAATTTGTAGGGCCACCATAACGTTTATTTTCCATCCAATATGTTCGTAAGGTCAAAAATACCTGTACGAAGAGGATAAAAAATTTATATTGATCCAAAACTTCTGTGACCCTGGGTTTCAATGGTAGGCGTTCAATCCCCGGCTGCTTTTTGCAGTGTGGTCCACTTGATAGTTCGATGTCTTATTTTTCGTCTCAAGCCTTAATACGAGCTCGCGAAATGGATGGACGGTTGGATACCTCATGATGGACCCACAGAAGTTGCTGACGTCAATACAGCAGCTATGGGCGCGGATTAGGTACTACCGTCGCCCGTTCGGAGCTCGAGACAGGCGGAGGCTCCGAGGCCCACTGAGGGGACACTGATGTATTAATTTTATCCACACCGTCCATCTCTTTTTTCATATCATTTTATAGTAATATGATAAAAATAAGATATATCCAAGGCTCAAGTGGACCACACTATAGGAAGAAGCGGTGCTAAGGACGACCACCGTTGAAACCTTATTATGGCCCACTGAGGGGACACTGTGATGTATTAATTTTATCCACACCGTCCATCTCTTTTTTCATATCATTTTATGGCTCTGTAAGAAAAATAAGATATATCCAAGGCTCAAGTTGACCACACCATAGGAAGAAGCGGTGCTAAGGACGACCACCGTTGAAACCTTATTATGGCCAACTGTGTCGTTTAGTTTCCATCCATCCCCTTTATATGATCATATACGCCTGGATGAAGTGAAAAAGCAAATACCATCTTGATCCAAAACTTATGTGGTCCTTAATAATTTTTCAATGGTAGGAATTTAATCCCCACAGTGTGGCCCATTTGATATTTGAATCTTCTCTGTTTTTGAGATAATATTTTAAAATAATGTGAAAAAATGGATGAACGGTGTGGATAAATTTCATACATGAAGGTGGCCCCTCAGTGGCCCTGGGAGCCTCCGCCTGTCCGAGCTCCGAACAGGCGGGGTTAGTACCTAATCTGCGCGCAGCAGTATACAGCTGGTGTGAGGTACACCAGCCAATCCGCATCCAATGGCTGATGGTCGGTGCTATGTGGGCCCCACCATGATGTATGTATTTCATCCATGCCATCCATCTATGTTTCTAGATCATTTTATGGTATGAGACCAAAAATGAGGTATATCCGAATCTCAAGTGGACCACATTACAGGAAAACAGTGTTGAGTGAACATCGACCATTAAAAACTTTTTGGGGGCCATAAAAGTTTTCAATCAAGCTGATCTTTGTTTTTTCCATTCATCTAGGTCTATATGACCTAATCAACAGATTGGATGTCAAATAAATAGTACATTGGGCCTTAGGAGAATTTTAATGGTGGATATCCAATTACTATTGTTTTCCTGTGGTATGGTCCACGTGAGATTTATATTCCTCTCATTTTTGGTATCAAGCCATAAAATGATCTTTAAAAATGGATGAAACACAAACATCATGGTGGGCTCAGAGAAGTGCCCTGTGTTAAAAGTCGGGATGTATACAACACGAGAGAAAATCTCCCTCACAAAGGATAATTTTGGATTAAAAAAATAATAACATTCTTCATCCCCCATTAAGCTAGACTCCCATCATGGAAAAATTTCAACATAATGGACTCCTATCACAGAAAATTTTCAACATAAAATTGTGAAGCGCTTTCCTTCTTATGTGTTGATATTTTCCAAATTTCGCGTTAAGCCTAAAAATTCAGCATTAACAAACAGGCCCTTAGTGTCATGCTTCCTCCTCACCTTGAATCACGTGACTTCTCTTATTGACATGTTTCAGCTACTCTGATGGCAATGAATTTCTAAGCATATCTCATGTTACTCTCATTCCTTCATTAATGTCGTTATTATCATGATTATCTTTGTATGTGTGATCCACCAAAGCTTTTAAACGACACATCAGATGACCAATCACTGATATGGACTGCTCATTTGTTCAAGGCACTGGGGACAGGTGTTTGCTGTGAAAATCACATGGGTCAGATGAGACTACTCATCTGATCATCAATTGCATGAAAAGTGGATAGTCTAGATTGATGGGAGAACAAACATAGGTCTATTGATCACCTTGAAACTTCTACGTCAAGCCCGGTGGATTGCTTATGATTCCAAAGCACTTGGGTTTAGTGATGCCAACCATCTCATCTATAGAGGAATCAAGTTTCAAAATACTGTTCCGACATACCATATCACCATGTGAATGTTTATTATGAATGATATATGAATCTTGGGAAGAATGCATCTTTGTTTCGTTCAAGTGATGATGAAAACTGACATGAATGATATTTTCCAATGCATCGATGTCTCGATAGAAATGTTTTCATCAGACCAACCAATCAAGATCGAAAACAGCTCAACAGAGAAAGGGCGCACACCCCTGCTGAAACAAAAAAGAAAATGAATACAAAAACAAAAAAGTTGCACAAAGAGTCTTAATTAATTAATAAAACAAAACTTGCCACGATACAGAAAGAAGAAAGAAAGAAAAATGGCCTGAAATGACACGGCCACATGCGAACAGAGTGAAAGCTTACTGCTCATCTCTTTCTAAGGTTGGCTTTGGGACCCTTCCTTTCTCTTTCCTTGCGTTGGCAGACCTTCAAGGCTAGAAGTCGCTTATGAAGGATCTGAATCTATGGCTTTGAAGACTTTCTGTTTCCTCTTTTCCCATTTTTTCCATGCTTTTTCCCCTTGGCAGATTTGCTCTTCATGTAAGATACTCTATTAGCCTTTTGCTGACGCCTCTTCCGCACCTGCTCAGGATCTCTCAGCTCTGATGGCACATGGGCATTAGGCACTGCATGGTATTTCTTTGCCCCTTTGAAGTGTCTGTTATTCCCCTGCATCCGACGATTGCCTGAAAAATGCATACAAGTTTGAGACGGTCATGTAATGCTGTTTCTGTAGGCATTTTCTTTTTCAATATTACAACTTCCAAGAATGTGAATGTACACAAGTACGCATGTCTGGATCGCAGAAGAAACAACATATGAGGAACCACAAGAACTTATGAATGAATGCTGAAACAGAAATTACGAAAGAAAACAATGGATTGATGATTAGCTTACAGCCAGTTGCAGGTGGTTGTTCCTCATTTACATCCTAGTGACAATGCCTTTCAGATGCATGAGAAACAACATTGAATGCTTAAACATATTTCTTGTTGATCAACATAAACCGGATCAAACACACCAATGGTGAGAGAGCTCGAAGAAACAGATAGCAAATGTATGATGGTGATCCATAAGGATGCACATAATGGGAAATCTGAAAGAACATGTCAGGAATACAGAGTAACAATTCCCGCAAGTTTTTTATTTACAACTCAGGCTTAACCATAGTTAGCAGAACTCCATTTTGAACTCCGTATTTTGAAAGGCAAAAAAAAAAAAAAACTCATATAATTGATTAAACAGAGGCTTGCACTATAGGGTTGCACCAGGGATTGGCACTGAGCATTACTTTTCGCATTGGTTATGGATGAGTTAATGAGGCACTGGCAGGAAGAAATCACATGGTATGTTTGTTTGCAGATGACATAGTTTTCATTGACAAGATGAAGGACGGCATAAACACAAAGCTTGACTTATTGAGTGTTTAGAATCTAAATGATTTAGAATCAGTTGGACTAAAACAGAGTATCTGGAGTGTAATTTTAGTAACAAAAGGAGTGAAAATGAGGAATTAGTTAAGATTGCTAACCAAGAAGTTTCCCAAAATTACTGTTTGATACCTTGGCTCAATAATTCTCAATAATTCATAAGAGTGGAGAGATTGAGAAGGATGTTGCCCACAGAATTTAAGCTGGGTGGAAGAATAGAGTTATGCCTTGGGAGTTTTATGTGATAGTCATCTGCCACTCAAACTAAAGGGAAGATTTTATAGAATAGCTATAAGACCAGCCATGCTTTATGGGACAGAATGTTGGGAAGTTAAGGAACAACATGGGATGAGCGTAGCTGAATTGAGGATGTTAAGATGGATGGGTGGCAAGATAAGGAATGATAGAATTATAAATGAAGGCATTTGAAGGAACTTTGAACTAGCACCAATAGGTAATAACATGAGGGAGAGTAGACTTAGATGGTTAGTCATGTGCAATGGAAACCAAGAACTCGGATGGAGGTAGCAAGGAAAGACAACCTATGGTCCAATTGAAGGTATGGCCCTTGACAGTGTAACAAGATTCATGTTGCCAATCCCAACTAATTGGGATAAGGCTTAGACAATGATGATGATAATTGATTACACTTTCGAAACTCCTTTTGGAAAATAGGCAAAAAAAAAAAAAAAATCATTTTTTTGGGCAAAACCAAATCAAACACGTTTCCCCTCCCCTCATAAACTCTTCAAAAAAAAAAAAAAAAAAAAAGTTCTATTCCGACAAATTATTGGAGGCAACTTAACAAGCAGAGATTGGTGGTTGCCACCATTGATAAAATTGAGTAGGTGTACAGTTTTAGCAAAGACGGACTGACCGATATGCGGATTACTAGAAAAGGAAGGATATGAGAGATGCAAAGAACACCATTCAACTATCTATATACATTATTTTTCAAACATATAGAAATTCTCTTTATAAAGTTTTCTATTTTAACCTTATCTATATATAATATATTAGACCCATATATGCATGTGTAGATTATTATTTTTTCTTTAATTCCATTGTTTTTGAGTCCACACCTTATTAAATCCGTACTTCTTATCCTCCAAATTTTCGGGGTTTCCATTTTTTGAATGATATTCCCCATATTTTTAACGATTAAGGCTAAATTAAACACGAACATTTCCCGTATCATTTTTTTGCTGTATTCCATTTTCTGGCTAGTTAAGAATGAATACTGTTAAAATACAGTGTAAACCTCTACTCCCTCCCTTCCTTACTAGCATCAAGGATTAGGTCCTCCCTCCCATAATTTGCTCCATTCCCTATAATGTTACTCCATGAGATCATTTTCTTGTTAATGCATCCTCAGCCTGTCTTCATATATAATTTGAGTAGTAGAATGGCATCCTGATATCTAAAGTTTAAGAAACCATCATATGCAACTGACGCGAACAAGTAGCAAAGAAGGTGCACATTGGGTAATATATTGTAATAGCATGATTATGGAACACAGGCCATCTGAGAGGGAACTTACTAGTGTTATTTGAAGTGAAGCCAACAGATACTTAAGTGCTAAAACCAATGGATCCTTACTTTTGCTCGGGTGGTAGACTCTCAGGAGTTTCAACACCAAGTCAGGGGTTCAAGTATCCATAGGTGGTGAAATTCCACTACAGCGTGAGTGTGTTATAAAAAAAAAAAAAAAGATGCGCTAAAACCAAGGACTCGATTGAACCCACATAGAGGAAGCAGTCATACCTCACAGAAAGTTTGCATGCTTTCCAACAAATTAGTCCAATGACAGTAAATTACATGAATGATGATGGAACCAAGCAAGAACTTGGAAGAAATATATGGTTATCCAGCACGGAAATAATTTTTATCAATAACACATACAACCAAAATACTCATGATATGATGACATGACAATATATATATATATATATATATATATATACACAATAATGATCTCAACCAACAGTTGGCTGAACATTGGCTAATGTATTTTGACTAGCCAACCAAACTGCAGATCATAAACTAGATATGTTCACATGAAGGCTTTATTATGAAGAATGTCTAAAACTCAATGAGATCTTCATGGAAAGTTGTCAAACCACGCTTTCTATGACATAATTCTTAAAGATCAAAAGATTGATGAAGAGAAATCAAAGAAGACGAGATTCAATGTATGTTTGTATACCAAAAGACTATATATTTCATTAATGAAGTAACATACTCCCAAACCAAGTATTTAAAAAGTTCAGTCAAAGCTCACAAGAAAAGCAGCAACATGCTTCCAATAAACAGGATTTTGTCTGCTTTCAGGGATTACCTGCTAAACCAGTACCCTCAGTATTGCTGTCAGTGGCCATTCCATTAACAGAGATATTATTGTGTGACCGTTCTTTCCATTTCTTGTATATCCCTGTCTTGCCAGCTTTTACCTTTGCACCGCTCTCTGTCTTGACCTACGTTACAGGAATTAAGAGACACAGTAAGGCAGAAAAACAGTTTATGCACTAATAGGCATTCCTGTGGGTAAATAAAAGAGGAACATATCGCGTGGAAAATTTTGCAGAATTAGCTCCTAATGTGAAATTAGATTTCTTGCAAAACAATGGACTCGGAAATCATCAAACTATCAAATAACTAGAGAAAAAAGGAGTTGAGAAAATTGTTCCTGTATCCAAACAGCCCCCAAGAGCCTATATTTTGGTTGATGTATGAGACCATTGGGCAAGCCGAACATTTCATGCCATCTCCTACCTTGCACAGGGATGAGAAAAAAAGGGTTGAGAAAGAGGCTTCTTGGATTAAAAGGAGTCTTATGGGTCACATTGTCAGCAAGTTTTGAAACTAGAACACTCACAAGCAACATTTAAAAACTCAATGATCCAACTTGAAAGTCTGCTAAATCAACTCAGTTTCGTGTGGATCCAAGTGCAATTGTACAAATCTGCAAGTTATATATATATATATATATATATATATATATATATATATTCACACGCACTCACACACGCCCACACATTCACACACCCCACACACGCCCGTGCACTCACACCACGATGGGTGCCCGAACCCATGACCTGGTGTTAAAACTCTTGTGAGTCTACTACTGAGCCATAGGGTCGCAGGCCTGCAAGTTATATTCAAATCACACGAAGATGCAATTCCTGCAGAAATCACGAATTCATTTCGATGATAGGTTATGCTTCACATTTGGTTGCAACTGCTCCCATAAGTAAAGAAGAATAAGACGAACATTGTAGCTAGCTCTGGAATCAATTGCCCATCTATATTAACCTTGCACCATAGTTCCGGTAATTTCAATGATGAAAAGAAAATTCCAGAAAAAATTTATTGCACCATACTTGGAAAAACTGCATTGGAGAATACAAACCTATCAAAATATTTAATTAATTTTTTTTTTTTAATTCTGGAAATCATAAATCCAAAAACCAAACACAAAATACTGCTTGGTTTGCATTAGTTTACAACAATCTATAAGATGATACCTTTCCAGAGGCCGTCACACATTCACCATTGTTTAACTTGATGTACTTTTTACCTCTCTGAAACCAAAGTAAATCAAAACTTTACAATTTTGGGATTACTTTTAAGTAAGAAAAGAATTAGGTTTAAGTGTTGAAAATACCTTATCCCAGTGATAAACAGATTTTTGTTTCTGCAAACCAGCACTGTCATCTGCTACTAGATCCAGAACAGCAGCTTCTAGTCTGTAAGAGTAAATAGCATCAATAGCAGCAAACAAAAGAGGAAATATGCCAAACTCTTGATTTACCACTGCAGATCAAGGCATTCCAAAATGGTTATGTAATCACTGTAATGGAATAAAAAATGACCCGTAACGGCCCGTTACCCAGCCAAATAAGTTTTTTTTTTTTTTTTTTTTTTTTTTTTTTTTTTTTAATTAATTAAAAAAAAAAAAAAACAAGAAAAAGAAGAAGAAGAAGAAGCAGTACTAGCCTGCACTGTAACGGTAATGGCAAGGGCAATTATGGCCACCGTTACCGTTATGGATTACCTTGCTCCAGATGTGATCACAGTGCTTAATGGAAAATAAGGACACATGCAACAAAAAGTCGCACTTAATGGAAAATAAGGACACATGCAACAAAAAGTCGCGCTTAATGGAAAATAAGGACACAATAAACAACATTTTGAAGAATAGTACACAGAAATTCACAACTATCTCAAGCTCTCGAATGGGGATGCAATGAATAGGATCTAAAAGCTCTCTCCTCCTACCCTCAAGTTTTCTGTTCTGGCCTTTGGCCTCTAATAAAATTTCATCTTTCCAAAAAAAAAAAAAGAATCGATAGATGGAGAAGTGGTCAGAAGTATCAAGTAATCAACAGATACTGTTTTTTTTTTTTTTTTTTTTTTTTTTTTTAAATATATATATATAATCTTCAGATATTCGTGTATGACACTGTTCACAACATGTGCTTGCAAAATAATATTGAACTCCAATTTTGTATTTAGTCTTCCCACCATCTCTCAAGCTTCTCCTGCTCCACTAAATATTTGTTTTAATCACTGACAGGGAGTTATATCTCATTATACTGCTTTCATTCGCTATAATATGTGCCGAGTGATTATAAGTTTACAACTATAGCTGATATCTGACTCTTCAAAACATCACTGTTAATTATTGTAATCAAACAATAGGAGGAAACAAGCAATATTGAAATCAGCCCCTTGTTAATATCAGACCATGGGAGGAATGCCTTTAAATTACCTGCTTGATCCAAAGCCCTCGTTTGCCTTTACTGCTAAACCTGCCTCCAGATGCTGGAAAGTACAGACATTGAAACCCTATTATTTATCTTTCCAATGTTTTAAAATAATAGGAATTTAAAAAATAATAATAAAATAAAATAAAATAAAATCCTAGAGTATCTGAGAAGAAACTAAGCATGCACCATAGACCATAAAATGAGGCTTTTGAAGAATCAAGAAGATAAGTCAAGCAACCACTCCATTGTCAAGGCAATTCCAAAACACAAAGACTTTGGTGATGGGTTGTGTTGTAGAGATGAGGGTGTTGAGATTAGTGTGTGGGAAGACCAGTAGGTATTCAATTGAGAATGAGTTAATTTAAAGCAACCTAAGAAGACCCCGACAGGGATTGAGATGGCTTGTCCATCCATATGCTAAGAAAATAGGAGCATCATCGTAACGTGTTCAAAAGAAATTAGGACACTTTGCCATCAACAACTTTCTAGCTAATACATAATTCGACTAATTATAAGTCACAACTTGTAACATATTGAATTCCCAAACCCTCATTCAACCCCACCATCTAATAACTAGCCAAGGTATTTTGTATCGATAATGGTGGCCATAATAGTCACTACCGTTACCGATACAGTGTATCGGCATAATGGCCGATATGGGAGGCATAACGGCCATTACGCCCTTGTATCAATCGATTTTTTTTTTTTTTTTTTTGTTTTGCCCAAAAAATATGAACAATTATCCAGCAAAATCCAAAAAATCTAAATATTCTAAATATGTATTCATTTTTTGTTTTGAATATGTTTATGGTGGCATAATGGTTCACTATTTGGTGAGAGTGTTGTATTGGGTTGTTTGATAAATTTATGAACATGTCAACCTGAGATTTGATTGCAAAACTCCTATATTTAATTTTCTAACTATTTAATATAAATGTTAAATATATTAGAATATGAATGTAACACCAAAATATCTCACGTTGAAATTTTTAAAGAAAATTTGAAATTAATGGTCTGGATGAATGTGTTACAGCTTAGTGGGTGAGGCCCTAATCATGGGGCCCAACTTAATGTATGTGTTACATACCCATGTTGTCCATCTATTTTGCCAGCTTATTGTAGGGCATGATCCAAAAAATGATGCAGATGCAAATCTCAAGTGGACCACACCACAGGAAAAAGTGGTTAATGAATGCCCGCCATTAAAAAGTTCCTAGGGTCCAACGTAATGTTTATTTGCCATCCAACTATTGATAAGGTCACAAAAATCTGGATGGACTCAAATTTGAAAGTCATACTACCAGTTCAAGATGGTGCTGGAAAAGCTCAGTGGGCCCCACCATGATGTATGTGGTTTATCCACTCCGTCCATCCATTTTGCGAGCTCATATTAGGGCACGAGCCAAAAAGAGACGGATCCAAATCTTAGGTGAACCACACCACAAGAATGCGGACCATTAAAAACATCCTAGGGCCCACTCTAATGTTTATTTGCATCTGAACTGTTGATTAGGTCACACTAACTTGGGTGAAGGGAAAACAAAAATATTAGCTAGATCCAAAACTTCTGTGGCCCTCAAGAAGTTTTCAATGGTGGGCATTCAATCACACCATTGTCTCAGTTTTGGGCTCATGCCTTAATATGAGCTCGCAAAATGGATGGATAGATTAGATAAAACACATATATCATGGTACGACCAATGAGCGTTTCCAGCACGACCAGCACTGGCGGTGTCACTACCGAATCTGAGTCCCTGGGAAACAAAAATAGCAGCTTGATCCAAAACTTTTTGGCCCCAAGAAGTTCTTTCACACAACCCACAGGGTGGCGGTCTACGCAGCTCCAAGGCCTTGTGCCAGCCCACCGAAGATAACAGTGTCCTACCACCCTGATTCAAGTAGAACGGAGGGAATAAATTTAAGGCTGTTAACAGCCCTAGACCATTGACCAGGAAGATAATGTCATTCTAGCTATCCGTGTTGCTCATAATACCTGCAAATAGAGATGTACACGAGTCGAGTCGAGTCGAGTATCGCTCTACTCGTACTCGGCTCTTAACGCCCGAGTGCTGCTCGTACTCGGCTCTACTCGGCCAACGAGCAGAGACTCCCTGCTCGTACTCTACTCGCCCGAGTACGAGCCGAGTACGAGTAGTAAACGAGTCGAGTCGAGTCCGAGTTTTCGAGGCGAGTTCGAGTACGAGCAGAAATCGACCAGAAATAAAAAATAAAAAAATCAACCCCACACCTTACCGGGCGAGCAGAAGAGGGACGACCAGCAGCTGCGTGCAGGGCAGGGCGACGACGGACGACAGGACGAGTGGCAGCCTGGCAGGGACGAGCTGCGGCACCGGACAAGTGGCAGGGAAGAGCTCTGTCACCGGACAGGGGCACCGAACAGGCCGCAGGGACGAGCGGCAGGGTCTAGGCTTCTAGCACCGCCAGACAGGGGACAGGGGCGAGTGAGAGAGAGAGAGGGAAGAAGAGAGACGGCCGGACAGGCGCTGGGAGAGAGAGAGAGAGAGAGAGAGAGAGAGAGAGAGAGAGAGAGAGAGAGACCGTTTTTTTTCGAACGGACAGGTGCTGGGAGGAAAGGGTTTGGGCGCTGCTTGAAAAGGACGGGTGGGGTAGGGTTTGGGCGCTGCTGGAAAATGATGGGCGGGGTGGGGTAGGGCTTTTTTTTTTTTCGGGCGGACTTATATACACGGGTACGAGTCAAGTACCGACTCGAGTACCTCTAGACTCGTACTCTACTCGTAATCTAAACGAGTAGTGGAAACCCGCTCGTACTCGACTCTAACTCAGACGAGTCGAGTATTCCGAGTCGAGTCGAGCGAGTACTCGAGCCTTAGTCTGCCGTGTACAGTTCTACCTGCAAACCATTTTCCATAAGATATTGCCAACCTGACCCCATGCAAATGATGCTAGCAACTAACCACCCCATTAAATGAGGCCAGCATCAACAAGGAAATCCCACATTCTATAGGACCCCCACCCAAAGTTTGGAAGTGAAAGGATAGAAGAAACAGGTGATTGACTAATTCTTCTCCTTTGCAACACATAATGCACCTGTTTGGGATTTGCATACCACTCTTCCAGAGATTATCCACTGTTGGCATTTTCTCCAACAAGCAATCTAGATGAAACCCTGAATTTTTAGCAGCACCAGAACATTTCAATTCTCTATGAGGGAATGATGGAAGATAAACTTTCTCACCCAAATGAAGAGTCAGGGACCTGACCAAGAACCGATCACTTGATTACAAGGTCCATGTTCTCTTAGCAGACCTATCACTGGGGATATATATGCGATCTGGCACTAACAACGGCACAGGAGGGATAGAATCTCCTCATCCTTGAGATTCCTAAAAAAAAAGGGCTCCAAACTACTCAACAACTCATCCTATTGATGACCTAGTTAGCTAGAGGTCCAGAACCACTTTTGTTGCAACTACCATGTACAAGTCTTCAAAGATATTGGAAAGCGGCACACGACCACATAACAAATCCTCCCAAAATCTGACCAAGCCCCATCCCCAACTCTGAATCTTGTGAGATGCTTGCAAAACTCTTTAGCCCGGAAAGTCCCTCTCCACATGGAAGACCCATGAACATGCCTTGGCCCCAAAAAGTAGCAACAACATCAAGTAATCCAGTGGGCCATGTGTAGGCTGAATGTAGACCGCAGGCTATCCTTTTTTCTAACTGTCCATTGTTCTCATAACATAGCCCTGATGAGTGTCTAGTCCCAGTCACAAGTTCCTAGAACGTCTCTTACAGAGGGAGCCCATGCAACAAATACAGTAGGGCCCACCTCAATGTCTATGACATCCACTCTGTCCGTCAGTTTTGCCAACTCATGGTAGGACGTAAGCTAAAAAAATGAGGCAGATCCAAAACTCCAGTAGGCCACAATATAAAAATTAGTAGGGACAGAAACGCCCACCATTGAAACCTTCCTGGGGCCAACCATGATGTTTATATACCATCCAACCTGTTCATGAGGTGATCCCCACCAGGAGGAAGATAAAACACAAATATCAGCCCGATCCAAAACTTTTATGGGCCCTAAGAAGGTTTCAATGGCAGGCATCCCAAACTATTTCTTGTGGTATGGCCCACTTGAGTTTCAGAGCATCAGTGCATCTATACAGTTACAAGTAAATGGTACTGAAACATGAAGGGATAATGAGATTAGAGTTATAATGCCTCTTGAACATTAACAACTTCATAATTCATATAACAGGAACAAAAACAGAGAGACTTCATCACTGAAGTACTGAAAGAGATTTCACAAACAGAAATGTAACAAGTACATCAAATTCATCAAAAACAATTCTAAAGACAAAGTAGTCAAAGTGAAAGACGTTACTCGCAAATGCTTTGCTTTAGCAGCTTCACCTTCAGCCTCCAAGATGGTCTGCTTCGGTCTAGCACATGTTTTCCAGCACCAGATAAAACATTATTCAATAACTTTCGAATTTGGAAGCTACAATTCTCCTCAACATATATGAACCGTCTTATGAAGCATGAGCGAACAAGATGAGGAAAACCAATTTATCATTGTATCATGAACAAACACATTCCAGACATGAAAATCAGAAATTACCTCTCAAAATGCAAACGCCATAACAATTTTAGAAATCAGACAACGCTTACCTAAAAGCTTTTAAGCGCTCAGAGAATGCCATCGCTGTTAACTCGCTGGATCCCAGCACATTTTTAAAAATTGGGTGCAATCCTTCACAGGACATATCCTTCGCTCTTCCAATGGATTCCTTTGCAGGCAGAGGCTTCGTCTTTGAATACAAGTGAAATGCATTTGTGCACGACTTCTGCAAGGTAATCAGCTCTATACACCCATCGATAATTTCCCGAACTCTTTCAGCAACAAGATCTATAACAGTCTGGGGAAAACGTCCATAGACTGTTTCACCATTTGCAATTGCCTGATCAATTTTGGATAATACTCCATCCATGTCTTGCAGAACCTCCTCCTCAGTGGGTGCAGGCCTAACTGGCTTTGACAGAAATAGATGAAGATCCAAAAGGTAAGGCATGTCCTCTGATGTAACAAATGAATACGCAGTAACAGTTCGACCAGCTCGGGCAGCTCGCCCAACTCTATGGACGAAAATCTTGGGCTTCGGAGGGAAGTCCCAGTTCACGACATTATCAAGCAACGGAATATCAATACCCCTCACAGCAACATCTGTCACAATTAGCAGCATAGTCTTCCTAGCTCTAAATTGCGAAATGTGAATTTTGCGAGCATCTTGATCCATATCACCATAACATACAGATGGCTCTATGCCGTCTTCTCGAAAAAGAATATTGAGGAACTCTACATGATGCTTCGTAGAGACAAATATCAAAGTTTGCTGATCAGAACTTATCTGCTCCCTAATTAAATACAACAACGCAGCATGTTTTTCTTCCTGGCGTAAGGTGAAAAAGGTGAGCTTCAGGTCAGGGCTAATATATCCTTGTGTCCAGATCAAGCCGCACAAGTTGTGGGTCCCGCAGACCAGCCTTGGCAAACTCAGCAAGGGCGCTTGGTAAGGTTGCACTGAAAAGTAGCGTTTGTCGTGTCTCACTCAACTGCAAAAGGATTTTATGCAACTGTTCAGCAAAGCCCATTCCGAAGAGACAGTCAGCTTCATCGAATACGACATACTCTACAATGCGTAAAGACATTCCTTCAATCTCAGCCAAATGATGCATGAGCCGACCAGGGGTCGCAATTATAATATCTGGGTTTTGTGCAAGTTCTTCGAACTGACTTTCCATGCTATCACCACCAACCAACAAGCTGATACAAATGTCTGTGTGAAAATAAAATACGCAAAGCAACCACAAATTAAAAACTGAATCATCCTATTGAGCAGTTGGGATCTTCCAACTTAAGTAACTTTTGGACCATAGCCCATCCATGGTGGGACCCAGCACATGAATGTACCATGCATCCCCATAGAAATTCATGTTAGTTTTCGTTCAAATATACTCCTATGCAATCAACATTCTTCATCAAAGAAACTATAATATGAGACTAAACTTCATGAAACAAAGCATTGGACCCTGAATATGTGGGGTAAGGGCAACACAATCCAAAGCCTTCATCTGGTGGGGCCCGCCATTGATTATCCATGGCCCAAAACCCACGCCACTTCAATGACCCTCACCATTCTATTGGAATTTGGAAAGCTTTTGCTCATTAAATGTGGACCCGTTCACATTGGACAGCTAGGATCATCCTATTAGTCATCTAACTTTAAGGCTATAGTTAATCCATGGAAGGGCCCAGTATATGAATTGTCTTAATTTACATCTAAATCCCTATAATTTCACATAAGAAGATACAGAGGCTATGCCATGTCTCTTTGTAATTTGACTCCTGTGATTGTTCACCAACATTTTAAAAATGGTGGTGACTCTTCAACCGTACACATCAGATAGTTGTATGGTTGTCCAGACTGACCAAATCAGCGACCCAGTTGCCGATGGACCATAACCAAAACGATTAGCAATAATCTGATTTTTCCATTGGCATTTGGTCCACTCACTACGTTTTACTCTTAACCATCCATTCGACAGCCATCAATCGAATGGTTAGGATTGCTTAATAAGTCTAAGATTAGACGACAATGTGGAAAGGCAGCAGTACATGAATCCAGCATACGAGGGAGATAAGTTACCACCATTTTCAAAATGCAGGTGAAATATCAACGAAGTGCAGCCCATAATCTCATAATTCAGCATTGGCAAAAGCGAACTAACTTGTATATCGGCCGAGCTCTTTGGTGAATTTCAAGGTCTGAAGGGCGAGGTCGCGGGTGGGGGAGAGGATGAGAGCGCGGACGCCGCCTTGGGGGAGGTGCTGGTTGAGGCGGTGGAGCATGGGGATGAGGAAGGTGGCGGTCTTGCCGGAGCCGGTGCGGGCCATGGCGACGACATCGGAGCCGGAGAGGATGAGGGGAACGGTCTTCCGTTGGATGGGGGTGGGGACACGGTAGCCCTTGCGCTTGATGCCACGGAAGACGTTAGAGCTGAGGCCCAGCGATTCGAAGCCGCCCGATTTCGCCTTCTTCTTCTGCTTCTCCCTCCTCTTGAGCTCCGCCTTCGAGCTCACGTGCAGTGCCACCATCTCTCTCCCTCTCTCTCTCTCTGCTGCTACGACGAGGAAGGAAGACAAAAACCTCTACGAAAACCTCCCTGCTGTGAAGACGAGGAGGAAGAAATAAAGGGAGAAATGCCCGATGAATCTTGATACGCAGGCACTAAAGAATTGTACATGTCACGTATATTTAAGGGAATTTCACATAGAACTATCTAATTATTATACAATTTGCATTCCGATGCCTTCTGAAACCAAAAAAGATTTTCAAACGGCTACATATTATAGTCCTTCTGTTAGAATTTTTTAGATGGCGGGTTGGTTGTGCTTATGAGCAAATGGGTCTGTTGCTTGGTGGGTCCCACTATCATGTTTAATGTTTGTGTAAAATTCATCCCAACCATCAAATACGTGGTCTCATATTGTCAACGGGACCCAAAATCACTCTATTTGTGATTTAGGTGAACTACGCAATTAAAAAATTTGTACATGTCAATGATCACCCTCCAAATTATTTTCCTTGGTATGACTCGCGTGAGTCAGAGATAGGATTAAATATATGTTTCATCTCATGATTAGAGTAAATTTCACTCGATTATTACGGTTGGCCCCATAAAAATCAAGGGTGAATATCTCTCTCCTAACTATTTTCTTTAGTATAGCCTACCTAAATCATAAGTCAACCTATTTTTGGGATATAGGCCTACACTAGTATTACATGTCTAACGGTCCGAATAGATGCTACATAAACATCTCAGTGGGCCCCACCAAAAACCAATGTCCCCTTATTCCCATTTAGCTTTCGGGAGTGTAATAAGAAAAAACTAATTGCATTGGATTGGGCTCTTAATTTTGACAGGGCCCACCATAGCGTTTATATAAGATCAACTATGACAATTAGATATTTAGTACCATATAAGGCCTAGAGGAAAAAAATCAGGTTGTTTTGTGTTTATGGTGGACCACACCAAAAGAAATTATTGGGAGATGAAAGCTCACCCTTGATTTTTGTGAGGCCCGCTGGATTATTATATAAAATCCACTTCAATCATTAGATTCCACGCAAACATTTAGACCTGTCTCCAAAAACTCATACCTATACATGATCCACGTAGGACATTGGAAATAGTTTTGATACGTTGTTTCCAATTATGCGGTCCACCTGAATTATAGATGGAACTAAGTTGTTTTGGGCTCTTGGCCTGACATGAGGTGACACACATGATGGTTAGAGAGATTTCACATGAACATCATGGTGGGCTCACCTGATCCACCCACCCATTTGCTCCCAAGGAAGATAGTGGAATAATAATTATATCGGGCTTTACTTCTTCAAAAAAAGTACAAGGATGTAAATTCCATATTAATTTAGTTTTTTTTTTTTTTTTAATTCCATTAAATCAAATAAAACCCACTAGAAGTCCCTACTCATGACTCTTACAACCCTGATTATAGGTTCAAGTACCATTTTGGTGTGGTGTGGGTGGGTGTGAGAGTGTGTATGAAAAAATAAAAATAAAAATAAATAAAATCAATTAGATTTTGCAGATCACTTTGGACATGTCATAATCCCAAGATCAAATTGGTTGTACAATCTCAGCCTTAGATTCATGGGCAATTGTTTGTAGAGATAAGGACCGTTGGATTTTCTTCATTTTCAATTATCCGATAAATGTCCACCAATCTGAAGTCAGATAATAAAATAAACTTATTTTTCTTTTTGTTCATGAGACATCTGTAATGGGTACATATAGGAATGTTTAACTTAACTACTTATGCCCCAGGTATACAATTTTTAAGTGCTTATGTATCATCCATCACACTCTCTCATAGTATCAAAGTAACTCTTTCCTGTTGAGGTTTGGGGCCAATACATCCTTATATACTATTATAAATGGAACTTTAATGTTGAATCTGAAGGTGTCTTTCAATGATTCAAACTGCCCATAAGATAAGGCATTCTGCACGGTGGAATGATAATAAATAAAAGCTTTCATTTGAATTATCTCAGCCCTATTTGAGAGTACGGGGTTTTTGTTTTGAACATGAGCAGTCACTGTAACCTTTTTATAATCAAAGGTTTGAAATAATCAATTTGAGAGTTTTTGGAGGCATCCCTCATATGCAAATCCTGTCAAAATACTATATTGTCAGATACATATCACCTTTCAATTTTTCCATGCACCAAAATACTATATTGTTCTTTCAATATTGTCAGACAAACTACTCTCTCTCTCTCTCTCTCTCTCTCTCTCTCTATACACTGTCGTAACTTTGGTGGGGTTCATCATTGAAGAAGACATTGATGGCTAAATTTGACTGTTAACTATATGAAATAATATTTTTATTCCCAATTTTGTAGAAATGAAAGAAATTTTCATTTGGACAAGATTAATTCACTTGTTAAGTGTGTCTGATTACGTGATTAGAACATCTAAAGGTGGACCATCCATGACATTTAATCTAAATCATTCAAAATATCAATCAAAGCCATTCAAACACCATACAAACCCCTTTGTGTTTATTTGGGGTAAAAATGAGATTCTCTTATCTCTACAAAGTTTTTTTTTTTTTTTTAATAATAAAAATAAAAAAAATAAAAAAAATTCATGTGATTAATGAATTAAATTTAATTGTGAATGGTTTCTTTTAATGGTCAACTCTTACGGAAGTTTAACATATAACCATATACAAATTTTTTTTATTTTTTTAAAAAAGGATTATTTGGTAATATTAAGAACAAAGGAAGTTATTTGGCATATGGCATAAAAGAGAGGGTGGTAAATGTCAAAAACTTAAAAGTTTTTTCTTTAATTATTTTAATATGTTTGTGTCACCTAAGTTGTGAAATAGCTGGTTTCTTAATCTAAAACATCCAAACAATAATGCTGGATCCATGTGGGAAAAAAGGAATGGGAGATGTTTAAGTGGTATTATCAATTCGGTGGAGTTCATTGTTCTTAGGGTGAAGCATAATAGTTGAGTGGGCCTCTTCTATTGAAAAGCTTAAGGGATGTAATTTGCTCTTTATAGGAGAGTAGTTGTTTCGCTATCTCAGCGGTTCAGCTCTCTCCTTGGCCTATTTTTCTTTTGCATTTAATAAAGTCTAGTCATCTTTCAAACAAAAATGTAGCTAGCCAGATAGAAAGATTAGATATCACACACGTGTTATACTATTGACATGTCGAGCGTGTGAAATTAGCAAATTTCCTTTATTGATTTTTGGTTATGTTGATCTCGCACTACACCAAAATCGTTAATCTGGAACGAGCAGGATTTTGGTTCAGAAACGTTAATGAGCCGTTTCTGATTTGAAACGTTAATGAGCCGTTTTGCATTTCGTTGCTGTCTTAACGGTCTACATTATTATTGTCACTGTTTTATTGGTGTGTCCCATTTGATTTTTTGATATTCTTAGTTTTTTTTATTTTATTGTATTGTTTTATTTTAAAACAGATGGACGGAATGGATTCGATTAGAACCCTCTTAGTGGACCCCACAAGGCCCGAGAGTCACATTACTGTATATCCCCCGCAGACTACTAAATGATGGTCATCCTTTCCTTATGCCAAAACGCCCTAAACCCTCATTTCCACCTCTCGATCTCCCTCTCCCTCTCTCGATCTCCGTTTCTTCCGATCTCCCTCATCCCGATCTCAACTCTCTCTCTCGATCTCCCTCTCACTCTTCCTCCCTCTCTCTCAATCTCCGTCTCCCTGTTCGACTCAAGATCTGCAACGTCCCCACACATGGGAGAAGAGATCGAGAGGAGACGACAGTCCCCACACATGGGGTATCTGATATTGTAGAAGCAGCAGCAGCAGCTCCGTATGAGGTGTTTGATCTATTGTCAGACTAAAGGGAGGGAGTGAGTGGGTGCAGCAACAACAACAGCATGAAGACGATGGAATCTGCCTGATCTACCCTTCTCCTTCTCAGATCTGTAGTAAGTCTCTCTCTCCCTCTCTCTCTCTCTTCCTCCCCCTCTCTCTTCCCCTCGAATCTCGACCCTTGATCTCTATAGATCCATGTCCTCTGATCTCTAGATCAGAACCCTAGGGCCCATTCTACACTTCGTAATTGGAATTCGCTGGTTTTCGTGAAATGGGATAATCGATTTTTGATGTTTGGATGCAGTTTGCAATTTGTTAGGGGTTTGAGAGAGCGAGAGAGATGAATAATACTGACAAAATTCGAGACAGAGTAATACGGTAAAGGGGCTGAGCTTTCACAGCAAGAGGCCATGGGAATGACATTCTGACCGGTTAGGAATGCCATTTCAATTTAAAACTAAAAATATATTTAAAAATAAAAAATAAAAATGAACTGCTGTTAGTTTCAACGGTGCTAAGCTTCCAACCAACTTTTTCCCATTGTAGGACCCGTAGGACCCAGTTTTGCATTGGATCCGCCTGAATATTGAACCCATGTCCAAAAATGAAATGGCAAAATTAATGGTGGATGATTTGGATTTATGCCATTCATAATGAAAATGGCCCCTACAAAAATTAAGGGTTGCATGAAAAGTCACATTTCTGTCTCTCTGTTGGATTTTGCTGATAAATGGTCTTTACGGTGGTGGGCCCCACTCTTTTCTGCCAAAAATCTGAGTCGTTCGCCATTTCCCTCTAATGAATTTACGCCGTTGGCAAAAAAAGATCCAGATCTAAAGCTAGGTGGGCCACAAGCTTTAAACCATCATGTGGCACGTAACAGTTCTTATTCAACTCATGCCCTTTAAACCATCATGTGGCCAGAGAATTTTTAGATTAGAAAAAAACCGGTGTTTGTGCTTAGTCTACTGGGAAGGACATCATGAATAGTTGAGAGTGCCATTTCAACAGTTTGGATCGCATATATATATATAGTATCGACCTTTTTCTTGTCATGGAACCCACCTCTGCATTCGATCTGCCTGGATTTTGGGCCCGCATCCTAAAATGATATGGAAAAAAAGGTGAACAGTTTGGATTTGAAGCAAAGCAATCATCACAAAAGTGAGCCCACCAAAATTAAGGTTGCATAAAAAGGCCATTGGATGGTAGATGATCTTGGCAAAGTGGAGCCAACCATCTTCTTTATGAAAAATGCCAGCCGTCCACCATTTTCCATATGTGATTTTAGGGCTTAGTTGTAAAAAATAATCCAGATTCAAAGCTCAGGTGGGCCACACGGAAAATAATAGTGCACATTGAACCTAGGGCCTTCAAATCGTCCTAGGGCCACAAAAATTTTAGATTAGGGGAAAAAGCCAGTTGTTAAGTTTAGCTCTCTAGGAATGACCTTCTGAATTGTTGGGAATACCATTTCAATGGTTTGGATGGCCTAAAAATATAAAAGAAAATGGACCTTCCAACATGCATCATTTCATGGTGGATGTTTTGTGCATGGACAATCCATTGTTAGGTTCGTCCATGGTGGATCTTCCAACATGCATCATTTCATCTAAACAAATACATTTCTTAATCAAATGTTATTAATTTTGAGGCCAATTCCAAAACTTTTCTAACCTTTTTGAAATTTCTTTTCTTGCATGGTGCATGTGGGGGTATCAAAGAGATGCTTCAAGTTAATGTTCATTGAAATCTTTCTTTTTAAAATTTAAATAGTAATAATCTTTCTTCAAATATCGTATATAACACATGGTGCGTGTGGAACTTTATTTCAGCTTTTTATCATGCTTTTTATTCTTTTGTTCTTGGTTTGTGTAGGGGTCTATTCGAAGTATGTTAGCAGAGATAGAAATAATATAAGTGGTTCAAGCAGCAAGGTTTCAGTAACATAGCTGCAACTACTATGTTGGAGCTTTTCATTCTTTCTTTTAGGAAATTGGGTTTTACGCTCTTCTTATAAAGGAAAATAATTGTCTCTCATAGTCTAGTTGGTCTCTCTTTCTATATGTGGAAGGGTCTATAACTGTTGGAGATGTGTTTCTTGACAGGCATAAAATGCTACATGAGGGATTTTTCCCTATTTTGGGGTCCCAAGAAACCTTGGGTGTATTATACAGGCAGTGATGATTCTTGAAATTTCTCTTGATACTCAGAAATTTATGGAAATGCATTCTCTGCATTTCATGGCAGGGCATGTTTGGAGGGTCTGTTCTTTGTGATTTCAGGCAACCAATACATGCAGCCATGGTAGAGGTTGCGCCCAAATGCATGTCTGAAAGAAGGCGAATCTGAGCCTATTTTTTCAATTCCCTTTTTACCCTCTCTCTCTCTCTCTAAATATAAAAAAATTTTAAGATTCGTTATGGGGCTGAACTTACTTGCTAGGTCATTACTCAATGTTTATATGCAACTAATGGAGGTGGGAACAAGCAGCAATTTTGGCATATTAGTTATGAAGATTCGTTTAACACTGGAGTTGTTGTCTGTTGTAGGTGTAAGAAGTACCCTTCAATGGACCTAAGAAGTCTTTTCCAATATCTTGTTAATCAGTTGAAGAAGGGGACAGGAATTGAGCTTGTTCTCTTGCAGGTATTTTGAGAGGCTAGAAATTATGCTATTTACTAGATTTTTTTGCATAAAAAGTTAGACCTCTCATCGATTCTAATTTGTTATGATTTATAGGGCTTCGAAGAAAGAGAGAGAAGAGAGTAGAGTGCAACTTTTAGGGACTGCAACAAACATTGCAACAGTACATATCACTAGAACTAGTACATATCAATGCCCATGCCAGCACCATCTCTTAGAATTGTTCTTTGTTGCATGTTTGTGGTCGCAGGAAGAATGTGAGGATCTACGTTACAGAATGAAAGAAGGCCATCTTAAAAGAATGGAAGACAGCTGTTTCTGCTCACACCACTGCCGAGATCGCAATGTACTATCATCAAGGCTTCCTGGCTCAGCTGAATCTCTAGTGGAGTAAAAAAGACAAAAGTCTACTACTGTGTTACTCTTCTTTAGCGATAGTTGAGTCAATTCCGATTTCGCCTTAGTTTAGATTCAAGTACTTGCACAGTCAAGGAGCACGAGATTCCTTCAGATACTATCTCATGTTTTTCCAGTTATGAGAAATGGAGTTGAACATGATTTGATTCTGAGGAAACCTCTAGCCTTCTAGACCTTAAAGCAATACAATGGGTGGATGTATGAAATGATGGTCAAGGGCTTCAAGATGGAAACTAGATGGTCTGAGTTATGTGTAAAAATATTGATCGGGATATTTGGATTGAGCTTGGGGTGCAACTGTGCGAGGAGTTGGGTCAGCGAGCCAACTCTGGTATGGGAATTTTGTTACTGGTTAAAACAATTAGTTGGTGTAAGGCTTAGATGATAATGATGAGATGATGATGGTTGAAACAAACCTCAGCTTCTGTCATATCAACAAAACATCTTCACTAGCTTACAACTTGGACTCCTGGTGCATGAAATAGACATTGTGAATACACTGTTATTCAATTGCGTTCTGATTTTGTCTGAAAATGCTATCTGACATATCATGTTCTTTAATGATTGGATGTTTAGCTGAGAAACATGGACTGTTGATCTGGGATTTGAGGGTTGCTCTGGACATCGCAAGGGGTTTGGAGTATCTTCATGATGGGGTAAGCTTTCATCTTATTTCCAGAAATGAATCACGCTTAATAACATGAACTTGTAGAAAATACCAACTAGATCCTCATGTTACTGCAGGCATCCCCACCGGTGGTGCATCGGGACATCAAGTCTTCGAACATACTGTTGGATCAGTCCATGAGAGCTAGAGTATGCAACTCTTTTCTTGATCTTGAATTTCCTTAAATGTTTTAAATGGAAGGAAAAATAAAATAAAATCCATTTATGTAATCCATCTGTCTCAACTTTTGAGAGTATTTAGATTTGGTTCCGTCTTTGTGCTTGTGTCTTATGAGATGAGTTTTCACATCAGGTGTTGGAATTGACATTTTATTGGAGTTCTAGGACTGTATTCCACCATTTGTGGAATCAGTTGTAAATGCAAAATTACTGTCTCCCTATGCACCTCATCCATAAAAATGGGTTCATGGTTCTGAACAAGCTGTTGCCACAAGTCTCATTTGGGTATGTGGAAAATCCACGTCATTGCTCAATTGAGATGTTCTGATTTCTTTTAGTATTCTCTTCAGTAATATTGACTTTGAAGCTTACTAGATTTTTGCTTCTAAACATGATCCTTGTATTACTTGCTTCATGCCAGATTGTAATTGAGTGTGGAGTTGGCATTGCCGTTCTAGTGTGATGCAATTGTTGTGGTATGTTTTACACATCAATCTCTTCATGCTTCAGCCAATCTCATTGATTGCTAGAGCTGTTTTTTACTATTAGGAATTTTCAATTTTTATGGAAATAGTGCTGAGTGAGCAAATGTGTAGGGGTGTGTGTGTACACATCTGATTAATTCAGCTGGTAGACCACACTTATATTTTCTTTTTCTTTTTTAATTTATATCAACGTCTATGCATGATGTGGCCTACCTGATAAGTGTATTGGGCTGATTTTTGCACTAGGTGGTCTTCATGATGTAGCCAACCTATAACCTTTTTTTAAGTGACTATGATGATTGAACTAAATGTTACCATTCAACAACTGACACGGGTGTTTTGCCACTGATACTTTAATGGGCAGCGGCTTCTGTTTATTCAGGAAAAACTTCAAGGGGAGTTGCGGACACAACTGAAAAGATGGGGAAAACTATAATGGGCTATGACAAAGAGTCCCATTATGGTAATAACTATTTGTCCTTTTATTTACCTCCTCTTTTCATGAATCCTGCTGCTTATTCACAACTACAATATACTCATTGAAGGTTTTAAAGTATGTTAATTTAACTTACAAACTTGGATGCATCGTGCTCGGAACTTCAAATGTACATGGTTTGTGATCGAAGGGCTAATCCAAAAGAAGCTTGACTTCAAGGACATGGTCAATGGGATCTGTGATCACGAATGGCTTGGCAAAGGCTTCACATGTCTGCTTCCAATTTGATCTTTCTTAATTTTCTGTGATATATGTCATGAGTTCTTGTTTGGGGGCATACAAGCATTGTGTTTATCTCTTATGAATGATGATGCCCACCTTTGATTTTCCATCCCTTTTCAAAAATTGTTCATGTTGAATGATTCTAACCATCTGATTATCGCTGGCTCACACCAGGGGTACACCTGTTACAGCTCCTACTTTTTTTGCTGGTATGCTTTTTGTACTTCTAAGAATGTCTTTATAGGATAGAACTACAATTGAGTTTGGATTGTGGATTATTGCTAGTGGACAAGAAATAATGCAATAATGCATGATTGGTTCTCGTCCTATCTTCTTCTTCTTTTAATTGTGGAAAGGTTTCTTTCATCATTTTACATATAATTCAAAGAGCGTTTAGACAATGTACAATGGTATAGGAAAAAGTAGGTTTTGTTCGGTGATCTTTTGCTGCTGCTGCCATTTGATTGTATGTTTTTCAATGTAGATTTTGGCAAATGCAATGGGGCTTGGAAAGACTGTAATGACTATTGCATTAATACTTGGAAAACCAGTTAGGGAGAGTCCAGATGACCAACAAGTTGAAGAACAAAATCAGGATTTTGACAAGAAGAAAACAAAGAATGGTCAGAAAGATCCTCAAACCAAAAGCCTGCCCACAGTTGGAGGAGGAACTCTTGTTGTCTGTCCAATGGCATTGTTAGGCCGGTGGAAGGTAAGATTTCATTTCATTCCATAAAATGTTTTCTAATCCTGTAGTTAAAGTTGGCATTCTTTTAATGATGCAATTGAATGGAAATTTAAAATTTTAAAATCTAACCTCAGCTAGTACTAGTTTATTCGACATTGATCCATAATCTAGGCTGTTTGTTGGGTGATCCTGCAGTGAATTGGCCATTGTAGGAAAACCTTGTTGATTGGAGATGATGTAAAATAATATTGGTGATGGTCAGTCAACATTGAATGGTAAAGGTACACCATCAGACAACTCTGCTTGCATGTGGACCACCTCTCATGTGAAAAATGGTAACATGTATATGAAGATCAAACAATAGACACGTTTGATAATTCCCATTCATTGTCTTCTATTCTGTTCCTAACATTTTCTTTCTTTCAAGGTGGCAAAATTTGATTCAAAAGCCTTATGAGAGAGGCGATGAGAGAGGATTGAGATTGGTTAAAGCCATCCCAAGGAATGGTGGGACCTTGTGTTTTCTAAGGAGTGGAGCACATCATGCAGGATTTATTTATTAATTTTTAATGTATTTGTGCAATTGTAAATTTATTGTTGTAAATATATATAATTTTTATTATAAAGTTGTACCATATTTGTTCAATATTATTTTTTTTATTGTATATAATATTCTTTGGTTTTTAAATATAAAAACAAATGTACCGTTTTTATTGGCCATTTGTAAATAATGAAAAATACCATTCCAGTAATTTGAAATATGACCGTTGTCAACATTAAGAACGGTTTAAAACCGTTCCTAAAATTTCAGTTCCTAAATTTGAAGTCAACCCTACTCACGGTTTAAAACCGTTCCTAAGAGGTCGTTCTTAAAATCTGAAACGGTACTTGATACGGTATTGAACCGTTCCAGTTTTTTTGCGACGCCTCTTTTAGGAACGGTTTAAAACCGTTCGTAAGGGGTTTAGGAACGGTTTAAAACCGTTCCTAAATGACGTTTTTGGTGTAGTGTCGGTGGGTTGGGTCTGACCCAATTACAATTAAAGGGTTGGGTTGAGTCCAAGTTGGGCTTGATACATTTTAAGTGGGTCCGGTTAGGCCAGAGAGTAATGGGTCGTGGGTTAGGCTTACGCTGAAATTCTTGGCTTATTTAGTAAATGGGCCACACTCAGGCTGATCTAGAATGGACCAGAACCCGGCCTTTCAATAGGATGATCCTATCCTTTCAAATTTTTAGAATGCAAATTAATGGTTAGGATGAGAAGTAAACTGTCAGTCCACACTCAATTGACAAAAAAGCAAAAGATCAGTGGCTAGGACTAGGATATCTTATTTTGGGATGTCTTTGGACCATGGTTAGGGTTGCAAATGAGTCGGATCAGGCCCGGTAGGGCCCAAACCTAACCTATTCAAGAATTGGTCAGAATTTTTGACACGTGATGATGTCTGTTATTGGAAGATCCGAGCCGGCTGCAGTCGGAGGATTATGATTTACTAGTCGGAGGACTATGATCCGTTAGTCAGTTCGGAGAGTCCGAGCCCCAGTATTATACGAGGGAGGCAAGATAGGTGGAGCTCCCATCGCTGTTTTTCCAGAGGCGGTCGTTGATCAACTCCGAGCAGATATCCGTCGTAAGGTCGGGAATAAATAACTACGTCACTCGCGAATGATCAGTAGTCTGGGGCAATGTTGTTATTTCGGTTCGACCGAGCCGAGGCATTCCCGAGAAGTAAAAGTTCCACGCTCTAAGTGGAAAAGCTGCCGTATAGGGATATGTCCCCTTATCTCGCTCGCAGATACGTACGCCGCAACACACGCTCTGCGAATTCTGGGCAATATCTTCGTGACCCGCTGAATCCCACTGATCGTGCCGAGATTATCGAATGGGGATCGTGAAACGAAAAGGTATAAATGTTACATCATCCTAGAACTACAGGTACGCAACACGAGCATAGTCCCTCTTCTCTTCAACTTAGACCTGATTCCAGTGCTCTGACTTAGGCATCGGAGGGTCCCCCGGCTTAGCCAGGGTGTCCATTGCTCACAGTTTTCGTGCAGGGAACCAGGTTCATTATTCGTCTGAGATACGGGAAAGGAGGAAGAAGGCTGACCGAATTTGGACCTCAACATTTTTGGCGCTGTCTGTGGGAAACTGATACAAAAAGTCAGGTTCCCGTTCTTAAAAACCTATGGCTAGAGGAAAAAAAAAAAGCGGTATTGGTGGAACCGGAGCAGACCCGCTCCTCGTCGTCACTCCATGCGGAATCTGCACCGGGCCCTTCCCAGCGTTCTCATAATCGTTCTAACAAATACCGCGCCTTGCAAGGAGAAGTACAGGCCTTACGCGATGAGGTGGAACGGATGAGACAGGAACGCGAGTCCCAGCAACAACCCGATCGGAGAAGTCCGGAAGCCGTCGGGCCAGTCATTAAAGCCCATTCAGTGACGAGGCGTGGGACATCTCCGCACCGATCTACCCGAGCGCCGGTTTCGGCTCAAAACCCTCCCCCAGCACCAGCGCAAGCCCCTACCAGGAATGTGACGACACGGGCCCCGACGGACGTCCCAGCCGCCTCGGCCCTGGCGCCGACGGACCTTCGTCACACCTTGGAAAGGAGAAGGGAAAGGAGAACGCCCGAACCGGAGAATGCTCGGGAAGTAGTGGCAGAAAACAGGGATCCCTGGGAGTCACGGTTCGCAGACCTGACTAACCAAGTCCAGATGTTACGGAAGCAACAACAACCGTCGTCGATACCGGCTGCTGTTCAAGCCATTATGGAAGAGACCGAGCCCCCGTTCAACTCAGAAATCATGAATGAGGTGATGCCCCAGAGATTTCGGATTCCTCCTGTCATCCAATATTCTGGGTCCGGCGACCCATCCGAGCACGTGGAAGCTTATCGTTCGTGGATGCAGATACAGACCGCGACCGATGCGATGATGTGCAGAGGATTCTCAATTACACTGGCGGGATCCGCTCGGAATTGGTATCGGCAACTCAAGCCTGGATCCATAAGTTCATTCGAAGAGCTGACTCGGTCATTCCTTACCCAGTTCATAAGTGGTAAGAGAAGCCGAAAACCCAATACCCACCTGCTTACCATCAAACAAGGGCCGAAAGAGTCCCTGAAAGACTACGTTGCTCGATTCAACGAGGAAGCACTACAGGTGGAAGACTACGACGACAAGATGGCTCTCGCCGCAGTGTGTAGCGGCCTGAGAGAAGGGAAATTCGCCTTTTCTATAGGAAAGAATCCGGCGAGGACGCTAGCTGAGCTCAACGCTAGAGCCCAAAAGTATGTCCACGCCGAGGAGTTTTCGGCTACTCGCAAGAATACCCAAATAACCGAACTGAACGGGAAGGGAAAGAGGCCAAGGAACGAGGAACTCCAAGCTCCGAGGAAGAATTCGGATGATCATTCTTCTCATGATCGCCGACCGAGCAGGAAGCCAGAAGGGAGATTCCGTTCTTACACACCTCTCAACACTAATGCCGAGCGAATCCTATTGGATATCCGAGGCGAGAAACTTCTTAACTGGCCAGTCTGTATGCGGGCAGACCCAGAACTTCGTGACAAGCGCAAATATTGCCGATTCCATCGAGATCATGGCCACAATACCGATGAGTGTGTAGATCTCAAAGACGAGATCGAATCCCTCATTCGAAAGGGGCACCTACACCGGTACATCAAGCAGGGGAAGAATACTCGGAAGGAGGGGCAAACACGAGAACACCCCAAAAATCCGCCCGAAGAACCTGCAGAAATCCGCACCATCTTCGGGGGCCCATCAGGCGGGAGAGACTCAAACAGGGCCCGAAAGGCTCACTCCCGGAGGAGCCCAGAACGGTATGTCAATCTTACTGAGCGGCCTAACAAAGAACCACGAGTCAGTCCCTGTAGCCTCACCTTCACAGAAGATGACGCTCGAGGGATCCAGCACCCACATGATGACGCCTTGGTGGTCACTATGACCATAACCAATCATAAGGTGTATCGGATTCTCGTTGATACAGGAAGTTCAGCCGATGTGATTTACTCTGAGGCCTTCGGGAGGATGGGGATTCCACAGTCTCATCTCAGACCTGTGAAGACCCCCCTACACGGCTTCGCCGGAGAGAGAATAATCTCCGAGGGAGCCATTTCCCTCCCGGTGACTGCGGGAGAGGGATAACATCAAGTCACCCTGATGGTGGACTTCCTCGTGGTCAATGTACCGTCAGTACATAATGTGATTATGGGCAGACCATCCCTCAATGCAATGCGGGCGGTTGTGTCTACTTATCACCTGACGATGAAATTTTCCGCCGAGGGCGGAACGGGTTACCTCCGAGGCGATCAGCGCGAGGCTCGGAGATGTTACGCCATTGCGGTTCGAAAAGGATCTGTAAAGCAAACATTCACTATCAACCTGTTGGACCCGCGCGGACCTGTCGAGAATAAGCCAATAGAGGATTTGGAGAAGGTCCCACTTGATGAAATAGATCCTAGTAAGACGGTTCAGCTCGGAACATCACTCAGACCTGAACAACGCTCCGAGCTGCTAACTTTCCTGCGGCGACACAGGGATGTATTCGCCTGGTCACACGCGGATATGCCAGGAATCTCTCCAGATGTTCTGGTCCATCGGTTGAACGTGGACCCAGACCACAAACCGGTGAAGCAGAAGAGGAGACCGTTTGATGCCGAGCGGTGTGAAGCTATCGCGGATGAAGTCTCGATCCTGTCGGGAGCCGGTTTCATAGAAGAAGTATATTATCCAGACTGGATTGCTAATGTTGTCTTGGTTAAGAAGGCTAATGGAAAGTGGAGAGTTTGCGTGGATTACTCAGACCTGAATAAAGCATGTCCGAAAGACAGCTTCCCATTGCCTCGGATCGATCAACTGGTAGACAGTACGGCGGGACACGAGCTGCTTTCCTTCCTGGATGCTTATTCTGGATACAACCAGATCTCAATGCATCCGCCAGATAGGCAGAAAACCGCCTTTGTCACAGACAGGGGGCTTTACTGTTACCGGGTCATGCCATTCGGCCTGAAAAATGCTGGGGCCACATACCAGAGGCTGGTCAATCAGATGTTCGCAAGACAGATCGGGCGTACGATGGAAGTTTACGTCGATGACATGTTGGTAAAAAGCATCAAGGCGTCCGATCACTTGGTGGACCTTGGAGAAACCTTCGCGGTCCTCCGGGAATACCAAATGAAGCTGAACCCGGCAAAATGCGCTTTCGGAGTTGGTTCGGAAAGATTCCTTGGATTCCAAGTCAGTCAGAGAGGTATCGAGGCCAATCCCGATAAGATTAAGGCACTTCTCAACATGAGTTCACCTCGGACTGTCAAGGAAATACAATGCCTCACTGGACGGGTAGCAGCGCTCGGACGCTTCATATCCCGAGCCACTGATAAATGCCTCCCCTTCTTCCAGCAATTGAAGGGTCATAAGAAGGCCGAGTGGACGCCCGAGTGTGAGCAAGCTTTCCAGCAGCTGAAAGAATATCTGGGCTCACCACCTCTGCTATCAAAACCGGAGGAAGGCGAGTCTTTGTTCCTATATCTCGCGGTCTCAGACTCAGCAGTCAGCTCGGCCCTGATCAGGGAGGTGGAGAATAAACAGTATCCCGTATACTATGTGAGTAAAGCCATGGTACCAGCGGAGACAAGATACCCCGCTCTGGAAAAGCTTGCCCTCTGCCTGGTCATTTCAGCTCGGAGGCTGCGTCCGTATTTCCAAGCGCATTCGATCATCGTGTTAACCGACTCCCCCTCAGGCAGATTCTCCAAAGACCAGAGGTTTCGGGTCGGTTGACCAAATGGGCGATCGAACTTGGAGAATTCGACATTACTTTCCGGCCGAGGACAGCGAAGAAAGGCCAAGCAGTGGCGGACTTCATCGCAGAATTCACTGTCCTGACTGAAGAGCAGATTGACAATGAGGGAGAGAAGACTCCGCATGACCTCCCGATCAGCCCACAGGGCATTCTGGAAGTCGCATGGGTCCTCTATGTAGATGGATCGTCTAATTCAAAACGAGCTGGGGCAGGGATCGTCTTGATCGCCCCTGATTCTACAATCATCCAGTACGCCATCCGGCTCGGCTTTAAAGCCTCCAACAATGAAGTGGAGTATGAGGCCCTGTTAGCCGGGCTCAGATTGGCTGCCAGCCTCGGGGTCCAATCTATACAAGTCCGATGTGATTCTCAGCTGGTCGTGAATCACATCTCCGCTGATTACGAAGCCAAAGAGAACAGAATGGTGGCTTACTTAGATGAAGCCAGAAAGTTGATCGAGAAATTTTGGAACTGTACGATCCACCAGATTCCGAGGACAGAGAATACGTGGGCGGACGCCTTGGCAAAGTTGGCATCGGCCGCGGAGGGAAACATTCCGCGGATCATCCCGGTGGAATTCATCGAACATCCCAGCATCGGTCAAACAGAGAAAAAACAGTTAATCCGGTGAACAACACCCCGAGCTGGATAGATCCAATCTTCGGCTACCTCGAGTCAGGGGAGGTTCCCTCGGATAGGCAAGAAGCTAGACGTCTGCGAGTCCGAGCAAGATATGTCATTTTGAACGGAACCCTGTATAAGAAAGGGTATTCTCAGCCGTATCTTCGGTGCCTCCGACCCGAGGAAGCAGAGTATGTCATCCGGGAGATTCATGAGGGGATCTGCGGGAATCATTCTGGTGGTCGAGCCCTGGCTCTAAAGGTGCTCCGGCAAGGATACTTCTGGCCAACCCTCAAGGAAGATGCCAGGAAGTATGTCAGGAGATGCGACAAATGCCAACGTTTCGCGGCCGTGCCTAGACAACCGGCTGAGGAAATGACTCCCATGAGCGGCCCGTGGCCCTTCGCCCAATGGGGAATCGACATCATCGGCCCATTGCCAACTGGAAAAGGGCAAGTCAAATTTGCCATCGTCGCTGTCGATTACTTCACAAAGTGGGCTGAGGCCGAGGCCGTCGCAAAGATAACCGAACAGAAGGTCATCGACTTTGTCTGGAAGAACATAGTCTGCAGATTTGGAGTTCCGAATACAATTGTTTCAGACAATGGGCGGCAGTTCGACAATGACAGTTTCAGAAGTATGTGTCGAGGGCTCGGTATCAGGAACGCTTACGCATCTCCTCGGCACCCGCAATTCAATGGGCAGGTGGAGGCGGTTAACAAGGTCATTAAGCATCACCTTAAGAAGAAACTGGAAAAGGCGAAAGGCAACTGGCCGGAAGAACTTCCATTCGTCCTCTGGGCGTACAGAACTACAGCTCAATCTTCCACGGGAGAAACCCCATTCTCTCTTTCTTACGGGACGGAGGCAATAGTGCCTGTCGAAATCGGCCTCCCCACGGCTCGAGTGGAAAATTATAGTGAAAATCAAAACACCGAGCAAATTGCTGCCAATCTGGATCTTCTCGAAGAAATGCGGGAAGTCTCGAAACTCCGCGTCGCTGCTCAGCATCAACAAGTGGCCAAATTCTACAATTCTAGAGTGAAGGTCCGACGATTCCGACCAGGAGACCTGGTTCTCCGACGAGTTTTTCAAAACACCGCCGAGCCGGGAACCGGAGCATTCGGACCTAATTGGGAAGGGCCATACCAAGTGGTCCGGTCAGTTAAACCCGGGTCTTACCACTTGAAGGATCTCGAAGGCCGTCAACTACCTCACCCATGCAATGCTGAACATTTGAAAGTTTATTACCCTTAATTACGCACTTCGAACAGCTGACTGGCCTTGGAAGTCCGTCCGATAAATGTACGCCCCCGAGCAACGAGCCTTTAAGGCCATAAATAAATTATATCTGACCGGCTCAGTTTGATCGTCAACAAAAATCAACCGGGTTAGGCACCTCCTCTTCGATCCGACTCCCTAGTAAGGAAGTCGGACAATTTCTCCTCCTTAACCGAGGAGCAAAAGCCACGAGGCGATCCGACTCACTAGTAAGGAAGTCGGACCAATTTCTACAAAGGCACATCCTCTTAACCGAGGAGCAAAAGCCACGAGGCGATCCGACTCCCTAGTAAGGAAGTCGGACCAATTTCTGCAAAGGCACCTCCTCTTAACCGAGGAGCAAAAGCCACGAGGTGATCCGACTCCCTGGTAAGAAAGTCGGATCCATTTCTACAGAGGCTTCCCCTCTTAACTAGGAGGATAAGGCCAATGGGTAACCTAACTCCCCAGTAGGGGAGTCGGCCCCACTTACACGGGATGTTTTACCCGGTTCGACTACATAATCAAGAAAGCAAGTACGTCATGCATACTGAAGTAATCTAAAATTAAGTTCCATTATATATTCCAAATGTGATGGACAGAGTAAAAAAAAAAGAGGGAATACAAATAAATGAGCCGGAGTCTTCAAGAGGTCGGAGGAGCTTGGGAATCGGGGGCTTGATCAGGGGTTTGGTCTTAGTTGGTCGCCTCAGCAGCGGTATCTGCAGGATCCTCGGGAAGGAGGGGATCGAGGTCAAGGTCCGGATATAATTTCTGAACCTCGACTAGACACTCGTCATAGCCGCGATTATAAAATTTGGCGGCCTCGTCATCCCTCTCCTTCGAGGTCTTGTATGCCTCTATCGCCTCGGCGACTGCCACTGCCAAGGAAGCTTCAGCCTCGGCTTTTTGAGTCTCCAGAGCCGAAGTAATGGCTCTGCTTTTCTCTTCTGCGGCTTCGGCTTTGGTCTTCGCCAGTTCCTCGCTTAGTCGGGCCGTCTCTCCAGCTAGGGTGTCAGCGTGAGCCCTGGCACGATCCAGCTCGGCTACCGCTGCATCACGTCGCGCTTCGAGGTCCTTCGCAACCCCCTGAAGCTGGAGCAGTTCAGACTTACTACCTTCAAGTTGATGGCAGAGATTGCTCCGCTCCAACTGAAAGATCGAAGCCCTGTCCCTTAGTACCCCCGCCTCTGCCCTGAGTTTCTCGGTCTCCGATCGGAGAGTTCCCACCTCGCTCCTGAGGGTTTCGATTTCGGCGTCAACTTTTCGACGCTCCCGGACCCTCTCCCAGCATAGGATAATCCTCGGAACGGACTGATCCAAAGCAACAAAGTGAGATAATGGTATGAAAATATCCACAACTTCAAGGGAAAAGTCGGAATGTACCTGGTAGAAGACTCCAGCCAAGTCTTCCAGGAAACAGTCGTCCGGCTTATCAAGGAGGCGCGAAATGGATTCCTCCGGAACATGCTTCACCGCCCAGTCCGTCAAGCAAGACATGTGATATCCTGGTTCGAATCTTCCTCCGCTCGTGCCAACTTGAGCCGAGCCGGCCGCCTCCTCGGCTCCTGTTCGACTACCAGCCGAGGGTTGAGCCTCACCCTCGGCATCGCGTACTGTCTCCCTCTCATTACCCGGATGGGTAATCATGGCATCAGCCATCCGAACAGCCTCCTCTCTCTCAGAAGATGACGCAACGGCTATTAGTGGAGGATTGGGCTGAGCTCCCTCAGCGAGGGGGGGGGGGCGGTGGTCGGAGGGGGAGTTACCCCTGTTGCTGGGGCAGCGGTAAGATTACGGTCGCCCAGAGGCGCGACCATGTCGACACCCACCAGGGGCACCAAGGCTGCGCCCGGTAGTATTGGAATTGGAGATACAATTGCAGATGCAATCGATCCCCTAACCGCCGCACCTGGCAGTATTGGAATTGGGGACACTATTGCAGATGCAGACGGTCCCCTAGCCGAAGGCGCAGCGGCAGGTGCGGCGGCGGGAAATGGAGCTGTATCCCGAACTGAGATGTTCGGGATAGTAGGGGGAAGTGCCGTCCCCCGAGGCGCGACTTCTGAGGCAGAAGGATGAACTCCTTGAACAATCTTCTTCCTCCGAACTATTTTAGTCGGAGGCTCAGCTCTCAGCATCTCTTCCGCGGTCAGTGCAGCTTTCCTCCTCCGAGAACCAGATGCCTCGGCCATACCTGTGTAAGAGAATAAGTAAGCATTACCTCCGACTAACGAAAGTACACTCGGTGAAAAGCAAGCATACTCACTAAGTGAAGTGGGGAGTGGCCTCGTCTTACAGAGCCCTGACCGGTGCAGGTTAACAGCCGTAACCAAGCCCGACCAGCTGCGACGCTCCTCCGAGTATGTCCTCGCCTTGGCTATCTGGTTCCTTTGGTCTGAGGTAACGAAGGGTACGCCCCTCGCGAAAACTGCAAAACCAAAAGATTCTTTCCTAAGTATAGCTGAAGCGAAAAGCAACAAGTAAAGAAATTTCGGTCCGACCTGGCGTTGTGAAGCGGGTGATAAACCGAGTTGACAGAGCCCCTATCTCCGTTGCCGGCGCCTCCCACTCGCCCGCGGCCCAAAACCACTTGTTCTTCTAGTCCTTGTTCGAGGACGGAAGACCCAAGACGAGCCCTGACCCCTTGCTACCTCTGGTCGCGAAGTAATACCATGGCTCCCTGCCTTCGTGCTTGACCAAGTACAGGTTCATCAGCTCGGCGGGTGTTAACTCCGAGTTCCCGACTTGGTGCCAGATGATGTAGGCAGAAACCAGCACCGTCCAAGCATTAGGTGTGAGTTGTCTAGGCGCGAGCCCTAGGTAGGTGGTCAGGGCTCGGATGAAGGGGTGCATCGGGAGGCGGAGTCCACATTGTAGTCTGCATAAAAAAATGGCTATCTCCCCGACCGCGGGAGCGCCAGCAGCATCAGTAGGCTCGGGGGCCCTGATCCAAACGGAGAGTGGTATATCAAACTCCGTGCGGATCCATTCCATCTGAGACTCCGTTATCACAGAGCCCCCTGGAACCAACTCCGAAGCCCGCCCACCAGGAGGCATTTCTGGGACATCGGTGATCGCTGCTCTGGGAGCCCGTGTTGTCCCTTTTCTGCTGGCCTTCTTACTGGCCTGTCGAGTTCTAGCGCCCGCCACTGTCTGCTTCTGGGGCCGAGGATAAAAAGGTACAGCCTCGAAAGAGCCCTCAGCGGTTTCCCCTCCATTATTGGAACTTCTCGATTCGGAGTCATCGTTGTACCCCCTAACAGTTTCCATATCTGAAGACATTTTGAAATAATGGCGTTGAGAATCGAACTCACCCGATAACCACCGGAGATCACTACAGTAAATGTAAAAAATCGGGCCGGGGATCGTCTCTGCCGGAAATCGCTTTCACCGGAAATCGCCTTATCCGATAAACAACTCGAGCGCAAATGACTGAATGGAGGTCATGGATGGGTCTTTTATAGACAGCAGAGCTCCGGCATTTAAAGGCCTGCAGTAATAGCTGCAGCGGAATCATTGTGCGCCAACTCCGAGTCCGACGTGGCTTCATGTCATTGATCCAAGACCTGTCAAAAGCAACGCCATCCGCCTCGATTGTCGCGCCTGGGACGGTCGAAACGGCGCCTGGGCGCAGAAAAGCGTGCTCGACACGACACTCCGAGTACACGTGGCGACCGTTCACCGGATAGTGACGATTCGAAATCCCAACCGTCGCTACTTGTCCGCTCACGGTTAGCTCACAGTCGCTAAATCCCGAGGACGTGATGTTTCACACGAGAATCATAAATGCGTTAGAGAGTCGAGGCGACTGATCTTCTCACTAATTACTCTCCGAGCTCATGACTGACCTCAGAGAGTGGGGGCTTCATGTTATTGGAAGATCCGAGCCGGCTGCAGTCGGAGGATTATGATCTGCTAGTCGGAGGACTATGATCCGTTAGTCAGTTCGGAGAGTCCGAGCCCCAGTATTATACGAGGGAGGCAAGATAGGTGGAGCTCCCATCGCTGTTTTTCCAGAGGCGGTCGTTGATCAACTCCGAGCAGATATCCTTCGTAAGGTCGGGAATAAATAACTACGTCACTCGCGAATGATCAGTAGTCTGGGGCAATGTTGTTATTTCGGTTCGACCGAGCCGAGGCATTCCCGAAAAGTAAAAGTTCCACGCTCTAAGTGGAAAAGCTGCCGTATAGGGATATGTCCCCTTATCTCGCTCGCAGATACGTACGCCGCAACACACGCTCTGCGGATTCTGGGCAATATCTTCGTGACCCGCTGAATCCCACTGATCGTGCCGAGATTATCGAATGGGGATCGTGAAACGAAAAGGTATAAATGTTACATCATCCTAGAACTACAGGTACGCAACACGAGCATAGTCCCTCTTCTCTTCAACTTAGACCTGATTCCAGTGCTCTGACTTAGGCATTGGAGGGTCCCCCGGCTTAGCCAGGGTGTCCATTGCTCACAGTTTTCGTGCAGGGAACCAGGTTCATTATTCGTCTGAGATACGGGAAAGGAGGAAGAAGGCTGACCGAATTTGGACCTCAACAATGTCGATCACCATCTTCCTCAAGGATAACTACTCCGAATCCACGAAGCTTTTTTGGACTCCTCACAGAGACTTCTCGAATCCATGAGGAAAGAAAGCAAGAAAATAGAAATAAATTATAATAAATTTAAAATTTGATTGATTGATGAATGAAATAAATGAGTTTACAACCATTTAAATAGGGATACCAAGCAATGAGAGAAAAATCAGAAGCAAACTATAACTAAAGCTCCTTAAAATTTGTAACTTACAATAAATAGTAAATTTACTTTTATAGTAAGTGTCTTGTGTAGCTTAACCACGTTATTCTCCCAATTATTCTAAGCACTTTTTATGTTGGACACAACTCCTAAAGCCCAATGGATGAAGAGTTATAATCAAACTAAAACTTACTATTTATAGTAAAAACGGAACTAAACATAGAATTCGACCGTCAATATGATGGAATCTCACAAATTAACGTGGGCAACCCGGCATAGCTGGGGTGGTTGGCTAAAGTAGCTCGTCTTACCCCAAAATCACATATGGTACGTCGAGTAACTCATTCCGGTTTGCGAGATATGCTTGTTTTAAGGTTCTGACGGTATTAATGACTTCTGCCTCTAATCGGGCCTTCTCTGGTCCATCTTGGACATAAAATTGTCCACAACCCATTCTACATTAGTCCCCTCAACTTTAAAAGAACTCGTCCTCGAGTTCTCGTGCTGCTTCGGTTCATGATACTCGGTCTGGTGCGTCGTAACGATACCTGGATTAAAAGTTATGATCAATTTACAGTCCACCTTCTTTTTGTCCAACCATGCTAGGAATGTATCTGTGACACGTTTTACATCAGATCCCTCTATTTGAAAAAAACTAGTCCTTGAGTTACAAAAGGGACTTGGTTCATGATTCTGAGATAACTTTTGATGTCGATGTTTATTAGCTCTTTTCTTGTACTTGGCATTAGGCTCTTGAGTTGACACAATACATGTACTCATGCTCTCCTTGACTTGCCTAATATGAATTAGTTCCTTCACTTCCACCTTCAAGATCTCACATTCCTTCTGATAATGTGGGCAATTAGGCAGACTTATCCCTGTGACAAGATCAATAAATTTTTGTATATCTCGTATGGGAGACAATTTATTAAGGAGTTCATCGAGCACAATCGTCTTAAACTCCTGCAACATTGGTTTCAAATCTCCTGGGGTAATCACAGGCTCCATATATTCTTCCTTTTTAGCAAATGTATATATATCTCTTGTTTTCTCAGATTGTTTAACAAAAACCTGTTTAGTTGTGAGAGATTGTTCCTCAACTTTAGAAGTCTTGGGTTGGTTCTCCGTTCTTATAGAGACGAGGCCAATCTTTCTACCATCTTTAGTAAATTTAAATACGTTATCCTGACCTCTATGCGTAGCAATAACATCAATATTATTTTGCCATGGTCGACCAAGTAACATATGACAAATTTTCATGTCGAATACGTCACAAAGTACTTGATCCTTATAATTTTTACCAATTGATAACGAGACAATGCATTGTTCGGTTACCTCTATTTTGTTAACCTCCTTGATCCATCCAATCATATACGAAGATGGATGCTTTTTTGTTTTCAGTTGCAGCTTTTCCACCATTATTTTCGACATGAGATTCTCACTGTCCTGACATCAATGATTACATTACAGACTTTTTGGCTTACAGTGCACCTCGTTTGAAAGATGTTGTCTTGCTGTAATTTTATTTTTACCTTTATCATGTATAACGGTTTCCTCACGATCAAAGTGGAGGGGCCTGCGATTTATTATTATCTGATGGTGCTCTGCAGAAATCGGGGTTGTGTCATACAACGACCACGGGCAGTTGAGCATCACCTTGACCTCGGGATAGAATTAGTGCATCCGCAATACGGTTGAGGGTTGCCTGCAGTCCTTGCATGGTCAACTGACTCTCCCGTTGGAAAGCTTCAATTATTTCCGAAAGATAACGAATCTCTGGATCGCCGTCCACAGGATTTTTGTTCATACCTTCGTTGTTTGTCATCGGCCCGAGGGGAGTCATCGCTTTGATATCAATTGACACAGGGATGAACGTGGTGAGGTCGATCACCATCTTCCTCAAGGATAACTACTCCGAATCCACGGAGCTTCTTTGGACTCATCACAGAGACTTCTTGAATCCATGAGGAAAGAAAGCAAGAAAATATAAAAAAAAAAAATTATAATAAATTCAAAATTTGACTATTGATGAATGAAATAAACGACTTCACAACCCTTTAAATAGGAATACCAAACAATGAGAGAAAAATCCGAAGTACTATAACTAAAACTCTCTAAAATTCATAACTTACTATAAATAGTAAATTTACTTTTATAGTAAGTGTCTTGTGTTGCTTAACCATGTTATTCTCCTAATTATTCTAAGCACTTTTTATGTTGGACACAACTCCTAAAGCCCAACGGATGAAGAGTTATAATCAAACTAAAACTTACTATTTACAGTAAAAACGGAACTAAACATGAAATTCGGTCGTCGAAATGATGGAATCTCGCAAATTCAGCGTGGGTATGCTAGTTAGTTGGCTAAAGTAGCTCGTACTACCCCAAAATCATATATGGTACGTCAAGTAACTCATTCCGGTTTGCGAAGTATGATTGTTTTAAGGTTTTGATGGTCTTGATGACTTCTGCCTCTGATCGGGCCTTCTCTGGTCCATCTTAGACATGAAAGTGTCCACGACTCGTTCTACATCAGTCCCCTCAACTTCAAAAGAACTTGTCATCGAGTTCTCGTGCTGCTTCGGTCCATGATACTCGGTCTGGTGCGCCATAACGATACTCGGATAAAAAGTTATGATCAATTTACGGTCCACCTTCTTTTGGTCCAACCATGCTAGGAATGTATTTGTGAGACGTTCCACATCAATTTTAGACTCAGACGTAGCCGATTAAAATTCAAGTTGGGTCTATGTAGGGCTTAAGTCAGAAATAGCGACCTATTTATTTAACGGGTTGGAACTGGGTATAGGAGGACTTAAACCTGACCCATTTATCACATGGTTTGAGTTTGGGTCGGGCTTAAGTCAAGTCTTGGTTGAATATAGAAATTACAATTGAGTTTTCACATGAGAAATGTTCCAAATGATCTAATTGTTGCTGACTATCAATGATGAGGGTCAAATATTGTATATTAGACCCTGATTAGTACCTGATTTTACGTACATGCTAATGCTTAACGTTATATTTTAATCGTGTTTTTGATTTAGGGTGTAATCAAGAGCTCAGACTGAAGAAGGATACTACAAGCATGGAATTGACGCTCTGAAGTAACCAAGGCAATGGACGAGATTCCATAGGACCAAGATTGATGGATTTACATGACAGAGATCTGAGAAAATCAAGTCGTTAACGTTAAAAAAGCCCAAAAGTTTTCCAAGATTCAAGATCACATGGTTCCAACCATCCATTCGGCCCGAAACTTTATACATGGCTTGGGGGCCGTAAATTAACCGTACATATTAAATTTTATTCATTGAATCACTGAGGAAGTGGCCTAGCAGACAGATCAGACCCTAAACTATTAATTTGGGGCCCACCTACAATCTTGATATGCCTCAATTTTAGACTCAACGCCTTAAATGGAGAGACAAAGCATATGAATAGAGTGGATCTCTCATAAACATCACCGTGGACCCCACCTGAGTCAGGATGTGCATAGTACACAAGTGCACCGGGTGTACACGACAATTGCATCTCATTCCAAACCGGCTGGTCCCGTGACTGAGTCAAAAACGGCAACTGCCGTTTTATTTCTTGCGCAAACAGTGGCGCGGAGTTCAATTGCGGAAGCCGGTGGGCCACCATCATGGCCTACATGAACGATCCAGGCCGTCCATCTTGTAGAGGAGTTCGTAAAGGTTGAACCCATGTTTATATCGTACATCGATGCAAGCACATGTGCCGGCTTCAGAGGGCATAAGAGGACTATTTTGCAGCGTTCAAAATAATGCAGCGTGAGTGATTCCGTGGACTACAGAAAATCTAATCCAAAACCGTCCATTTCTCATCAGTTTTTAGAGGCGCATCCAATGGACGGAGTGGATTTTTTCTTCGACACTAATAATGGACCCCACCAATCATTACAGCGCAAGAAAGTGCGCAGGTCCCTGTTTTCGCAAGCCAGCGAATTCCGGAAGTTCCGGGATGCTGTGGGCCACCATCTTGGGTCGGTTGGCAAATCCAAACCGTCCAGAGGGAAGCCCAGTGAGAGCAGATCCCATCCAAGAAAGCAAAATGGAGGTTGAGATGGTCGCTTTGTCAAAAAAAATAAATTCCAAACGTGACCCTGTTTGCGTTTTCCGCTGGCGTTACGCAAGGCAGTGCTGCATAAACCGACTTCACCACTGACTGGAAACTCCTATAAAGGAGGACGCACGAGCGTGTAAGGGGGGAAGCGGGGAGGGACGGCCAGATCTGGTGGACGTGAGTGAAGAAAGAGGAGAGAGAGAGAGGAAGAAAGAAGCGAGAGATTGGAAAGGAACGTGTTCTTTTATGTTTTCCTTTTTTCTAGTTAAATCTATGTTATACTCCATGAGTTTTTGATTTCTTAAATAGGGCTGGGATGAAGCCCCTAATTTGAATGACTCTTGTTATTTGTTGATTTCATCTGGTTTTGATTTATCTATTTCTTTCTCTATTATACTTAAATGAAAACTCCATACTTCTCTAATTTATGAGCTTAACCAAAGTCTAGATGTGGATGTTGTTTGGAATCTTATTCTAGGTATGCTTGTGTCTGACCATGAATAGGTTTTCCTACAGAGAAAGAAATAGGAATCTACATCTATTCATGCCTGACCATGGATAGAAAGATGTGATCCTTGTACTTCAAGGGAATTATACATCCTGTGTGCCTGACCAAGGACACAGAGTGTGCTTTATTTAGTAAATTTATATCAATCGGAATAGGGTGAATCAACAGATAAAACAAGGGTTAGGATAATTAGGAGTGGATTCAAAAGTCCTAGTATTCTCATTGATTGAATTTCCTTCCTTATCCTCAGTTATTTTTCATAAATTTTTGTTATTTTACTAGTTACATTATTTGTTGGATTAGTTAAGAAGAATCGTAAAATTCGAATTGTGACAACCAGTCCTCGTGGGAACGATCTCGTAATACGTACCGTATCTATACCTGATTCGTATACTTGCGAGTTTAAAATAATTTAAATCAGGTTGGTTTAAATAAAACATCAATCAACTAACAACAACTACCCAAATATAGCCAATTCTATCGCATTTGGATATTGCAATAACGAAGCCGGCCAAACTGCATCAGCCTACTGCAGGTTCGAATTTGAAGCTTCAAATGATTGCCACAAGACCTTAGATGTGCTCGCAATGTTTCGTTCTCGACATTTGATGTGTTACTGTTTCTCATCTTTAATATAGTAATGGAAGGTTTCTACAACTCAAAGCTGTGGTTGTTGAAGTGGAAGATTGGTCCATTAGATGTGGCCCATATGGTTCGTGATCTGCACTCTGCTGCAACACTTGATTGAAGGCTTGGCGGACCGCAAGCAACGACACCCACATCGACTTTTCCCCAATGCTCAGCAATATTGCTGAAAATCACTGAAAATAGAGCAAGAAACATATTTAGCAGTCCATTCAGATGCCACACTAGCCAAAATAATACTGTAAGGAGGACAGTTGCAAGGGCTCAGGTTGTGTTTGGACACACTATCGCATTGAATTGCGATGAAGTCTAATGAAGCAGAAGCAACCAAAATATGGTTACCTTCCTCAGCATTCATATTGTGGAACCATGCTCCAAATTGCAATTGCATTACTTTCAAGTTGGATTTCAAAAGAGTGTATCTGTAATTTGAGGGCTACTTTCTCATCATGAATACAAGGAAATTGGTAAATTGTTGTCAGTTCCTCTTGATTGAAATTGAATGTTTGGAATTCATACGCTTGTGCATCCAAACACAGCCTAAGGGTGCTTTTGGTTGCACTGAATTTTTTTTAAAAAAAACCTTCATGATATTTCATGTTTATAAGTCTAATTTGATCCAAAATTTCATGTTAGTTCATGAAATTTGGTGCAACCAAACGCACCCTAAACTATTATCTCTAATACGTAATTGATATTAACTAAAATGAGATGAACTCATTTTTAAGTGACATCCAAACATGCCCTTAACAAATTGTCTCAAAATTCACAAAAGTCATACTTCAAATTAAAACAAGAGAATAGAAACCTAGGTGAGTGAAATATGCATCATTACCGATTAGAATTGTATAGTATCATTACCTTGAAAGTTTGGCCTGCATCCATAGTGCAGATTGGTCGTGCTAGCAAGATCTGATTGAAATGTATCCGTTTGCATTCTCCGCTCGCAATACTGTGTTGGGTGATCATTCTTGTCATTGCTGTTCATGCTTTTCCCGCAGCTCGAAAATCTTGTTTCCCACCGATTCCATAAGAAGATCACTGGACCTCCAAACAGGACAATGCCTGCAATCATGCATGCTAGGAAGAGAAGGCCTTTGAACCACCAGCATTTTGGATTGGAAGGTGTTATATAGAATGCTTCCATCAAGCCCAACAAGATTAAGAAGCCGATTATCGATGATACGACGTAAATTCCAGACCATATGTTATTGCCTGTACCAACCAAACCCGACATACTACTACTTCCGTCGGTAATAGGCAATGCAGAACAGCCCAAACTCTTGCAAAGCTTGCCATCTTCCTGAAATTAGAAAAGAGAAGGGGAGGGGATTAGACAATGTGAGAACTAGCGCGCACATCCACTGTTCTCTGGCTCACTTGTACCTCAATCCATTAGTTCAAATCGCATTCTCTATGTGGATTGAGCATGACCCATATGTCAAACTGATCAAACAATCTTAACTGTTGATTTTTTTTTTCCCCATTGAATTTAGGCCTGCTTGTTTTGGGAATTACTTACGTAATTCAGACGGCTAGGATCATTCGATCAGATTCTGGTCGGTCACGTCAGTGTGCAACATATGGCAAGTGAGAGGTGGATCCGTTAGAGTGCAATTCTTATTGTGGAGAAATGCATAAATGGTGTTCAAACCTACCAATGCAGGTTCTGATTCTTGGGTGATATAAATTTGAATATCCAACTGCAATTTATCAGAGAAAGATGGACAGAGAGATTCTGCATCAACCATGGACAGGAGAGAAATCTCCTCAGATCTCTTCACAGCCCAAACAACCAATACATTTTTCGGCGGACAACATTCGTTCTTTCTAATTCGGTGCATGATGTCTCTCAAGATAGCCAAGAAAGGTGAAATCCCAATACCACCAGCTATCAAAACAAGGTTTTCATACCTAACAGAAGAAATTTCCGAGTGGGTAAGCTTATCTTCACAAAAAAAGAAAGGACTCGCCTGATGGCACTGGTGCGGCGGCGCTACTCATATTGACTCAACATGATTATCTAGAGCAGTAGAACAAAGGAGGAAGAGCCGTACCTTAAATAATGCATCGATTCATGCCCATATGGCCCTTCAACAGAAGCCGTTATCTTAGGCCGCTCTGAATTTTCGACATTATCTTTCAGCTTTCTTGTCCAATCTCCGAGAACCTTTATAAGAATCGAAAGGTGATGTTTCCCATCCAAGGGACTCGATGAAACGCTGAAGGGATGCCATTGCAACCGAGACAATTCCGGCACTTGAAGGAAGATAAAACTGAGAGCATTGTACTGCAAATCTGAAATACCAAGATGGTAATAAGAACACATCTACCTCGATCAATCACTCAATGGAAGAAAATGGTCACGAAACTATCTGGGTAAGTGAGTATTTTTCTCTCGTGTTTTCATATTTGACTTTTCACTTTTATTTTGTATTTTTTCAATTTCTTATATGATATCATAGCTAGTTCTATCATGCAACGAGATAATTTAATATAAAAGACTAAAATTATTGTTGATGTCTTAAATATGTAAGCAATAGGGTGGGTCTCGATGCTATATACAGACCTTTTGATGCCATTGAGCAGATGTCAATGCCATCGATAGGTGCTCGATGCCATCGGAAAAAATCCAAAAAATCCATGTCAACTGCTAAAACGCTTTAGTGTTTCTACTTAATGTCATCAAAGTAAGTTCAATACCATTGAGGTTTTCGGTGAGTCTATCTATACCATCGAAGTCTTATCGAGCGCACGCAGAGTTGCATAAGTGTGGAATTTGTTTCATATTATGATTGTGATACCATATGATACGTAATATATATATATATATATATATATATATATATATATATATATATAGGATGTAATCGGATTTGTGAAGGAGAAGAGGAGTTCTAGGGCTTTTTAAATCATTCCTAAGGGTTTCAAAATCACGTCATAGTTTGGGCTTGTGAGGTAGATTCAAGGTTTGTTCGAATTGGTAACTATCTATCCCTTGTAATTTTTGCTTTCATGTTGCATATTCTTCGTTTTGTGCCGTGGTTTTTTTCGTGTAAAATTCAAACTATTTTTATTTGGACTTAGTTGTGCGATTGTGAGTACTTTGCTTGATTTAAACAATTCCCCAATAAAAATACCCTCTAATATGTAGATTAAATTAGAATTTAAGATGAAGTAGTACTTGATGGTTTGGGAAGAACCAATTCCATTGTCCCACATGGAAGGGATGTTGCAGAAACTACTTGGACGGTTCTTCTCGACTGGCAGAACCTTAAGAATCGGTCGATAAGGAAGATTAATATCCCCCCACAAGCACAACTGAAGACAGAATCACCAACGTGCAGAACAAGGAAGACGATGAATACTGCGTATAGTTGGTGGGTGTAATAGAAGAGCTCGAAACGCTGTTTCCTAACTCGATGCAATGACGTGATCCATATCAACAGACCCGTTACGAAGGCCAGCGCTCCTGGAAGATGAGCGATATTGTTACATTTCCACCGTGATATCTGCAAACATAAAAACCAAATGCATTGATGGAGAAACAGCAATGGGATCCGCCCTCGAACAGTGTGAAAATTCGCAAATGAGAGCATTGTAGAATGCTTGTGGTTCTTAGTTCTAACAAGTGATATAGACCATTGGTATGTTGTGATTGTGTCCCACGCTGGATGGACCATGTCCCGCCTTATTGATGGGAGGACGATCCAAACCATTCAGTTTGTGGATTGCGTCTTGAAGGTACTTACGAAGAGAAATACAGAAACAGTCCACGTTCAACTGTCATGGGTCCCCAGATTGGTGGCTAGAACATTTCAATATGGGAGATGTTGGGAGCATGGTCCATCAATGGCGGAGGCGAACAAACCAATGGTCTGGATTACAAACCACATACCGTGCAAAGATTCAGGTGGGACTAGAAACAAGTTCCCTTAACTCACTAGTATACCACATTGAGAGATCTGAACCGTTTATGAAGGGGTGCTGCTGTGAATTATGTGGACCAGGAAGCCCCAGGTGGTTCACTAATTTCCAACATCCGGAACGGTGATAGGAGGCACACAGCTAGAGCTGGGCATCGGTCGACTTGGACCGAGTTAGGGCTGATCCGACTAGATCCAGTTTTGAAATAGGCCTGACCCGAACTGTACCCAGTACCGAGTCCAGCATCCTGACCCAATTAGAGTCCAGGTTTGGCCTGGACGAATCCGGACCGAGTCTGACTTGGTCAAAAGTATCGAGTCGGGTTGAGTTGGCACTGAATCATATCGAGAGATGAGGGAGGGAGGGAGTGGAGAGGAGAGAGGGGAGGAGGAGGAGGAGGGTGGTGATGGTGGTGGGTGGCTGTCGAGCTTGGAAGAGGAGGAGGATGAGGGAAGGAGAGAGAGCGTTTGCGATCGAGTTAAGGTTGGGGTCGGGTGCGGGAGGTAGGGTTAGAGATACTTAGAAATTAAGATGCTAGAATGTGAGTGAGTTGGGTTTCGGGTCAAGTTGGGTCAAGTTGTTGGGTAACTCAAGACTCGACTCGGTTTGAGTTCGGATTGGCCAAAGCCTACTTGGTTCGGACCCACTCAGCCATTCGGTTTGGATTGAGTCGGGTTTGAACGAGTCGAACAAGTCGAGTCAGGCGAGTTGAGTCATCCTGTGCCCAGCTCTACGCACAACTTAAGCCCACAGCCTAGTTATTGGCCCACGGCATCAATGCATTTGGGCCCACCTGATGGATGGATGGGACTTACACACGTTTGCCGAACAGGCACACATGAGTGAGCATGTACGGAAGATAGGCTCTAGACTACAAAGTTCCAAACTCACCTCATGTAAGAGCCGTCCTTGGAGTGACCATAGAAACACAAAACAAAGGGCATGCGACGTAAAGATCCACATCATGGCATGGCCCACCCAAACGTGGTATCTGATAGCGTGCTCCACAGGAACATCTATGAGGCGCAGGAGTACGGATCCCCTTGCTACTGGCAGCAATAGAAATCCCATACAAAACAATCCTACCGAACCTATCCGCAGCCCTACTTGTGTCAGCATTTCATAACTGCAAAAATCAATCCCATTTCATCCAATCAGATATCAATTCATTCTACAATCTAAGCCATGATCTGATTTATGCTTATTTTCCAAGTGGGCCACCTATGATCAACAAAGACTATTGTGCTAAAAAATAATCATCGGTGCAGATCTGAACCGATCATCATGCAGGCTCTATCATGGATGGACCGTGACATAAAAATCCTGTATGAAATGTACCTCTTTTCTTTTGAAGGCAATGGCAATCGAGATATGGAACGATGGTTTTGTACTGTATAAACACACAATGCCCATATAATGTATGTGCCAAACACGATTATCCCTATCAATTCTGCAGCGGAGACAATGCCAAAGGGTCCATCGACTAGGGCTGGAAATGTCCGAAGTCGGAGTCTCCAAAATTTCGGTTTCTTTGCCCTGGAATTAAAGCAATCTGAGCTTGTTATGCATTTCCAACAAAGCATAAGAAGATGAGATCCATTACAATCAAGAAGAAACTTACAGCTTAGTAAGAAAAAGGTGTGTTTGGATGCACTATCGAGTTGAACTGCAATTCAAGTTTAATAGGGTGGCAACCATAGTTCGCAAACCAGACGGTCAACTCGGGTCGTGCCCGACTCAACGTGGGTAAGATGATGGGCCTAGTATGAGGGTCTGCTAGACCAGACAAGTCCTGATTTCTAGGCAACTAGCCCTTGATTTAACTTGACTAGGTGGGTTGGAAGAGTTGCTTGTTCTGTCTCCGAGCTTTGTGTTCTAACAGCTTAAACTAGAAACTTGTTTTGATCCTCTTATCACCTCGGCTTTGAGACACTTTTCTCATAATTGGTCGTTCTTCCCATATGATAGACCAGTTCGGATTTACCCACAACAGTAAAAATAAAAATTTATGATTCACCTGGTTGACTTGAGAGTCACCAAGTTGATCTATTGAGTGGCTGAGTCATGAGATAAGTCCATGGTTGCAAATTGCAATTTTGCTCTCTCAAGTTGGATTGGAAGCAACCTAATAGCTACTTGAAGGCTACTTGTTTCACATACTAAAGAATGTATTCACTGTCAGTTGTTTGTTAATAATTCAATTCGATTGTGCATCCGAACACATCATAAATTCAAATAAAGATATCTTTTGGCCTACTTGGGATTTTCTCTAGGAAAGGCAGCTACATATATGGCTGCTAGAATTGCAATAATGAGAATCTGGCCACTGAAAATCAGAAGCACGCCTCCTGCAAATTCACAAACACAAATGTTAGTCGTTTTGACCTCAATTCAAATTTCTTTGGCGACACACATGAGACGACAGTGCAAACTTATGTGGGATCTGGCCATTCATCCTGTGGGGCCCACTATGGTGCAAAAATCAAGCACCAAGTGGACGGAACATGTAGGTTGAACGTGTACTTGCACCATTTTTATTTTTCTAACCATCCATTTTTTTTCGTGCAGTGCGGCCCGCCCGACGGGTCGATGTGCCTGTTGTGTGACCATGGCATGTTCAAGTGGGCCCTACCTATCACACTCCAAGAAGAAAGCATCAGTTGCACATACCTATTGGTCCGAAAAATGTCTTCCCAGTAGCTATAAGAACTTTAAAGAAAAATCCTTCCAAGGATTCAGTTGGGTAGAGGAAATACACAGCAATCCAAGAAACGAAAACTGCCCAAATCGCAATTTTCAGTCCCCATTTCATCAAAATCACCATCAAAGGTTTCCACTTGACAATATCACAGCCAGCAACCATTTCTCCAATTGGAACTTCTCGCTGATGGATGATGAAACACTACACTGAAAATCAAAGTGAAACACATGCTCATAATCTTCCCCGTTTCAACTTCTCAGCATTATCATGGTACTAAATTTGCAAAAAAAAAAAAAAAAAAACCTAAAAAATAGAAAAATCCCTATATAATGAAAATCATTACATACAACCATTGTTGATTGATGTATTAAATTTGTAAATCAACTGCCTGTCGATGACAGCTCGATGCCATCAAGCAGACTTCGATAGCCATATCTTTCGTATTAGGTGGGCCACACCATGAAGATAACCTGGGGTGATCCACTCATTGGACGGGCCATATACTCATATCAATGAACAACTGATGGTCTGAGTCAATGTAGATGTATGGCCCACCTAATGATCGGATTTGCTTGATTTCCATGGCAGGTGCTCTTCATGGTGTGGACGGCCTATATGTGATCATTTCTCAATTAGTTAAGGAGCATCTATTACTTATTTCTCAATGATATTGCACTAGGGTGCAACATACCACAAAAAAAATGCTACAGAGGTAGATGGAGGAGCTGCTTGAGCTATGAATTTCCAATGCATGAATAAGCTCTTACTTAAATGAATTCAAGAGAAACATATCAAAAAATAGGAAATGGGATGTGGGTTTTATGTATTCTACCTTAATCCAGCAAGTATGATATCATCAGAAGGTGGCAGGCATAGATGAAATAAATCACACCATTAAAAGGACTAGATTTGAATAGACTGTGGAAGTGAAGAAAGAGAACAAAAATAAGTGGATATGAGAAGGCACGTGTGAAAGCGAAGAAAGATGTTTGTGAGACAGCACACAAGTGAGGAATAAAGGCACCATAAACGACCATGTATTCATTCTGAGAACTATGGTCAATGGATCGTTAATCTAGACCGTTGGTTGGTTGTAGCATACCACGAATGGACCATGCGTTCAAAATCTTATTAATGAGATAATCATAACCTTTCAATTTGTGGCCTATAAATATACTTCTTGCGGTCCGAGTTCAACTGAAAAATTCCCAAAGATCGGTGGCTAGGATCTTGAAACCTGTTTTTGGTTCAAGGTCCATCTGTAGTGGGCGGAAACTGACCAATGGTCGGATCGGTCAGAAGTGGGCCCCACTTGTCAGACTCAGTGACAAACGTATAATGAATACAGACGCGCGTGGCGGATTGGATAATTCCTCTGAAGGTCGGTAACGTGCTCGAGTCCTGTTGCAACGAGCTTTCGGTCGCTGTGCATGTTGGATTTTTCTACTTTCCCAGCAAAGGATGGTGGATTTTCCGATCCTCTCTCTTTCTAGAGTCAGTGTCCCGAAAATAAGGAATCCTGCCATCCGATCCTGTGGTCCGAGAAGTTAGTGGTGCGAGAAAAAGCCTACATTCAACCAAGTATAAATGACGACCATTGGACGGTCCAATTTGTGTGATTTGGTCAAATCACTCCAATGAATGCCGTGTCATACTAAGCCTATTCTGTTGCCAGAGACATACAGAGGGCTTTGCGGAAGAGATCCTGGCCATTCGTCGGTACGATTCTAGCATATCACCATGTTTTTATTTAAAACCAGGGCCGGTATTTTTATGACATCATTCAAAAGATCACGTTGAACATGGATCGTCGGTAATTTCTTTCCTAGTATAAATGTGGTCCATCAATTGAGAGAATGATTTTCATGTGAAGGAATATTCATACCAATACTTCTCTGATCAACGGATCAGATTTTGTAATCATATGTGAATCTGATACTTATTCCGAGAAGCACTCTGTCATTCTCATGCGAACAAGAATACTTAGCATTCACTAAAGGAAATGCGTTAAGAAGGGGGAAAGCCGCCTCGTCAATTGTCATAAAGACTTGGAAGTCAGCGACCAGGCAGGTGACACGTCTCACGCATCCGTTCGAACCGGAACCGGAATCCCCTGCAACACCTGTAGCAGGGAGCTGGTGCAAAAAAAGTAGTGTGGGGCCTACCGTGAAGTGTGCGTTTCGCATCCATTCCGTCCTTCAAATTGGTAAAGTTTATGTTAGAATGTGATAAAAAAATCATGCCTATCCAACTAACGTGGGCCACACCTCAGGGAACAGAGGGATTTGAGACGCCCAACATTGAAACCTTCCTGGGTCTAACTTTTACTTTTTAAAAAAAAAAAAAAAAAAAAAAAAAAAAAAAAAAAAAAAAAAAAAAAAAAACATACGCTCACACACCCCACATACTCACGCAGTGATGTGATTATTTCACCACCTATGATACTCAACCCTTGACGGGTTCCTGAGAGTGTACCACCCGAGCAAGAATAAGGATCTTTCGTGGGTCCAACTTGATATTTAGATGCCGTCCACCCGTTCATAAGGTGAGTCGACCACGATGAAGGTAAAAATAAAATTTCAGCCGGCTATGAAACTTAGGTTAGTTTAAATGGTGGGCCACCATGATGTATGTTGAACATCTAACCCCATCAGTCAGATGCAACATTTCATAGTGGGCTAGGGCTTAAAAATCAAGTCAATCCATGACTTGTGTGGGCCACACCACATACAAAAGTCGAGAGGGGTTACCCTCCATTAAAACATTCATAATTATTTTTTGGGCGCACCGAGATGTGGTTCACAAATCCAACCCATCCATTATGTGTGTCCCACTTGGATGAGGGGTCAAACTAAGTTTCAGGTGCTTTCAAATTTCAGGTGGGCCCCACCAAGTGATTTATATGTTTTAGGCATGTCTTCACATGATTTTAGATGGTATGGCCCACCTAAGTTCCGTATACGGCTGATTTATGGGATATCCCATAATTTAAAGGGGACCCATCAAATGCACGGTGTTGATGTCCGACATACATCATGGTGGGGCCCACACAGCTCGACCTCATGGGGAGTTCCCATGAGCTTGACCATACAGAACCTTTTCCATAAATATATATATTATATTATATTAAAAAAAAAACTCTTAAAGGCTATCGTACCCATATTATGCCAAAATAGCAATTAACGAACGACTTGGTTTGTTTGCTGTGTCGTAAAAATTAAACAACGGATGGAATTTGTTGCAAAAATTAAAAATTCATCACTGCACTACATAAAAACTCGTCATGATAAAATTTGGCGACGGATGCGGACCGTTGCTTCTCCCTTATTTCACTTGATCAAAATTTTTCGACGGATTTGATCCGTCGCTAAAATTTCTGCAAAGAAAATCACCATTAGATTTTTTTTTTTTTTTTTGTTTTTTTTTTTTTTTTTTTATATATTTTTAAAATAAAATAAATATGTTACAATTGATAGTCATGTAAAAAAAATCACATGATTATTTAATAAGAATCTCATTCATAAAATTCAAAAGATTGGCCTAAATATGAAACTGGACTAAATATCATTTTGGGTGTGTTTGGATGCTCAATTGGCCTGAATAGGAAACTAAACTAAATATATAATAAATAGCCAAAATTGAAATGTGGCAGCATTGCCATCTTACCATTTAAGCTTGTATGTCAAACATGCATTAATCATGAACATATCTCTTATATATTACCAATGGACTCCCTTAAGTTCAAAGAATATGCTCAAATTTAATAACTATACTTACCAGTCTCATATTGCCATGATCGTGCTTTTCGACTTCTTAATGCTATGATTAAAGTCCAAATGACAGAACCAAAGCAAACATTTCATTGGCAAACCTCTTATGATGGTAGTATGAATTTTATCAAATTTCAATTTTCTCATTAGGGTATGAGAAACTCATATACAAGTCCCCTATATAGCAGCCAATCCATGAATTAATTATAAGGTTGAATTGATGGAAAGAGTAATAGCTTACATCCTATAATAATGTACCGACACAAGATACATTTCAATAAGAAAATTGCTTGAAGGATCAGATTTTTTTTAAACATGTTCTCAAGTTGGCTTGATTGAAAATCTCAAACGAAGGTGGAAAAGAACAATAAAAACCTAACAAACCCGCTTGATTTGTTTTAATATTATTCTATTTAATTTTAACCACAAAAGGATCTCCAACTAAGATAATTGATTTCTCTTGTTTTCCATTAATTTGTGATGATGCCGATTTAGCTGAATTTGAAAATTATTCGAATGCCATCAATGGTAGAAAATAGTCATTAATATATTTGAAATAATTAGTTTATGTGTCTTCTTAAAAGACATCATAATACATGAAGCCCGCTAAAATAGGCATTAAAATCCTTACTTTGAAAGAATTGATTTGTTGTATATTAACTATTGTGTTCTAACATGTATAATATATTTTTAGTCATAAAGACTTTACTTGTAATCTGAAACATGACTTTTTATCAGGTTTTAGATTACAACTTGATGTAGAGCAGGTTGCGGACAGTTTCATAGCCAAGATGGATCAGAAAAGGCCCGATTGACGTACGACAGAAGTGATCTAGACCGTCAGACCTTAGATCGGGCGTATCTCGCAATTCGAAATGAGTTATCAGGCGTAAAATATATGATTTTGGAGTAGAACGAGCTACTTTAGCCACCCAACCTGCTACGCTGGGTTGCGCAAGCCGAATTTACAAAATACCCCCGGATCGACGGTCTTTTCCCTATTTTAATTCCGTTTTTACTATAAATAATAAGTTTTAGTTTGATTATAACTCTTCATCCGTTGGGCTTTAGGAGTTGCGCCCAATGTGAAAAGAGCTTAGAATAATTAGGACACTTACTATTTTTGGCCGAAAACCTTGCGCATTAGTAGACATCACGACCGTCTATAAATAGTAAGTTTACTATTTATAGTAAGTTGCGAATTCTATGAGTTTTAGTTGTAGTTTGTTTCTGATTTCTCTCCCATTACTTGGTATCCATATTTAAAGGGTTGTGAACTTGTTTATTTGAATCATCTATCAAATTACGAATTTATTAGAATTTATTTCTATTCTTCTTACTTTCTTTCCTCATGGATTCGAGAAGTCTCCGTGAGGAGTCTAGAGAAGCTCTGTGGATTCGAAGTAGTTATCCTTGAGGAAGACGATGATCAACCTCATCGCACGTTCATCCCTGCGTTACAACTAAACGCTATAATATGTTTATAGCCTATAAAGCCTTTACAGGCAAATACATGCATCCAAACAGCTCCTTAATTAGATTACTTGTAACCCCTTTACAACTTAAGGACTTTATAGGCATCCAAATGACCCCAAATAGAAAATTCAGTGTTTAATAATAATAATAATACAAAAAACAAAAATTACCTACTGCATCGTTCATGACATGCTCCTAGAAAACAAAGAGTTTTGGTTGTTTTGAATATAGAGAGTAGAAGAGCAATAAGCCATGGGTGAGGAAGCCAACCAACCCAGACCTGATAAAGAAACTCCAAAGAACATAACTAGTCTAATTGTCAAAGGGCCACGACACCAACAAGAAAAATCCGAATTCAACTAAAAAGAACTCCGTGCCGAGGGTGAGCGTGAGTGCTATGTAGCACACAAGGAGAGCAGATGAGTCCCTCACGAGAATAAGGCCAGCCTTTTCAACAATCCAACAAGAATATGGCCACCCTTATGTTTGGACTCATGCTCTAGAATATCTAAAAATTTGATGCACGGTGTGTGTTCACTCTCCAAGTATAGGGTTGTGATGTAGTAATAAACTCGGTGAGACCGAGGTCGAATCCCTAGGGACTGGAACATGTATGTAATCTGAAACTAAATAGAACTAGAACTAGATTAAGATGAAATCTAAATCGAATGTAATTGAGGGAATAATGATGAAATATTTATCTAAAACTTAGAGAGTTTAGAAGAAGGAAACTAGGGTGCCAAGGATCCACTTGTAGCAATTGGGAAGTTACCTTGTATTGATTCAGGGACACAACTGGAATCAGAGTCTTATCTTATCCAGTTGGTAAGAAGAGATTTGTCAGATCTCTGAACTTCTCATGAATCTAATCATCAATAGATATGAATGGTGAAGATTTGGAAGTGACCCCGTCTCCTAACCATGCCCAGGAGACTATGGCAAACAATAACAATTTACCAAACCCACAACTAATCATAAAAGAATTGTGAAAGTTAGGAAGGATTCCATCACCCAACCATACCCATGAGACGATGGTAAACAACAGGGTTCCCAAGTTCACAATCTCGATACATGACAAGAGAATATCTCAAGCTATTGCAGATCTATTGTAATTTGAGTCACAACAAACCATTAAAAAACTAAAAATATTTCTTATAATTAAACTAGAATCCAAAAGAGTCCAATAAAACAAGAATCAAAACCAAGCAAACATCCCAACTATACTACAAGCTTCACCTCTTAGCTCTAGCTAAGAGGTTTAGCTCACCATAGCTAGGAATAGCTAAATTCTCTTAGGAAAAGAAATCAAGGGAAAAAAAGAAAAGAAAACAAAGAAAAAGGAAAAGGAAAAAAGACCCCCCCCCCCCCCCCCCCCTTCTCCTTTTTATTTACAAGGGGGTCCGTTGTACATGAGGCGGCAGAAGAGTCTTTACGCAGCAACGAAGTTAGAAACGTCTTGCGTAGCAAGACCGTGGAAGCCTCTTGCGTGGGAATGAGTTTTGGCAAAACAGAGACCTGTTGCAGGATCTGTTCCAGTCAGGCTTCTTGGCCTTGGTCGGTGGTCCTATGGGAAAGTTTTGAATGGCCAAGATCGACCGTCCGACCACGATCAAGATCACACAACTCTGTTGAAACCGGGCGGCGTCCGGACGTTTCTTGCAAAATTACTTGCGCTGAGATGCTCGGTGGGCACCATAGTTATGTTTTAGGTGAAATCCACCCCGTCCATTGAATTCCTGGAGAAAAACCAGTCAAAAAGGGGTGGTTTTGGTGCGGCCCACTGTATTAAACTAACTCACCGTTCATCCTGTGTTTGACGGTGCATGGGCCAAAAAGGTTAGCATGGATAGGGTCGTGGCCACACCCTGGAGTGACTGGACGGATCAGATCGTCCATCATGACGATGGATGGGGCCTACTAGCCAAAACTGGTGAAACAAGGACGGTTTGAGTCTCTGTTTTAAAAAGAATCGGTCAGCATGGTGTTGACCGATTGCATGGGTTCGGTGCACATCACAATCCCATGTACTGTGTACATATGCAACCTAAGGTGGGGCTCATCATGACGTTCATACGAAATCCGCTCCATCCACCCGTTTTTACATCTCATTTAAGGGGTTGAGACCAAATTTGAAGTAAATCCAGATATCAAGTGGGCCCCAAATCAGAGTTTTTTTGGATGATCTATCCATTGGGTCACTTTCACAAGGATTCAAAGGCTAAAATTTGACGTGTACGGTTAATTTATGGTCTTCAGGCCATATATAAATTTTTGAGCCGAACGGATGGTTGGAACCCTGTGATCTTGCATTCTGGACCAATTTCGAGCCACTTGAGCTTCAGTTTCTCGATTTTCTTGGATCTCTGGTATGGAAATTCTTCGATCTCGGTCCCTTGTGATTTATTCCTTGCCTTGGTGACATCTAAGCGTTAAATCCATGCATTTAGCATCTTTTTCATCCACGCTTATAAATCCACCTTGCAACATAAACATGATTAAAACAGGCTGTTAAACAGTATCATGTTCGTAAAATCAGGTAATAATTGGGGTCTAATATGCAATATTTGACCCTCAACAGTGTGGATCTGACACACAAGTCATGATAGGGCCTAAGAAGTTACATACATTAAAAGTTGGCCGGTATAGCACACAATCTATCTTTATGAGAGAAAATTGTCATATTTCGTGAGCAACTGTGTATTATTGAGAAGCGACATCCTATGAGCTCCTTGTGGGAGTGGATTTGGTGTTTTTCGAGTAACATCTTAGTAGCTGTAATCCTTACCATGGGGCCCACTTTGATGATCTGTCATATATCGACGTTGTCCATAAGTTTTTCTAGTCCATTTTAGGACGTGGTCCCAAAAATTAAGCAGATCCATATCTTAATTAGCAAGGGTAGTGAAGACTAGAGCTGGGCATAGAGTCGAGTCGGTCGAAGTTAGGGCTGACCCGACTCAACTCGGTTTTGAAATAGACCTGACCCGAACTTGACCCGACTCGGTACCGAGTCTAGTATGCTTGACCCGATCAGAGTCCGAGTATGGCCTGGACTAACCCAGTCCGAGTCCGACCCGGTCACATGTACCGAGTCGGGTCGGGTGAGGCAGGTATCCACGGGCTGAAATCACAGCTCAGAACCTATGTGCACTTGCCGGAATTGTAGCCTTTCCATCAGCTACACGGAATCTCATATTTGAAAGGTCAAATCTAGTTTATTTATTTATTTTTAATGTACGAGTTGGGTTTCGGATCAAGTCGAGTCAGCATGCACCAAGTCAGATTTTGGGTCGAGTCGAGTTACTGGGTGACCCTAACTTGACTCGGTTTGAGTTCGGATTGGACAAAGTCTACTCGGTTCGGATCGACTCACCCACTCAATTCGAATTGAGTCGGGTATGAACGAGTCGGATTCTTCGAATTTGTCGAGTCGAGACGTCCCGTGCCCAGCTCTAGTGAAGACGGCTCATTCCAGAACATGATGGGACATTTTCAAAGGTAGTTGAAAAGGACACAAGATTAACCTTCCAATCTGTGATACAAAAATGTGATCCACCCATGTATGCACATCTAAAACCAAGAGAGAGGACTGATGTGCGTGAGGGCCAATGTGATATAAGGAAAGCAACGAGAAGGAGAGATGAACAAGGGTATGAGAGATAGAGAGAGAACGTTAGGAAGAAGGATCGAGATGGGGGCTGACATCTTAGGGTTTTGAGATGCCTCACCATTAAATTTTAGCTTTAGTCATTGATTTGTTTACAATTAAGCTTGATGAACATCTAATGCGGTTAATATACAATGATCCATATTTTAGGCCGGCATGAGATATCAGCTGAAGATGTTGGCCATGGTAAGTGGATGAATTTGAACAGTTGGGGTGCATGGCTAACACAAGATCAATAAGGTTTAATGCAGTAAGCCATATTGAAGTTTGTTGGGTGGTGTATAAATGATGTAATTTTCATAAAACTTTATTTTATTTTTATAAATAGATCTTATCTTAGAGGAAGATGACATATACAATAGAAAGCAGTTGGATTTCCAAGCATGCTAAGGGCATCACCTTTAGAGAACAAAGAGAGGGAGAGAGAGTGTCTCTCCCTCCTTTACATTACAAGGTCCCCCACATGGACGGCTCTTGCATTTGGCCTGCCCTATTCCAATGCTGCCATGTGGCTCTTCTCCTCTTCATTTGGGATAGATCAGGAAAAGACTTCCAATATTGGAAGATCAACCACGGTTTTTGCACGTAAGTACCATTTTTTTTTAAAAATTTCCGTGCTTTTGTTGTCTTAGAAACTTGATATTATCAAAATAGGCATTGATAGGGTTAATCACATGATCTAAGATTTTGAAAAACTTTTAAATTCCACTATATTTCAAAAAATCTAACACCACATATATGCCAAATGTGGATCATTGTCACTCTCTTTAATCGTTGCCTTTTCATACATGGGTGGCCCACCTGATGCCGTTTTTAGGCCATGGCATGCATAGATGAGTGAAAATCACACATACACATACATTGGATTTCTCCTTCGAAGAAGACTGTGTAATCAATGAGGGGGAATTTGTTTGAATTCTACAGGAGCAAGTTCTTTCAGTTATTCACAGCTGGAGAAGTGATGCTTCAAACGGAGTGAACTTAGAGGTGATTCACAAGGATGAAGAGAAATATACAAAAATCAAAACTCAAGAGGTTTTAGGCACAGTTTTGCACTGTTTTCTTTGGTGTAGCCAATCTGAGATATTTTATCAGATTGATTTTTTCAATTAGGATGACCATAAGGTTCTAAGATGATGGATGGAGTGAACTTCACATATACAACTTGGAGGCCCCCCACAGAGCTTGGGTGTGTTGTAGAAGATTTCAGTCCATTTGGACATACCCCAAATCGCGATTGACATTCACATTATGGAGGGGTGATGGTTTCCCAGGAGGAATATTTTGTTTTCTGCCTTTCACACTCCAAATCACCATTCATTGTGTTTCAGAGCGCCAAACAATGATTGTTGATCTGTCGGAAAGTTGTCCCGTGCAGTCCCACTTTGCAATGCAAGGGACATCCAAACACCCTTTAAAAAGCTGGGCCAGATGGTCCACAGTTGAATTAGAAAACAGTTAACTAATAACAATATGGTGAAAACAAGCTGGCTGATTCCAGAATGTGATGAGACATGTTCAGAGGCAGTTCAAAGAACACAAGAGATACTGATATTCTTATAGAATTCTCCAAATACAAACCATCTACATAGCTTGTAATGATACACATCTGATAAATTACGACTTACGATGACCGCCATGGTGGTGGACGGTTCATGCCAATTTCAATACCGAATTTGAAGATTCGAATGAGTTATATATGACCTTTATTCGTAAATGTACATGATAAGAGGTGCTGACTACAGATCAAAGCTGTGCATGTTGAAGTGGAAGATTGGTTGGTCTCGTCTGCCCCATATGTTTCGGGATCTGCACACTGCAGCAACACTAGATTGAAGGCTTGGTGGGCCGCATACAATGACGCCGACATCGATGTTCCCCCAACGGTCTGAGACGGAGTTGAAGATCTCTGAAAAGAGTTTGGAAATTTGAGATGGATCTTGATTCATTGATCATTTTGAAACTATTTAAAGATAGAAATATAAAATTTTCCTAATCAGATGCTTAAATTTCAAGTGTTTTTTTTTTTTTTTTTTTGGGTGGAGATGATGAGGCTAAAGTAGCAGATGGGAATTCCTTAAGTATACTCATTGAAGTATCTGATATGCAATGACGTATTCAACTCCAAGGATATTAGTGTTTTGGAAAATCCCACCTTGAGACAAGAATTCCCCCATAGTCAATGGTTGGGATTTTGGTGACAAAAGGCCTGACTACTGCTAGTTGAAAGATTAGCCATCTGCATTCTATTCTTCCCAAATCTGCCACATTAGGTGGGCCCCACATTGTATATTTAGTAGCCTGATACTGTTTGGGTCATGAAGTAGGCCCCACTGTGTATGTACATTGAATGTGGATCACTGTCACTCCTTAATTGCTGCTTTCTCTTACATGGGTGGCCCACCTGATGAGATTTTCGGTCCATGGCATGTGTAGATGAGAAAATATCTAACAAACACATACATTAGCTAATGTTCGGAGGCAGGATTTGTTTCAATTCAACAGGGGCAAGCTCTCTCAGTTATGCATCACCAGTTGAAGTGATACTTCAAACAGAGGTTTTCTATCTAGCTATGAAAATCTAATCATAAGCCAAATGGGTATTCCAAATGATCAAGGACTGTATTTTTCAAGTTCATGATTTCTTGAAAAAGACAGTTAATGTAGGTTTTATAGTTACCTTGTATGTTCGGTCGGCATCCGTATTGTGTAGTGCTCAATCTATCAAGATTTGTATTGCACAGGCTGATCTGCAACTTCGGCTCATTGTAACGTGTCAAGCCACTCTCCTCACTGTCGTCGCTACATTTCTCAGAGCTCGAAACCCTTTTCTCCCAACGGTGCCACAAGTAGACCACAAGACCTCCAAATGTGACGATGCTCGCAACCATGCATACAATGAATAGAAGGCCTTGAAACCACCAACTTGTTATTTTGAATGGTTTTATATAAAATGCTTTCATCAGAGTCAAGTAGACCAAAAATCCAACTGTCGATAAGGAAAAATAAAATCCAGACCATATGTTATTCCCCGTAGCGACCAAACCGGAAATGTGACTTTTATTTTTATTGTGGAAAGAGGAGCAGTCCATGCTTCGGGGAACGTCACCATCTTCCTGCAATTGAGAAGCAGAGATTTCAGATTCTGTTTATTGATGCCTCAAAGTATTTGTAGCACATTGAAGAAATTCATAGAGTGATGGGAAGTCCATATATACCAAAACAGGTCCTTGTTCTTGAGTGACGTAAGTTTGAATCTCTAAATGCAGTTTATCAGAAAAAGATGGACAGAGGGATTGTATATTGATCATGGATAGAAGATAAAGCTCCTTGGATCTTTTCACAGCCCAAATGATCACTACTTTTTTCGGTAGACATGGTTTCTTCTCCCTAATCCGGTGCAGGATGTCTTTCAAGATAGCCAGAAAAGGCGAAATCCCAATGCCTCCAGCTACCAAAATAAGGTTTTCATACCTAAGAGAGAAGAAATCGTTGAGGTTGTCAGTTTATCTATCAAAACGAATGTGGTGAAAGACTTGCATAATTCTCAACATCTTGGGTTTTCTACATCTCATGTAATAGTTTTGCGAATAATTTAAATAGGTCTCATAACAATATAAGGATTTTTCTATATTTTATGTGAGTATTCGGGAGGCTTCATTTCCATTCCAACTAATGGTATCAAAGCCAAAAAAGATTTCTCCATGTTTTTTTTTTTTTTTTTTTTTTTTTTTTTTTTTTTTTTTTTTTTTTTGCAGTTTCAAGAAAATTCTTTCAATTTGCACGAAAGCTCTGCATACGAGTTGCAAACTTCTATCAAGAACTAAAATTTCCATCAACATGCTAATGGAAAATTCAGAGACTATCAAGAAATATACTGTCACCGTATCTTGGAGGAATGGAGTTGTGAAAGAAGAGTACATACATTAAGTGATATGGAGATTCATGCCCGTATGGCCCCTCGACCGAAGCTTTTATACAAGGATGAGGTTGAAATGGTAGCCCTCTTTGAGACTGCTCGGGAGCATTCAAGAGAGTGTCTCTTAGTTCCTTCGTCCATCGCCCAAGAACCTTTACGAGAATTGAAAGATGATGTCTGCCATCCAAGGGACTTGACGAAACACTAAAGGGATGCCATTGTAGCCAAGATAACTCCCGCACCCGAAGAAAAATAAAACTGAGAGCATGGTAATTCATATCTGGAATTACTGAGATAACGATTAGAACATGCAACTCAACATTCCTACTCATCACATACCAGCATGGCATGCGTGTGAGACACCTAGACCATTCATCAGGTAGGCCCTTCAGTGAATGTGTGTCTCCATGAAAATCAGGACTGTCAGGCCATTGGGTGGGCCTTACATTTACTTCAAATGTAAACTGTTGGTCAATTCCTTTTGGCCATCCATTTCTTTGAACATTTGTTCCCCACCTGATGATCACACTGCTTTTTTGGGCCACCATATACCTACTGCAATGTCCACTTGATGAATGGCATGGATCTTGCATGCAAATGGGAAGTGCACTACCATCCATCAGATTTCTCCAACAGCTCAATACAAAATTACCAGAATAGTTTTACATTGAAAGTATTGAGATGTTCGCGAAGCATACCTCTTGGCTTCGAAAGAACCAATTCGACTGTCCCACATGGAAGGGATGTTGCGGAAATTACATCGACAGCGCTTTGTGATTGGCAGAACCTCAAAAAGCGATCGAGTAGGAAGATGAATATCCCTGCTGATGCTTCACTGAAGATGAAATCTCCAATGTGCAATGCGGAGAATACGATGAAAACCACATATAGCTGATGGGTGTAATAGAAGAGCTCAAAATTCCTCTTCCTCACTCTCTGCAATGATGTCACCCACATCAACAGGCCAGCCAAGAGGCTAATTACTCCGGGGAGATTGGAAATGCCGTCGCTTTGCCAATTTACCATCTGCATACACAAACCAACTGCACTGATTGGTGTTTGTGTGTTCATGGTTCCCAAGGTTGATAAGATGCACTAGCATCAAAACATGCTTGAAAAATTTAATGCTACCTTAGTTAAGAAGGTAATGTGGAACTTAAGTTCACTAATTGCAAGTTGGAATAAAATAAAAATCAAAGAAACCAACATTCTTTCACATCATGATTACAAAGCTCAAAGAAAGAAGAGTCATATGCATAGCTGATAAATCTACAAACAGAACTTACTTCATGTAAGATCTGTCCCTGCATTGCCCAAGCGACAATATAAAATATGCCATGTAATGTGAATACCGCCATTGTGACATGTCCCAACCAAATATGGTACCTTGTTGCTTGCTCAAAAGGGACATCTATGAGACGGAGCAGAACCGATCCTCGTGCAATTGGGAGAAATAGAAATGCCAGGCAATACATTCCAATTGTACCCAAACACCCCCCTGAATATTCCAGCATTAGGTAACTGCAAAAAGCAGCTATGGATTAGTCCCCACATAGAGAATTCAGTGGGAAATAGGTTTTCTTTCAGTAATTTACCGTTTCTCCATAGAAGTCGCTGGCATCTTAGATATCAGGCGATGGTTTTGCATCGTATAAGCAGAAAATGCCCAAATAAGATAAGCAGCTAGTACGATTATCCCAATCAGCTCAGCAGCGGAGATGATCCCAAGTGGCCCATTAATGATAACAGGGAATGTGGATAAGCGAAATCTCAAAATTCTCGGTTTCTTTGTCCTAGAATCATACAAGGAAAAAGCTGATTATGTTTGGGCAGCATTCAAATCTTATTATCTGAATAATTGAGTACATCGAAGCACATACTTATGGTATTCTTTTTGAAAGGCAGTTACATAAATACTTGCAAGAAATGCAATAATAATGACCGGGCCACTGAAGGTTGGAAATATTATTCCTGCAATTTGCCAACATGAATGAAATTTCAATCTCGATGTCTTGAAATCACAGCTTAGGCAGGCTAAAAAAAAAGAGATTAGACTGAAATTTCTAATTCTATTTCAATATGCAACTAGCACTTACCAACATATCCATAAAAAGCCCCTCGCTTATCATCATACCATTTGCGAAATATTCCACTCATGAAATCACTAGGATAGAGAAAAATCAGAGTGACCCAGAGTATGAAAATCAGCCACATTGCAATTTTGAGTGCCCATTTGGACAGCAACACCAGGGAGTGCCTCGGCTTGAAAAATCTCTCATAAAGCCTTGTGTTTGAAATAACCACATTGCTAACCGAACTTTCTGCCATAGTATCAATCTGCAAATTAAAAAAATAAAATAAAATGAAACACTACAAATTCCACCCTTTCAAGTATGCCAGTGCTGGATTGATTGATGGTATACTTCACAGACTTATTTATATACCAATAATTAAGAACTTCCTGCATTCAGAAAATTAGAGAAAAATTAAGATCATTAATTGTTCGAATCGTGGGATACATATTCCTTGTTTCTTGATGGTCTGTCACCTGAGCACATTAATTCACTAAAAATTCTACTAAGATAGATTAGAATTTTGAAATTTGAACTTCACATGCATAAGAAACACAGGCTTTTTGTATGAATTGATAGATATCCATTACTTCTTTCTCAATCATCTTTTACTTTTGAAGATTAATTCTAATAAAAATGCTACCAAGCTAAAAAGATTGCCGCTTCAACTTCAAACATCAAATGCATAAATAGAAACTAATAATGGAAAAACTAATATTTATGTCAATTTGATAGATACCAAATTAATTTTGATGATCTTTCACTTAAGCTCATTAATTCAGAAAAAAAAAAAAAAAAAAAACTGCTACCATCTCAGGTAGGTAGCCTGAAGTTGGGTCCTTCAGTGCATGATTAACCACTTCCAATCATCTACGCAAAAATATCAAACTTGCTTCCTTTTCTGAATTGATGAGGAACTTTTTAATGGATGATCAGTCACTTGATTTCATTGATTCAGATAAAGATTCTACCAAGCTAGTAAAACTGCAATGACCCTCCTCTGAATTGATAAAATTATCTAATAATTGCCAATGCTAAAATCTCTATTTTGAAAGTTTTCCTATCCCAATCATGGATTACCCATTACTTCCTTGTGAATGAACTCTTAATAAATTACATTAATTGAGATATAACTGTTACAAAGATCAATGGATAACATCTTGGTTCTAATACGTGATACTAAATTCTCCACAACCTTGTTTTCATTTGGATTGGAGAGTACCCATTACTTAATTTTATATTTAACTTGGCAAAACTTTTGGTTGGATTTGATTATTGAAAACAATTTAGACTGTAAATAAATAAAAGGAAAGTTAAAAGAAACTTATCGAGTTGTTCGGTCAAGGCGTACGTGATTTGAATCACTCGGCTTGAAATCAAATTTTCCCTCCTTGGAGCGTGTCCTAAGTGCAACATGATTCTCTAGGCAATTGACCTCCGGTATACAATGACTATGACCTAGTCTCAGCAATGCACTCACTACATGCAAGCTCAAATCATGTGCAACCTTAACCCGAAAGTATTGAGTTAACTTAGAAACGAACTCAGTAAATAAAACTCAAAGAATCAGAGAATTTTTCAAGAGACAGAGAGAAATTTGATAATTCTAAAACCGGATTAAGAAAATCTATTTATAGACTTTGAGTAGGCGTTAAAATACCATTTCAAAAGAGTTATGTCTGTTGGGTTTAAGCCCAATTGGTGCGACCACCTAAACAGATATATTTCTTTGTTTTAAAAAACAAAGGGACATGAGTGTGAGTACACTTGCGTTAGACCATGTGCGTGTGTATGCACACTACGCCCAAACCTATGTCCGTCCAAGCATACATGCATGTGCATGTGACACGGCTCTGACTTGGCTCGGCAGGCATGTACATTGCAAAGAGACGATCCAACACATACCCTAAGTCCCCTCGAAGGCCCAATCCTTCTATATTACATCTCACATATAATCTCTTCACATTTTTTATATTTTATATTTTATATTTTATATTCACTTTATTTTTTATTTTTTTATTTTTTATGTAGAACTATTTCCAATGCAAGATACATAAGGGACAAGGAGTTTAAAATAAATAAAATTGAAGGGATAGTTTTGACAAGAATTTTGAAAACACCAAAAATTTAAAAACAACTTAAAATTACAACACCTTTGCTGGTTAGATAAACAGTACTCATTTGAACTTTGAATTTATAATTCACAAAAAAAATAAAAATAAAATAAAATCGATTACAATGTTTATATCCAAATAGATATATATTACTTACCCGTGCTGACTTCAAATAAAAATGCTGCTACTTTGGATAGTCAAATCTTTTGAAATTTCAATGCACAAAGTGGGCATTAATATTGCATGACTCTCTAGAACACCAAAATGTCTAATTGCAAATTCGTTTGCATGTATTTTTTTAACTTTTGATGTTCTTTCACTTTAGTTTATTAATTCATGGAAAGATTACAACCGAGATTACAGTTTACCATTGAACTTACTTTCAATGTTCAAGTAGACATTAACAAACAGTAATACTAATATCCATATCTAGTAGTCCTTTTCGCTATCTAAATCAATGAATACTCGTAACTGTTTTTTTGCACCGATGTTTCACTTAATTACAATATCTAACAGTCTGGATAAATATCTATTCAACTTCCAATGCAAAAATAAAAGAGTAGCTGGATTAGATAGCCATTAATTTGAATTTTAATCTTCCAATACCATCTAATAAGAAAATAATAAAATTTCTATCAGTAAAAAATCTTGTTTGAATTAAACAAAAGCTGCTAATCATTCCTTGAGAAGAAGAAAAATTCATGAGAGTACTGAAAGATACATAGAAAAGTGAGAGAAACCCAGTTGAGATTTGAACTTGTAATGCATAAATCAGCACTTGGAACTGATGCTTGTGGCATAACTTATGATGCAATCATGGAATTTATACAAAATGGGAGATGGGATCTTCCTTTCTACCTTAGTAAATGGAGATAAGATGATGATGATGGTGAGGTGGTGGAGGAGATATCATTGCTGAGGAGAAGTAAATGCCGTTTGAAAGGGAAAGGCTGCATGGAAAATGGCTGTCGTAATGAGGGAGCTTGAATAAGTGGCTTGTAAGGAGGAGATGATTAGGACTCGGATTGTGTAGTGTAGAACAACAGCACCGATGTCTTTACTGTCTTTATGTGGTCCTCACCATGTGTTTTATGACATAAGCCCAAAAAAAAAGTATGTTCAATGCCAAGTGGACCACATCACATGAAACAGTGGCATTGAACACCAATCATTGAAAATTTATTGACACCGTAGAAGTTTTGGATCATGATGGTATTTGTGTTTTCCTCTTTGACTATGTCAGTGTAACCTTATGAACAAGCTAGATGGCATAGTGGGCTTTAGGAAGGTTTCAATGGTCGGTATAATTTTCTCCCCACTATTTTTTATTTGTGTGGTCCACTTGAGCCTCAGATCTATCTTATTTTTGAGCTGGAAGTGGATTGGCTGGTGTACCTCACACCAGGTGTATAGCTGCTTTATTTACGTCAGCAAGTTCTGTGGGTCTGATCATGAGGTATGTGTTATATCCAAACTATCCATCCATTTGGTGAGATCGTCTTAAGGCTTGAGAGGAAAAATAAGACAGATCTAACCGTCAATTTGACCACACTGCAAAAAGCAGTGGGGGATTGAACGTCTACCATTGAAACCTTTTTTAGGGTCAGAGAAGTTTTGGATAAATATGAAATTTGTTTTTCCTCTTCATAACATATCGGATGGAAAATAAACATTATGGTGGGCCCTACGAATTGTTTAACGGTGAAGATCATTATCTTCGTTGCTATTTGTGGTGTGGTCCATATGATCTTTGAATATGATTTATTTTTTTGTATAATGCACGAAAATGATATCTAAAAATAGATGAATGGGTGCATATATAATAAATACATAACTTTGATCTCCTTTGAACCGTTTGTACAACTGGGAGCTTGACCAGCGTCAGTGCTCGTCTTCACACGACACGTGCGTACACCCAGCCAATCCGCTTCCTTTGAGCTAATGCTTTAAGGGCATGTCATAAAAATCAACAATATTGCAAAATATTTGTGAGTTCCACTGTGATGCATTTCGCTTATCCACACCATTCATCCATTATTTCAGTTGAATTTATAGCATGAGTAAAAAAGCAAGGCACATCCAAAACTCAAGTGGACCACGTAATGCAAAAAAGGAAATTGAATACTTACCGTTAAAAGCTTTTTGGAGCCACCGTTTCTTTTGGCGTGGGCCACTTGAGTACTGAATCTCCTTCATGTTTTGTCTCATGCTTCAAATTATTAAAGTAAAATAAATGGACAAAACAGATATATCATATGCATTACCATGCGGCTCAAAATTAATATTACCTCTTTTGAACCAGTTTCAAAGGCATAAATTCATATAAATTTTCAAACCAGGTGAAATCATAATAATTATCATTTACCGTATATTTACGGTCTCTTTAAAAAAAAGAAACCGGCCCTGAAATGATCCTGCAAAAATGAATGACGAAAACATGCGTCATGGCGGAGCCCATAGAGTTTTACCACGTATACACACTACGCACGTAGGTACTGTTTTAACACTGCGCCATCCGATTCCAGTTTATTAAAAAGAGAAGTGGGGCCCACTAAGACTTTGTTGAATTCTTTCAGTCGCCTTGACTGTGAACGTGGGAACGTGGGACGCGGATTGCGTCCTACCCCCGCCCGGACGGTAATCCGTCCGGGCAGGGTTCTGTGGGGCCCACCGTGATGTAATTGTTTTATCCAAGCCGTTGATCACTTTTCTCAAATCATTTTAACATATTAACTAATAAACCGAGCAAGCTACAGAGCTTAAGTAGACCACAAAGTAGGGATTTAATGTCCACCATTAAAAACTTATTGAGAGTTGGAAAAGTTTCGGATCAAGCTAATATTTGTTTTTTCACTTCATCCACGTCTACATGACCTTATTAATAGGTTGGATGATAAAAAAAACATCACGGTGGCCTTTAAAAAGGTTTCAACGGTGGGTGTCATTATCACTGTAGCTTCCTCCGGTGTGGTTCACTGGAGCTGTGTACCTGCTTCAATTTTAAATATATGCTTTAAAATGATCTGAGAAAAGCGATTAACGGCTTGGATAAAATACTTACATCACAGTGGGCCCCACAGAGCCCTACCCGGACGGATTACCGTCCGGGCGGGGGTAGGACGCAATCCGCGTCGGTGAACGTGACTTTTGTCGTCGTGCATGATGATTATTCTTTTAGCTTTTACGAGTTTTTGATAGACTGGCAGGTTACATGACTATTCATACGGATGCATGCAGCTACTCTATAAATTGAATTTAGTACCTTAATCCAAACTGTCCATTTTGTGGGGTCCACTTTATATTGATCTTTCAAGAAAGTAATGTTAAGGACATAATTCTAAGTGAAAGATTGATATACGTTTTGAGAAGACATGCAACTATCTGCAAATAAGTATCCGTTAATTTAATAAAAAGACTGTCCAATCAATTTTTTTAAATTAATCTAAAGGGCACAGATTCAAGTGCTCAATGGTCTGAATGGTTTTGATTGGTGCAAGTGTACAGGATGCACGCATCCCTATGCATGATCATGCTTTGTATACTTGTACGGCAATGTGACACACGTTGAGCGAGGACGAGGGATAAAATGAGAAAAGGGCACCGAAAGGGGACGCGAATTGCGTCCTACCCCCGCCCGGACGGATCTGTGGGGCCCATCGTGATGTAAGCGTTTTATCCACGCCGTTCATCGCTTTTTTCAGACCATTTTAAGGTATGATACTGAAAATGAAGAAGGTCTTTAGACTCTAGTAGACCACACCAAAAGAAGCTATAGTGATAATGACACCTGCCGTTGAAACCTTTCTAAGGGCCACATGATTTTTTTTTTTTACTATATAACATATTCATAAGGTCATGTAAACGTGGATGAAGTGAGAAAAAAAATATCAGCTTGATCCGAAACTTCTCCAACTCCCAAGAAGTTTTTAATGGTGAACATTCAATTCCCACTTTGTGGTCCACTTAATCCCTTTAAGTATTTCATTGTTTCGATAATACCTTAAAATTATATAATAAAAGCAACTAACAACGTGGATAAAACACTTACGTCATGTTGGGCGTCCGGGAAGGGGTAAGACGCAATCCGCGTCGGAAGCGGATTGGCTGGTGCACCACACACCAGCTATATAGCTGACGTAGGTACGTGTCGTGCGAAGACGAGAGCGCTGACGCTCCTCGAGCTCCAAGTTGTACGAACGGTTTAAAGGAGATCAAAGTTATATATCCTACAGTGATATATTTATCATATCTACACAGTTCATATATTTTTAGAGATCATTTTAAAGCATTATTCAAAAAATGAATCATATCCAAAGATTATCCTGACCACACCACAAATAGCAGCGGAGATAATGATTTTCACCATTAAATAATTCATAAAGCTCACCATAACGTTTATTTTCCATCCAATCCGTTAATAAGATTATAAAGACCTGAATTAAGAGGAAAAACAAATCTCATATTAATACAAAACTTATGTGACCCCAAAAAGGGTCTCAATGGTAGACGTTCAATCTCCCACTGCTTTTTGCGGTGTGGTCCACTTGATAGTTAGATATGTCTTATTTTTTATTTCAAGCCTTAAGACAAGGTAGTAAAATAGATGGACGGTTTGGATATAACACATACTTCATTATCAGAGCCACATATCTTGCTTACGTCAATTCAACTGCTAGTGTGAGGTACACTAGCCAATCCGCTTCCATCCGCGTCCGCCGAAAGGGATGCGATTTCCTGCTTAGCAGGAAGTTCCTGTGCAGGATTCTATGTGGGGCCACTATGATGTTTGTGAGAAAGCCACTTTGTTCATCCGTTTTTCAAGTTCGTTACAGATATGCGACCAAAAATGAGGAGGATCAAAAACTCAAGTGGGCCACATAAGAGGAAACAGTAGAGATTTAGTGACTACTGTTGAAACATTTATATGGCCACAAAAGTTTTATATCAGTGTAATTTCTTGGCTTTTTTACTTCATCTCAGTGAAAATGACCTTATAAATGGTTTGGATGGAATATAAACATCAAGGTGGATCCTGGGAAGGTTTCAACAGTAAGAAATCCTTTCCCCGCTGTTTCATCTAGTATGGCCCACTTGAGTTTTGGATCCTAATCATTTTCAGTATCATGTCCTAAAATGAGCTCAAAAAGTGGATGTACCGGTTAGATTTCTAACAAACATTACAATTAAGCCTCATCCAAAATCCTTGTGCAGGAACTTACTGCGAAAGGCTTGCGTCCCGCCGAAAGGGGATGCGGTGCGAAAGCCTTTCGCTGTAACTCCCTGCGACGAGAAGATAGATGGGTCCACTGTTATGTTCATGAGAAATCCACCCTTCCATCCGTTTTTTCAGATCATATTAGTTCATGGGCACAAGAACGTCCCAAATTCAAAACTAAAGTAGGCTGCACAACAGAGTATTTAATAGGCCATAGAAGTTTTGAATCAGGCTAATTTTTTCCTTTTCAGTTCATATGGGAGGAACGACCTTACCAACGTTATGTTTAGCGTATAAACATCACGATGTACCCACGGAGGTTTTAAAGGTACACGTTTCCCTACTCACGTTTTTATGTTAAAATGGCCCACTTGAGTTTTGGATTCATCATTTTTGGACTCATGCCCTAACATGATTTGGGTAGTAAATTTTCAAAAACATCACGGTGGGCCCACCTAGCTTCCAAGAAATTGCTGCGGAAAGCTTTTGAACGGAATCCGCATCCACTGGGGCAGATGTGCGATTAAAATTTTAGGCATGTTTAGTACATGGTATTAGATGGGATTAAGTGATATGGACTTGTATTTGGTCCCTTACAAATTTCATTGAGTATTTGTAAATGATGGGAAGGACTAAATTATTCCCCGTAACATATCATCCATTGCCAATAGTACATATTGCACCATTTTAGGTGAATTTTGAAATCCAGTACATTTGTGGGGCACACATTAATATGTGTGTTTTATCCACATCGTTCTTCTATATGTGCCTTTTACATGTGATATTCAAGTTGTGTGTGTGTGTGTATATATATATATATATATATATATATATATATGTGCAATTGGCATTGGTTGTGAAATGTGGTTCGTTAATTATAATTCTATAGTCCACTAAACATAGGGTTCACTTAATACAGTGCATTTTCCAACGAAAGAATTTGATCTTAATTGTGGGATCAGACATTCAAAATGCATGATATTTTTCATGCATATAATTATTGTGCAATAATAATATTAATTCTAATCTAATGCAATTTCATAACATTAAACCCGTGGTCCAAATGGGAGTGGATTAGGTGTTACCCTTATCATGAGGCACACCTTAATGATGTGTTATGTATCCATGCTGTCTATTTCTTTCTCTAGGCAAAATTAAGTAGATCAATCCTAGGTGGACCACACTATTAAAAATTCCAAAGTGCACATCATAAGGTTTTTGTAATATTTATTTGTCATCTAACCTCTTGGTAATGACAAGAAGACCTAGTTGAAACGAAAATACAAAGATAAGCTTGATCCAAAACTTTCGTGGCCCGCAAAAAGTTTTTAACAGTTGTTCATTATTGTTTCTAGTGGTGCGGTTTACCTGAGATTTGCATCTTCGTAGGGTTTGGGATCACATCCTAAAATAAAATGAAAAACAGATGGACGGCTTGGATATACAACAAACACATCAAAGTGGGCCCCTCAAGTTACGGTACCAATCATAACTGACTTAACTTTTTGGGGTCCACCATAAGTTATGTATTTTATTCACTCTATTCATCCATTTTAATAGATAATTTTAGGGATTTTAGGGCTTGAGCCCAAAAATGAAGTATATCCAGAGGTAAGTGGACCTCACCAAGGGAAACAATGTGAATTGAAATTCTAACATTAAAAATTCTTGGGGTCTAAGGATCAAGCTATTATTTGTGTTTTCCTTTCATCCCTGTTTTGTGTGATCTTATAAATAGGTTGGATGACAAATAAATAAGGGTGTACATCGAACCGGTAGAACCGAGGAACCGGACCGGAACCGATTAAACGGTCCAGTTTGGTCCAGTTCTAGAGTGCACCGGTTCCGATTCTGGTTCCAAAAAATAAAGAACCGTTTAGTTCAGTTCAATTCCGATTTAGAAGTATGTAGAACTGAACCGAATCGTAGATTCGAACTGTGGAACCAAACCTAGAGCCGAATCAAATCTAAGGTTTTTTTTTTTTTTTTTTTTATTTTAAGAATAAAAAAACCTTAAGTCTACCCAACCCAACCCTGCTGCGTGCGGTTCTCTCTCTCTCTCTCTCTCTCTCTCTCTCTCTCTCTCTTGTTGGCCCTCTCTCTCTCGCTGCTCCTCTCTCTCTTTCTCATTGCTCCTCTCTCTCTCTCTCACTGTAATGGGTGGTGTTAGCGGCTATCGGAATTCATGCCAATTAGGCTGGATTTTAAAAAGTCCAGAACCGTGGAACGGATCTGGAACTGAACCGGTTTTCACGGTCCAATTTCAGTTCTAGGGTGCTAACGGTTCAGTTTCGGTTCAAAATTCCTAGAATAGTATGGAATGGTTTGGTTCCGGTTTCACCCTAAAATTGGGCTGAACCGACCTGTGTGCACCCCTACAAATAAACATCTCTATGGGTCTGATCAAACTTCCAATGGTGAAAGTCTTTTTCTCACTGTTTCCTATGGTGTGGTAGACTTAAGCTTTGGATATGCTTTAATTTTAGGCTCAACCACTAAAATGAACTGAAAAAAAATGGATGGACGGCATGGATAAACCACGTACTTTCACAATGGGTCCTTACTAAGTTTAGTACGCAAAAGCTAATCCACTCCCGGTGCAAACAGGCCTTTTCTTAGTTATGTATCACTTTATAAAATGTATTTTTGTAATATACGAGACAAAAAGGATCACCGTTATTCCTATTGTTGCGTTGAAGATGAAATCTGAATTAGACGCGTATGATTTTCTGTCACATCCATTCAACCGCATATGATGATGGTTATTCGCAGGGCACCGTTTTTCACACAAAAGTCTGTTTAGTCATACATCTCTCTCTCTCTTTCTCTTTTTCTTCTGCCAGGTTGTTAGTACATCTCTTGCTCTTGCATCTCCGTCAATACCGGCTGGCGTTTGGCGTATCAGGGAAACTTTGATGCTTGGGAGAGTGTGATGGTTGACACGCCGGCACTAATAAATTGCACATCAGTCATTTGTTTAAATTAATATTAACCGTCCAAAACGTGGGTCCAAATTTAAATTATCTGTATACTAAAAATTACACTGATCTGATTTCTCTATTGATTGATTGGTGGACATTTAATGGACGGTCTACATGGAAGATGGTCAGCTGTCCTAATTCGAAAGGCAAATGCACGCTAATCAATGTTTGGATCGTTTAATGAAATATGAATTTCGTATGACTATCTATCTACAGTGGGTCCCAAAATTTGGACGGCTCAGTTTGAACTAAAGTGGGGACGTGTACAATATTTTAGTGGCTGTGTATCAACTATCGAGAATGACTCGAGTTGGGCGAATAAGCATTCGAAAACTTTATTGCATGGAACAGAAACATCAACGTCATCTGCAATTATTTCAAGATTCCCTTCAGTGTGGGCCCCATCTGCGACCAACCAAAGTGGCTGATTTAGACCGATGCTCTTTTGTGGGCCCATTTTTTACTTTGGCAAGGGTTATGTTATCCTCGGTCCGCATGTGACAACGTGGCACACGAACGTTCACGGTTGGCTCTAATGGCCCACTTGATGGGTGGTCCTGATTAGAGACGGGGCATCCAGTCGAGTCTGACCAAGTTAGGAGTGACCTGACTCGATCTGGTTTTGAAATAGGCCTGACCCGAACTCCACCGACTCGGTACCAAGTCCAACATGCCTGACACAATCTGAGCCTGGGTCTGACCTGAACTAATTCGGACAAAGTCTCATCCTGTTGCAGGTACCGGGATAGGTCCTGTCTGCAATGATCAGGTCAGATGCAGTGGGTATCCATGTGCTAAAATCACAACTCAAAACCTAGATTCACTTGCCAAAAATACAACCTCTACCATGTAACCTCCTCGTCAATTCAAAACCTAATATTTCTTTTTTTTTTTAAATATATATGTACAAGTCAAGTAAGTACCAAGTTGGTTTTTGGATCGGGCCGACTTGAGTTATTGGGCGACTCGAACTCGACTTGGTTTGAGTTTGGATTAAGAAGAAGTCAACTCGTTTTAGATCAACTCACTCACTCGGATCGGATCAAGTAAGATCTGAATGAGTCGGATGGGTAAAGTTTGCCGAGTCTAGTACTGATCCAGCATTGTAATGTGATGTAGAGCGGGTCGCGGACAATTACATGGCAAAGATGGATCATAAAAGGCCCGGTCGGCGACAGAAGTGATTTGGACCATCAGACCTTAAATCAGGTGTATCTCGCAATCCGGGATGAGTTAGCTGACGAAAAATAAATGATTTTGGGGTAGAACGAGCTACTTTAGCCAACCAACCCAGCTACGCCGGGTTGCGACGCTCGGAATTGCGAGAAACCCCTGATTTGACGGTCGTTTCCTGTTGCAATTTCGTTTTTACTATAAATAGTAAGTTTTAGTTTGCTTATAACTCTTCATCCGTCGGGCTATAGGAGTTGCGCCCAAAGTGAAAAGAGCTTAGAATAATTAGGAGAACGGGTTGGTGAAGCCAAATAGGACACTTACTATTTTTGGCCGAAAACCTTGCACACTAGTAGACATCACGACCGTCTATAAATAGTAAGTTTACTATTTATAGTAAGTCGCGAATTCTAGGAGTCCTAGTTGTAGTTTGATTCTGATTTCTTTCCCATTGCTTAGTACCCTTATTTAAAGGGTTGTGAACTCGTTTTTATGAATTAATTAAGCTATTTCGAATTTATTTAGAATTTATTTCTATTTTCTACTCTCTTTTCTCGTGGATTCGAGAAGTCTCTGTGAGGAGTCCAGAGAAGTTCCGTGGATTCGGAATAGTTATCCTCTTGAGGAAGACGGTGCTCAACCTCACGTCCTCCTCTGCGTCATAATGCAGCGTTGGTGGCATGGCTGAGATAGCTGGGCCATGAGGGTCCTGGCGGAAACACCATACTCTGGGATCTAGACCATTGTCGAGCTCAAGATTATATACCATTTGGACTCGTGCCCAAAGGTCGCATGTTCCAGATATGTGCCGTTCATCATGTGGGCCCCACTTAGCATTTGTTCCAGCAAAAAACATAGGCCAAGCTCCCATCATGAAATAGGACGAACGGATGGTGGTGGTCCTCAATGTTAGTCTCTAGGGCCAAACTTCAGCCACATAGTCACAACATAGGTGGCCCACACCACAGGGAACAATGGAGATGATTGCCAACTATAACTTTGTGTGTGGGGCCACCAAGGTGTGTTCATCAAGGGTGACTCAAAGGGATAAATGGATTACTGATATAGAGTAGGTCGCAGACACTTTCATGGCAAAGATGGACCTGAGGAGGCTTGGTTAGATGCGGAAATGATTCGGACCATCAAAACCTTAAAATAGTTGTATCTCACAAATGGGAATGACTTTTTCAACGTATCATATATGATTTTAGGGTAATAGAAGCTACTTTAGCCAACCAACCCGGCTGTGCCGAGTTGCCCACGTTGGATTTACAAGACTCCATCAGATCAACAGTCAAAAGTCCATTTTATTTTTGTTTTTAATATAAATAGTAAGTTTTAATTGGATCATAACTTTTGATCCTTTTGAGTTATAGGAGTCGCTCAACATGAAAAGGGTTTAGAAAAATTAAGAGTATAATGTGGTTAGTTCAAATTGGACACTTACTATTTTTGGCCAAAAACTATGAAGTCTAGTAGGAAATAGTAAGTTTACTATTTACAGTAAGTTACGTTTTTTAGGGAGTTTGAGTCTAAAACTCCATCTTGGGTTTGAACTCATTATTTAAAGAATTGTAACTTCATTTTATTTTTTTTATCAATCAATTTATTTTTGAATTTATTAGAAATTATTTCTATTTTATCTCTCGTGGATTCGAGAAAACTCTCTGAGAAATCCATAGAGCTCCATGGATTCAGAGTAGTTATCCCTGAGGAAACGGTGATTGACCTCATGACGTCCTTTCCTGCATCAATTACACAAAAATGGGCCTGATCCAAAGCTCAAGTGGGCTACACTGAGTGAACTTGGAAGGTTTTAGGCACAGGTTTGCACTTCTTTCATTGGTGTGCCCAATCTGAGATTTTTATTTTTATTTATTTTTTGAATTAGGGTGAACATAAGGGTTCTATGCTGATGGATGGAGTGGACTTCACATATACAACTTGGTGGGCCCCACAAAGCTTAGGTGTGTTGTAGATGATTTCAGTCCGTTTGGATGCACTCCAAATCACGATTGATAACATTATGGTGGGGTGATGGCTTCCTGGGAGGAACATTGTGTTTTCTGCCTTTCACACCCCAAATCACCATTCATTGTGTTTGGGACCTCCAAACAACGAACATTGATTTGAGTGGAAGTTGTACCTTGACAGTCCCACTTTGCAATGCAGGGGACATTCAAACACACCCAAAACTAATAACAATGTGGTGAACACAAGATGGCTGATTCCAGAATGTGATGAGACATGTTCAAAGGCAGTTCAAATAACACAAGAGATACTGATATTCTTATAGAATTCTCTAAATATAAATCATAAGACATACTGATATTCTTATAGAATTCTCTAAATACAAATCATCTACATAGCTTGTATGATACGAATATCTAATCCACCCATCATGGTAAAATTACACCTTGTGATGACCACTATGGTGATGGACGACAGTTCACACCAATCTCGGTATGAATTCGAGGATTCGAATGAGCTATATATGATCTTCTATTAGTAAGTGTACATGATAAGAGGTGCTGATTACAGATCAAAGCTGTGGATGTTGAAGTGCAAGATTGGTTGGTCCCCACTGCTCCATACGTTGTGGGACCTGCACACTGCAGCAACACTAGATTGAAGGCTTGATGGGCCACATACAATGACACCCACATCGACGTCCCCCCAACGGTCTGAGATGGAGTTGAAGATCTCTGAAAGGAGTACATAAATTTGAGACGGGCCATGATTCATTGATCATTTTGAAGCTAGTTAAAGATAGAAATAGAAATTTCTCTTAATCAGATGCTTAAATTTCAATTTTGAAGGTATTGGATATGCAATGAAAGTATCGGACTTGGAGGAGATTAGTGTTTTGGAAAATCCCACCTTGAATGTGGACAGGAATTACCCCACAGTCAAATGGTTGCGATTTTGGTGACAAAGGCCTGATTACAGCTACTAGAAAGACTAGCCATCTGTATTCTACTCTAAAATCTGCCACATGAGGTAGGCCCCACCATTTATATGAATTAGCCTTGTACAGTTTGGGTTATGAAGTAAGCCCCACTGTATATGTACATTGAATGTGGATCACCATCGTCTCTTTAATTGCCACTTTATCATACATGTGTGGCCCACCTGATGAGATTTTCCAGCCATGGTACATGTAGATGAGTGGATATCTAAAAAACACATACATTAGCTTATGTTCAGAGAGTAAGATTTCTCCATGGCAGAAGAAAGGCAATGTCAATTGGGATTTGTTTGAATTCAACAGGAGCAAGCTCTTTGAGTTAGTTATTACCAGTTGGAGAAGTGATACTTCAAACAGATGTTTTCTATCTAGCTATGAAAATCTAATCATAAGCCAAATGGGTATTCCAAATGATCAAGGACTGTATCTTTCAAGTTCATGATTTCTTGAAAAAGATAGTTAATGTAGGTTTTATAGCTACCTTGTATGTTCGGTCGGCATCCGTATTGTGTAGTGCTCAATCTATCAAGATTTGTATTGCACAGGCCAATCTGCAACTTCGGCTCATTGTAACATGTCAAGCCACTCTCCTCACTGTCGTCGCTACATTTCTCAGAGCTTGAAACCCTTTTCTCCCAACGGTGCCACAAGTAGACCACAAGACCTCCGAATGTGACAATGCTTGCAACCATGCATACAATGAATAGAAGGCCTTGAAACCACCAACTCGTTATTTTGAATGGTTTTATATAAAATGCTTTCATCAGAGTCAAGAAGACGAAGAATCCAACTGTCGATAAGGAAAAATAAAATCCAGACCATATGTTATTCCCCGTAGCGACTAAACCAGAAATGTGACTTCCTTTCTTATCGTGGAAAGAGGACCATTCCATGCATTGGGGAAGATCACCATTTTCCTGAAATTGGAAAGCAGAGATTTCAGATTCTGTTTATTGATGCATTGAAGATATTGAAGACATTCATCTAGTGATGGGAAGTACCAGAACAGGTCCTTGTTCTTGAGTGACGTAAGTTCGAATCTCTAATTGCAGTTTATTGGAGAAAGATGGACAGAGAGACTCTGCATCGATCATGGAGAGAAGATGAAGCTCATTGGATCTTTTCACGGCCCAAACGATCACTACTTTTTTCGGTAGACATGGTTTGTTCTCCCTAATCCGGTGCAAGATGTCTTTCAAGATAGCTAGAAAAGGCGAAATCCCGATGCCTCCAGCTACCAAAATAAGGTTTTCATACCTAGTAAAGAAGAAAGGGTTGAGCAGGTCAGTTTATCTATAAAAACGAATTCGTTGAAAGACTTCTGGAATTCTCATGGTTGTGGTTCTCAGAAACAGAAGTAAGGTCGGAAATTATTCTATGATGTTGATAGTGATTTCTGCTTCTCTTTCGAGTAATTTAAATAGACGGTATCCAAACAATTCAAGGATTTCTTCTATATCTTATGAGAGAATTTAGGAGGCTTGTTTTCCTACAGATGGTATCAAAGCCAAAATAGACTTTCTCCACATCACTTTGCTACTTCAAGAAAATTGTTTCTACTTTCACAAAAGCAGCTAGTTTTCATCTCCAAGCATATGAATTACAAACTTCTATCGAGAAGTTCTAAAATATCCCATTGACATAGTAAAATTCAAAGATTATCAAGAAGAATGCATACATCAAATAGTATGGTGATTCATGGCCATATGGCCCCTCAACAGAAGCTCTTATCTGAGGATAAGGTTGAAATGGTAACCCTTTTTGAGGCTGCTTGGGAGCATTCAAGATAGTGTCTCTAAGATCCTTTGTCCATTGCCCAAGAACCTTTACAAGAATTGAAAGATGGTGTCTACCGTCCAAAGGACTCGAGGAAACACTGAAGGGATGCCACTGCAGCCAAGATAAATCCCGCACCCGAAGGAAAATAAAACTGAGAGCATTGTACTGCATATCTGGAATACCAAAATAGCAATTAGAACATATAACTCAACAGATTGAGCTCTGCATAGCTACTCACCAGATCAAACAAACCCATCCCAAACCATTGTGGTATGACTGTAAGAGATCTAGACCAGACTGCTTCTTGGGCCACCAATATCTGCAATGTCCATCTGATGAACAGTTTGGATATTGCACACATGTGGGGAGTACAATACCATTGATCAGATTTCTCTAACAACTCAATATGAAATTACCAGGAGAGGTAATGACTTGGATAAGAAGAATGTTCGACTCGTGGATGGTAGTTTTTCATTTCTCAAGTATGGAAATGTTTGGGAAGCATACCTCTTGTCTTTGAAAGAACCAATTCAACCGTTCCACATGGAAGGCATGTCGCAGAAATCACATCGACGGTGTTTTGCGATTGGCAGAACCTCAAAAAGCGATCGAGTAGGAAGATGAATATCCCTGCTGATGCTATGCTGAAAAGGAAATCTCCAACATGCAATGCCAAGAAGATGATGAAAACTATAAATAGTTGATGGGTGTAATAGAAGAGCTCGAAATTCCTCTTCCTCAGTGGAGGCAATGATGTCACCCACATCGACAGGCCAGCCAAGAGGCTAATTACTCCAGGGAGATTGGAAATGCCATTGCTCTTCCATTCTGCTATCTGCAGATACAAATCAATTGCATTAGGGAGTGTTTGGTTGTTCATGGTTCCCAAGGTCGATGAATGCACTAGCATTAAGTCATGGTTGAGAACAGAACAAGGCCTCCCTTTTCTTTCTGAACCATTTACTGGCTCGATTAATGCGAGTTTTCCTTTCCATGTCCGAAAGCCACATTTGTAGAGTTTGGGTGGTGTTTGGTACACCCAAACTCTTCAAGTGTACTTAATGTACCATACATAATTATCTCATATCATGGTTACAAATCTCAAATAAAAAAGAACGGTCATATGCATAGCTGATAAATCTACAAACAGAACTCACTTTATGCAAGAAATGACCCTGCATTGCCCAAGCGACCACATAACATGCACCGTGCAATGTGAAGATCGCCATTGTGACGTGTCCCAACCAAACGTGGTACCTTGTTGCATGCTCAAAAGGGACATCTATGAGGCGGAGAAGAATCGATCCTCGTGCAATCGGGAGAAACAGAAATGCAAGGCAATACAATCCAATTGTTCCCAAGCGAAACCCTGTTTGTTTCAACATTCGAAGACTGCAAAAAGCAGCTAAAGGATTAGTACCCATGTAGTTAAATCTCCAGTAAATGAGTTTGTTTGTTGTTTTTTTTTTTTTTTTTTTGCTGTATCCAAACAACAGAGGACATAGCTGATGAATCCATATTAGTTTTACCTCCTCTCCCTCGAAGTCAGTAACATCTTAGATATCAAGCGATGGTTTTGTATTGTATAAGCAGAAAACGCCCAGATAAGATATGCGGCAAACACGATTATACCAATTAGCTCAGCAGCAGAGACAATCCCAAATGGCCCATTGACAATCACAGGGAATGTGAACAGGCGGAATCTCAAAATTCTCGGTCTCTTCATTCTAATCAAATAAGAAAAAGCTTATTACGTTCAAGCGGAATTAGAATATGGAATTCGATATTATTCAGAAGACGATCTCAGCCTAGGAACTGAATGATTGAGTGCATCAAAGGACATACTTATGGTATTCTCTTGGAAATGCCGTTACGTAAATAGTTGCTAGAAATGCGATAAGAATGACTGGGCCACTGAAAATGGGAAATAAACTTCCTGCAATTTTCCAACACAGAAAATATCAATCTCGATATTTTACACTGTATTTTATTTATACTCTTAAAATAATCAGGTAACTGAAATTACTAATTTGCTGGTAATGCTTACCATCAAGTCCATAAAAAGTCCCTCGAGTTAACTCAAACCATTTGAAAAAGATTTTCCCTGTGAAATCGCTAGGATAGAGAAAAATCAAAGCAATCCAGAGAATGAAAATCAGCCACATTGCAGTTTTGAGTACCCATTTGGCCAGCAACACCAAGGAGCGTCTCTGCTTGAGAAAACTGTCATAAAGCCGTGTGTTTGAAATAACCACGACATCACCTGAACCTTCCGCCATAGTATTACAAGCTGTGGGATGAAAAAAAAAAAGAAAAAAAGAAGGCAAGTCTTAATATCCACTCACTTCCACCTTGTCACCAATTACTCAAAACTCGTATCTGCAGCTAGAAAACATGAAAATGCTAAAATTCCTTCACCTTTTCAAGTATGCCAGTGCTGAATAGATTTATGGGTATACATGACAGTTATTTACCAATAATCTAAAGCTATTTTCATTAAGAAAATTAGAAAAGAATACTAATAATTTAAGATAATACGTTTGAATTGGTGCATACATATGTTGTATTTTGTTTCAAAATATACATTAAAATTGAATTTCAAATATTTTGGTTTCCCTCGACATTTGAAATTTTTAGTACTTTTGACTTGTGGGTTTTGTCCCACATCAGATTTACAAAGGAAAATATCTTGTATATAAGATAGACTTTTTGCATTGGGGCTTGAGCCGCATTCAGGGGGCATGTGAATTTGGTTTTGTGGGGGCTATGCCAATAGCTCTAATCTATGCCATTGACCACACACGTGTGCGCGTGTGCGACGCGATGGGCTGGGTTTCGTTTTAAACCAGAGAGGTGTATCCGTTCCGGTTGGTTTGTAAAGGGTGCTTATGCATCACTTCAAAGTCTATATAAAGACTTCCGATTCACATTTCAAATACAAAAAATCCTTCCATCTTATAAAACATTCTCTGATATTCTGTTTTAAAATTTTTAATTACTGAGTTTGTTGCTGAGTCAACTCAGCACTTTCGGGTTAAACTGCAAGTAATTCCAGCTCGCGTACAGTGAGTGCATCGCTGGGATCGGGTCATAGTCATTGTATCTTGGAGGTCGATTGCTTTGGAAACCTGTTGCACTTGGGACGCTGTCCAAGGGAAACAAATTCGATTTCAAGCCAAGTGACTCACGTCACGCCTCGACTCAATTCAATAAGTCCTTTTTTTCAAAATTTATTTTCCTTTTTTATTCTCAATTTTAAATAGTCTATTTAATTCAACCAAAATTTTCCAACAATCTTGAAATCGAATTGTTGAATTACATAAACTACGGCTATCGTAACAGTAAATGTTTCTGCCGAGTTAGCCAAAATCGAACCGTTCATTGGACAATGCTTTAAACGGTGGAAACAGAAATTGATGTTCGCACTAACCACCCTTAAAGTTTCATACATAATATCTGAATCATTTACTATAGATCCAGCAAATCAAACTGAAGTAGAAGATGAAAATAATTGTAAAAACTAAATTCTAAACTCTTCGTTCAACGTACTATATGACGTGTATGCATCTTATGAATCCGCTAAAAACATATGGACTGCTTTAAAAAAGAAGTACATATTAGAAGATGCAGGTGCTAAGAAACATGCAATTGTTAATTTCCTTCATTATGAAATGACAAACGATAAACCTGTCACAAATCAGATTTATGATTTTCAAAATCTACTTCACGAACTATCGACAGAAAGAATTAAGTTGGATGAAGTGTTTCTGTCAGGAGCGCTAATAGAAAAGTTACTGCCCTCTTGGAAAGAATATAAGAATAGAATGAAACATAAAAAGAACGGTGTTTCTTTTAAAACTACTATCGTATACATACGAATAGAGGAGACTAATAGAATCAGGGACCAAAAAGAAAATGGAAATGAGATAGATTCAAAGGCGAATCTTGTGAAATCAAGTCGGGAAAATAAAAAAAAAAATTAATTGTCATAATTGTGGCAAACTTGGATATTATGCAAATTAATACAGCTAAAAAAAAGAATGCAAACAATCAATTGAAGAAAAAGGAAAATTGCTACAACTATGAAAAAGCCTGAGCATCACATTAAAACCTGCGGGCTTAAGAAAAATAAAAATAAGCCATAGACTAATCTTACAAAAACAGGCAATGAGTTAACATGATAGTAGCTGTGGTGTCAGAAGTCTTCCTTATAAACAACTTGGAGTAGGTACTGGACACTGATACAACTAAGCACGTATGCAAGGATCGTAGCATGTTTACCTCCTACCAAATATCAAGAGATGATGAACATGTGTTCATGGATAATGCTATAACATTTTCAGTTGTATGAAAAAGGAAAGTACTTTTGGAAAGACTTTGATGTTGAATAATGTCCTACATGTACGTAATATTAGAAGAAATTTGGTCTCTGGTTCGCTCCTCAATAAGGCTGATGTCAAGTTAATATTTGATTCAAATAAGCTTGTAATGACAAAGAATGTAACTTTTGTTGGTAAGAAATACTTTAGTGATAGTTTATTCATTGTAAATGTATCCAATGATAATAATAAGAAGACATCCAGTTCTGTTTATATAGTTGAACCCTTTTATCTATGACATAGTAAATTAGGTCATGTGAATATAATATCTTTGAAGAAAATGAAAAATTAGGTTTATTACCTAATATATCTTATGAAGAATTCGATAAATGTGAAACACGTGTAGAATCAAAATTCATAAGAAAACCTTTTAAACGAATAGAACGATCGTCTGTTTTTATTAAAGTTGATACACAGTGACTTAGGTGATTCTAGAAATTACATGTGTAGAGGTGAAAAAAGATATTACATAACTTTCATATATGACTACTCTAGGTTCACTAGAGTCTATCTGTTAAGAAACAAAGATGAAGCTTTAGATGCTTTTCTAAGTATAAAATTAAAGTTAAAAATCAGTTAAATATAAAAATTAAAAGAATTAAAACAGATAGATGAGGTAAATATGAATCTTCTCAATTTAGAGAATTATATGAAAAGAGTGGAATAGTTCACGAAACTATACCTCCTTATACACCAGAACAAAACAGAATAATAGAACATAAGAATAGAACTCTAAAGGAAATGATGAATAATATGTTAAATAGTTCAGGCTTACTCTCAAATATGTGAGGAGAAACAATTCTATTTACTTGTTATATCCTAAATAGAATTCCTTCTAAATCTTCTGAACAAACACCTTATGAACTTTGAAAGAATTATGTTCCTAGTTATAAATATATTAAAGTGTTGGGGTGTCTTTCTAAAGTAAGATTACCTGAAACTAAGAAAAGAAAATTAGGTCCTAAAACGACCGACTGTGTATTTATACGTTATGCACAAAACAGTGCAGCCTGCAGGTTTTAGTTTTAAAAACTAAAGATAATATTCTATATCCTAATACAATTATAGAAGCTAGGGATGTAGAATTCTTTGATAACATATTCCCTATGAAATCTAAATCTATAAGAATAGATGAAGTTAATGAATCAGATACCACGTCTACTAGTAAAAGTACTTACGAGAGGTAGTATAAGAGATACAACTAAGAAAAAGTACTAGAATTAGAAGAGAAACTAACTTAGGAGATGTTTTTTCACATTCTTAGTAGAAGATGATCCTACAACTTATACATAAGTAATTAACTCTCCAGATGCAACCTTTTGTAACGAAACAATAAATGATGAATTGGAATCTATAATAAATAATAACACTTGGGAACTTGTACACCTACCATCTGGAAACAAACCAATAGGTTGTAAATGGGTGTTCAGAAAGAAACTAAAACCAGATGAGACTATTGATAAGTTTAAAGCTAAGTTGGTAGCGAAAGGCTTTAAACAAAATAAATAAATAGATTACTTTTATACATATTTCCTTGTAACTAAGATTACAATTATCAGGGTCTTAATAGCGATAGCCTCCATATATAAACTAGTGGTATACCAGATGGACGTTAAGACAGCTTTCTAAATGGAGATTTAGAAGAAGAAATATATATGGAGCAATCTGAGGGTTATAAGATATCGGGTAAAGAAAATAAAGTATGTAGACTAATTGTTTAAAACAGGCTCCTAAATAATGGCATGAAAAATTTGATAGTGTTTTAAAATCAAATGGTTATCATACAAATGATGTAGATAGAAGTGTATATGGTAAATTTTTTAGAAATGATTATGTTATTATACGCTTTTATGTTGATGACATGCTTATTTTTGGAACTAATATTAAATTAATTATTGCAACTAAGAAATTCTTGTCATCTAAATTTGACATGAAAGACTCAGAAGATGCTAGTGTAATCTGGGTATTGAAGTAACTAGGAAAGATGATGTTATTGTATTATCACAATCTCATTACGTTGAAAAGTTATTGAAAAAGTTTAACTATTTTAACTGTTTACCTATTAATACTCCTTATGATCACAGTGTGACTCTTATGAAGAATACAGGAAATAGTATGTCTCAATTAGAGTATTCCAGAATAATTGGTAGCCTTATGTATCAAACAAACTGTACTAAACCAGACATAACTTTGCAGTAGAAAGGCTAAGTAGATATATACATAACCCTGTAAAAGAGCATTGGAATATTTTGTATAGGATTTTGAAATACTTAAAAGGCAATATGGCCTATGGTTTACATTATAATAGTTTTCCTTCTGCATTAGAAGGATACAATGATGTTGACTGGATCAGTGATTCAGATGAGACAAAATCCACTAGTGAATATGTCTTCACTTTGTGTGGAGGAGCAATCTCTTGTAAGTCTACCAAACAGACATGTATCGCTCGGTCAACTATGAAATCCGAGTTTATTACCTTAGAAAATGCTGAATCAGGAGCCGAGTGGCTTAGAAATCTCTTAACTGATATACCATTATGGCCAAAGCCTATATCGGTCGTGTCTATTCATTGTGATTGTCAAGCAGTTATAGTAAAAGCAAATAGTAAAATATATAATGGAAAGAACAGACATATTAGACTCAGACACAATATAGTAAAATATATGTTGCATGATGGAGTCATATCTATTGACTTTGTGAGGTCAGAAAAGAATCTAATAGATCTTCTGATCAAAGGACTATCTAAAATATTAGTCAATGATACATCGAAGGGAATGAGGCTGAGCCTAATATATGAGCTGCCAGTGTTGGTAACACAACCTATACAAGTGGAGATCCCATAAGATAGTTTTAATGGGTAAATAACAAGACACGAGGTAGACGATTGCACTGAGTTATATGAGCTCCTTCTATGGTGTACAGTGCGAGCAACAACGTAGAAGGACGAGTTTTTTAAAACTCTTAATGGATTCATAGTCATATATTTGGTGGTGTATACAGTTGCTGCATACACTTGATGGAATTTACTTATATGGGTGTGGAGGTAGAGGCCGCTTCCTATGAAAATCTAGGCGAATTCTCTAGAGTACTTATGAAATTCAGGTAATGGTGTATGGCCGAAATGCACCGAACCATAGAATCACTTGCAGAGGAAGAGTTGTGTGAGTGACATGTACTTGCGAATTACATTAAAAGGATTCAAGTTCAAGACTATAGTGTCACCTGATTCTTGTAGATATGTCTTACTTACTCTAATGTCAGTTGAAGTCTATGGTGATACCGACACCATTGCACAACTATTACGCTTTAACCCGAAAGAGTTTTATTTTGAAATATGTGTGGGATTGTTGTATTTTGTTTCAAAATGTACATTAAAATTGAATTTCAAATATTTTAGTTTTCCTCCACATTTGAAATTTTTGGTACTTTTGAGTTGTGGGTTTTGTCCCACATCGGATTTGACAAAGGAAAATATCTTGTATATAAGATAGACTTTTTGCCTTGGGGCTTGAGCCTCATTCAGGGGGCATGTGAATTTGGTCTTGTGAGGGAAATTTGCCAATAGTTCTAATCTATGCCATTGACCACACACGCACATGCGCTCCGAGCCATGCCGTGCTGAGCTGAGACGAGCCGAGTTCAAGACTGAGTCTGTTTATGTGTGCTGGGCTGGGCGTGGGTGTGGGTGCGGTGCGAGTGTACTCATGTGTGTGTGTGTGTAGGTATTCGCGGGACTTTATTTGCAAGTGTACTCGCATTTGCGCCTTTTCGTTTTAAACCAGAGAGGTGTGTTGTTTCGGTTGGTTGCATCTATTGGATTTAAACCCAACAGACCTAACCCTTTGTAAAGGGTGCTTATGCACAACTTCGAAGTCTATATAAAGACTTCCGATTCACATTTCAAATACAAAAATCTTTCTCTCTTATAAAACACTCTCGGATATTCTGTTTTAAGAATTTTGATTACTGAGCTCGTCGCTGAGTCAACTCAGCACTTTCGGGTTAAAATGCAAGTGGTTTGAGGCTGCGTACAGTGAGTGCACCATTGGGATTGGGTTATAGTCGTTGTATCCTGAAGGTCGATTGCTTTGGAAATCTGTTGCACTTGGGACGCTGTTCAAGGGAAGCAAATTCGATTTCAAGCTGGGTGACTCACGTCACACCTCGACTCAATTCAATAAGTCCTCTTTCTCAAAATTTATTTTCTTTTTTGGTTCTCGATTTTAAATAGTACCTATTTAATTCAACCAAAATTTCCAACAATATATCCCTCATTTCTTGATGATCCATCATGCGAATATATTAATTCAGTAAAATTCTACCAATTTTGACAGATAAGCATTACAAGCTTTGAACTTCCAATGCATAAAGAAATGCATGTTTTTTTTAAAAAAAAAAAAAATGAATTGATGAATACCCTTTACTTCTTTCTCAAAAACCATCTTTTTTTTTCTTTTTTTTTTACTTGGGCAGATCAGTACAACTAAAAATATTACCAAGTTAAGCAGATAGCCGCTTCTACTGTGGACCTATGTTGCATAAATAGAAGCTCTGTCTGAATTGATGAGTATCTGGTACTTTGTGGATGATAATCACATTTCATTGATTCAGATGCTGATGCTACAGTGCTAGATAACTGCTATGAACCTCTAGTGCAACGGCAAACTCTAACAATTACCAATGCTAAAATCTCTATCTTGAAAGTTTTCTAGTCCAAATCGAGGATTACCCATTACTTCCATTGCCAAAATCTGTCTCGAAAGTTTTCCAGTCCGGATCTAGGATTACCCATTACTTCTTTCTGAAGGAGCTTTCATTCAAGTACATTAATTAAGTAGTAACTGTTAGAAAGTTAGATGAATGGATGTTTAATTCATGAGCTTCTATTTGCTAAATAAGATTTTCCAACTACTTATCCGTGTTGGAGAAAGAAGGAAGAGGGGAGAACCATGGTTGAAAGTCTAGCTCTTATACCATGTTATAAGCGCTATGAATTTGGGAAAATCTTAGATTAGGGGAGAAAGACCAACCCTATTTTATAAAACGGAATGAGAAACAAGTGGTCCAGTGTCCTGAGGGAGCACTGAAAATAATGAATTAGACTTCTTTCTCCCACAATCTGCAGTACAAAGTTCTCAAGATTACTTCTTTTCTGACGATATTTAACTGAAAAAAAAAAAAAAAAAAACACGTCAACCAGTTAGATAAACGGCTGTTTGAACTTCAAATTTGCAATTCATTAATAAACACACCCCTCTAAATTCCAATACTATTACTCTTATCGAAATAGATTATTAATCTGTTACTAATTTCTTAATAATTTTGAACTAGAGATAAAAATGCTCCTACTTTCGATAGGCAAATCTTTAGTATTTTGTTAGAAAATTTCCTTCTTAACTTCTATTGTTTAAATAAATGCCACTACTCAAGAACACTAAAATTTTTATATTGCAAATGGGTTTGTATTGATTTACCACTTTTTCGATGTTCTTTCATTTGAGTTCATTAATTCAGAAAAAGATTTATGACTGAGATTACAATTTCACTGGATAAATATCTATTCAAACTTTCGACTTCGAATATTTAACTAAATACTAGCCATTTGAGGTTTAATCCATATATAGTTTAAAAACTGAAAATTCAACTCGCCTCGATGTTCATTTGGGTCAGGTCAATTCAAAGACTCGACCTGAATCAACTTGATTATTCTGTTTCTAATTGTAAGGGATATTTAAAATAGTTAAGTTTATTTAAGTATAATATAAGATAAGATATGTAACAAAAAAGTGTTGACTGGCATAGTTGTAGAGGTGTTGCTACATCTCACTGGCTTGAACCACTGTGAGTCACGGCGAGTTGACTCAAAGGTCTTCCTGAATCCGGGCCAAGTCAGTCTCAATACCATGTCTCCTAAAATCTGGCTGAGTTGAGTTGACTCGGCCGAGTTTCAAGCCAAGACGGCGAGTTTTAGAACCATGCTTTAATCTTCTGATACCATCTGATAAAAAAGTACTAAACTATCTAGCAGTAAGATTTCTTGTTTGAATTAAATACAAAAGCTGTAATCGCTCAAGAAGAGCAAAAATTCATGAGACTGAAAGATATGTAGAAAATGAGAGAGGCCCAATTGAGATTTGAACTTGTAATGCAAAAATCAGCACTTGGATAGATGCTTGTGACATAAACTTTTAATGAAATGATGGAAGAAAGACAAAATGTTGCTCTTCATTTCTACCTTAGAAAATGGAGATGAGATGATGATGATGATGTGGTGGTGGAGGAGACATCATTACTAAAGAGATGTAAGAGCCATTCAAAAGGGTAAGGCTGCATGGAAAATGGCTGTAGAAATGAGGAAGCTTGAATGAGCGGTTGGTAAGGAGGAGATGATTATAAAGTAGAAGTGTGGCCCACTCAGCACTGTTGAATGCTTTCAGTTGTCTTTGACGGTGCAACTGACTTTTGTCGTCGTGCATGATAATAATTCTATTAGCTTTACCACTTGTTTGATAGACTTGCAGGGTGCATGATCTTTCATACGCATGCATGCAACCATTGTACGCGTGACATTTATGAACATTCAATCCAAACCGTCCAATATTATGTGGATCGATATTGTGGATTGGTCTACCAAAAAAAAAGTGATATTCAGTCAAGCAATTGTCCAAATCCAAGTATCTACTGGGAATCACTGTGAAGTACTCCTATAGGAGATTATATAATGTCAAAGTCTTTAAATATAGTGGGAATATATGTCAAAGATTCGGCACATTGATCAAATAAGACCCACCAATTAAATATTATCTACTAAAATTTAATAAATGAATCTCATTACTAAAGCCACACGTGTAAGTCAAATATCTTATCATTAATTATATATATATATATATATATATATATATATATATTAGAGAGAGAGAGAGAGAGAGAGAGAGAGAGAGAGAGAGAGAGAGAGAGAGAGAGAGAGAGAGAGAGAGAGAGAGAGAGCAAGCTCACCTACGCACCAGCACATGTGTCATGGGCGTTTAATCAGAAGAGTCCATGTGATGCGGCATCCCATGAAACCCCAAGTACCAATTTTCACACTGATCTAAAACTCTAGGGGCCATATATAGCAAAGAGAGATGCAAATCAAGGAAGAAGACTGTTTTCTTTTTCCATGGCCCACTAAAGTTTTCGATCAAAGTAAAAGTTAGGCCCTGAGGGTTTTATGAGGTGCCACATCACATGGACCATTCAAATTAAGTAAAGCACATCACGTATGACGAGTTCTAAAAAAGTTCGCACGAGTTCCATGCGAACTGGTGTACAATTGAGCATTCGGCTATATATATGTTGCATGTATAAAACTTTTAAAATGTAAGTTTCTCATTAGCCTAATTTCAATTGAAAACAAGCTTCTCTTTCTTCGTTTAAGGTTATCTCTCTCCCTTGATTTACTACACACTCTTTCTCTCTCCATTTCATTAGATTCTTTCAAGGAGATTCTTTCAACTTTTCTAGCAGCTCATTCGATTCTTTTAACTTTTTCAGAGCTACTTGTTATTTTGTGACCCCATTTTCTTATCAATCCATATTATACAATAACATGTGGCACTAACATCATATATCATCTAGCAAAATAATATATTAAGAGAAATGTTAGGACGTGTGTAAACATGACACTCATGTAAAATATATGGGCAACTCATTTGGAAGGGTCAACCCTATGAATTCCCCATACACTCATGAAGTGGTACATGAGAAAAATAAATAGTGAAAAATGACTATGTTCCATATTCAATGCATAAGTTTGGCCTACCTAATGTTTAATCGACCTCTCGTTTTCTCGATCAGGAGATTTTTGTGGTGGGCTTTATTTGATGAATGGCTCAGATCTCTTACAGGTATACCACTTTGGAGGGTGTGAAAGGAACTAACTCTTTAGCATCTCCAATCCATTGATGTTGTCCTCTTTGTGGGACTTACTCAATGACCATGCGCGACTATGGTTTTAAGTTTCAAACTAGATTTATCTACACTTACCATAATGAGGAAGACTTATACTCTTTTTTTTTTGTTAGATTGTTAGTACACCCACCGTCAGTTCACACTTCACTGTTAGCCACCCTCACTAGGAATCGATACCAAGACCTCAGTGTTAAAACGAGGTATCTTTCACTTTGTCTACCACTAGAGCTATGGATCTGGTTGTGAGGAAGACTTATACCTACAACTGGGTGCAAGCTACAATGTACAACCCTTTTTCTCATGCCTTTGGATCCATGCAATGTTTATAGGATGTGCTTTAAACTACAAATCAAAGTGTGGGGCCCACATAACATTTTGGTGACATCCAATCCCTCGTGTCCGTCCTGTTCTCCTTGGATCTCAAAACTCAGGTTAATCTCAGATTTGCCATACCATGTAAATTCATACTTAAACCCTCTAAAATTACATGTTTTGGCCTACTCTTTCTTTTATTATTATTATTATTATTTTTTTTTTTTAGACACACCACAATGGTTACTTGAGTCTTGGCATGGGAAGATTTTTTGGGTCGTTCATTCATCCTCATGGGATGTATCTTCTGAATGGATTACATGGTACATATAAAATATGGCGGGCCCCACATAATTCTAGAAGGTTTTTAGTGGTGGATGTTTCTATCCCAATTATGCCTTATGGTGTGTTCTACTCCAGTTTTGAATTAGGATGATTTTTGGGTTTCAATGAGAAAATTAGGGGACATAAATGGATTTATTGGATGCCATTAAAACATCATAGCTAGTGGCCCCACATATTGATTTGTACAAGGGAAAGTAAGTGGAAAACTACAAGCATTTGGCCTTTTGCCCATTCGACGTGATGGTAGCCAAAGCCCAATTGCCGTTTAGAAAACCAAATCATGAGTTCCACTAATCAAACCATAATAAACTCCTATCATTAACAAAAAATAAGAAAGTTACAATCATTGACCAAAACTAAAAGGTGAGAAACCTTTAGGAATTTCATAAGCCACATTCTTTGATGATAAATATCCTAATGAATAATCTCAACCACATCCTCAAAAAAGTCAATCTTGATGGTTGCATAACCTATTTAGAAATTGGAAGCACTCAACAAAAAGATTACACACACTTTCCACATCATCAATCTTGATCACTGACCAGTCAATTTCTACATAATCCTACAATATGTCTTAGCTGAATACACAAATTAAAGAAAATAAATCAATATTGAATAGAAAATTAACTTTAGGGAAAAATGAAGTGTAGAAAAAATGAAATTGAAGAGAGATGATAAAAGCAACAAGAAAAAGGAATACCTAAGTAGTTGAGATCCACATAACATTGATACGACAAAAACAGAAAATGCCCGAAATCTTACTTCAAATCTGAGAACCAAGAATATAAAAGAAAAATTACTTATTCAAATAGGTGCAAATAAGATAACAAAAGACACATGCATGCATCCGTCATCATGATGTTTCACCAATTGATTTGTGGTACTCATAAGCCATTTTTCTACCATTTTTAATCTTTCCCTTAATCATAAGAACAATATTATCTCTATATTAGAATTAGGAAATAAGAAGCCCTCTTCCATATAAAAGTTAAAGTTAGCTGGTTACAACATATGTAAAAGCTCGCTCTCCTCTTACTCTTTAAATAACTTATTTGTTTTCTTTTTGTCTCCCTTTTTCTCTTTTCTCTACACTCTTTTTTGTTTCTTACTTATACATGGATATCAAGATTCTCCTCTCCATACCTTTGCTTGTGTGACTTTCTATAGTATTCAACAAATACACATCTATTAATTTAATTACCATCAAATAACTACTATATCTAAAAGCTTGAGCTATTAAAGGATGGGGTATCAATGTTCTAAAAGTTCAAGTTGTTAGAGGATGATGTATCAATGTGTATGAGGGGACTTTAACAATTACATGCCCATGTAGTCTTATATGGATCTTTATAGACATATAATGAGTCCATCGTTTAGATGGTTTTGATTGGTGTGTGCATATACCACATTTCCAAAGGTTGCTAAAATGCTTTTAGTGGTTGCTCTCTATAATTACCAAGGTATCAATATTTTCCTCCAAATATGAGATAATTCTAAATACCTCCTCTCTATTGTAAATTATTGCAAGTACCTCCTGTCGACACCCCTAGGCAGATAATTAAGTTGATTAAGGATTAGACTAACCCCACTCGACTTGATGGCTAATCCTAACCTAAACCCTAAACTCAACCCAGCTCAACCCAGTCAAGTAAGTTGATATAGTCCTTAAACCCTGGAACTCTAAATCCTAGAGCCTTGAGACAACTTAATGAGTCAACTCACTAAGTCAACTCATTCGGTCAGCCTATTGAATCCATTAACCTAGCCAACTCACCTAGTCAAGCCCAACCCAAAACTAGGCCTGATCCAAGCCCAAAACCAAGCTCAATCGAAGTTTAAAGAGAAACATCAATGCAACACTCTTTTCAACAAAATCTCCACACGAGTGTGGGAGCTCGCCTACCAAAACATCTCACATGTGGCTAGCAGTGCCCAGGGTGCTGCCAGCCACATGGCACGCCTCCTCTCTCAGCAAGTACCCTCCAAGCGTGCAATTTTTTCCTTTTTTAAACCTCAAGTGTGCACTAATATGTATTGACTTTGGTGCCCCTATCTTGGACCTATGTTTACCATTTGACTATCCAATTCAACCATTGAGATGATACCACGTGGCAATTCCAAATCCAGACCTTTTAAGCCCATTTCATCCCAAATTTGTCAGGAATTATTAGAAAATCACATTTGGAGGCTATAAATAGCAACATCTCCTTCCCATTTCAATCATTCAATAGATAAACAATCCAGAGCTTTAGGAAATCCCTTAAGCCATTCTTAGACTAGCCATTCCATCCCTTCACCAAGGAGAGTGAGAGTGAAAAAGAAGCCCGATTCTAGTCTAACCTAGCGTAACCAAAGCCCAAGCTTTCAAAGCAACTCGAGCACTAATCCAAGCCATTTGATCTAGCATTTGCGATACTACCGTTCATCCAATCATTCAACCTTTAATTAGCTTCATTCAACCCAACATTAATATAGTGTAACACTCATTTGAATTTATCATTTTCGTATTGCATTACGTCACTTCTTGCACCTAATTGGCTCAGGCATATCTTCTGTGGCTTGTATATATAATTGGATCCTACCCATAAAAAACACAACTGATTAACTCACACTTCATTATAGGCATTGCATTGCACATATACATCCTTGCATCCAATCAATACAAACGTATGATCTGTGGCTTATCAATATAATCGGATCATACCCATAAAAAACACAACCGATTAACTCACGCTCCATTATAAGCATTGCATTGCACATATACATCCTTGTATCCAATCAATACAAACGTATGATCTGTGGCTTGCCAATATATTTGGATCTTGCCCATCAAAAACTTATGATGATTCACATTTAATACTATCCTACACACTATTACATCATCAAAGTGTAAGAATCGAAACTAATCCTCGAAGATAGTTTAATCATGCAAAGTAGAGACAGTACGCTAATACGGGCGGAGTTGGGTGCCTAACGCATTTCCTATTTGTAACCGCGGTCCTTACCCTGAATCTCTGAACGCAAATAGTCATCTGGGGGCGGAGAATCTTCAGATCCACTTTCCTAGCATTTCTATAGGGTCTAACCAACTGTAGAAATGAAGTAACTGACTAGTGGCAACTTTAGTCAAACATAACACTTATTCAAACTTACTAGCGTAAATCCCCTCGAAAGAGGCACCTGTGAAGCCGCAAGTCAATTTCATTCAGGATCCAATGTCCATACCTCCCATTTGCCACTGACATTAGAGAAATCCAGACCGAATGACAAAAATATCCTAACATGAAGAGTTAATTTTGCATGCCTGTAAAGTCCACTCTGATGTACAAATAACATCCAACTTTTCTAGTAGAGTTGCTCCAATGTAAAATTGCACACCCAAAATTCAGATTGATCCAACTAGCTTGTGTGCTGCACCATATAAAACAATAGATTACACCCCAAAACCTCCAAATTCACATGGTTAGCCACCATCAGCTTAATTTTTGTAGTGTCCCATTTTCACAATGGTGTGAGCATATTGAACGGTTGGGTGACATGCATGCAGTACAATGATCCCAATGTCTGCAAATAGTTATAGTATGAGATGGGGGTTAAATCAAAGTCAATTGCTTTTGTGTGGGAAATTTGCAACAAAATTTTGAAACAAATGAGAAGTACATGTAATAATCCAATATAGAGGGAAGGTGTTTATAATTGTCATAAAACAGAAGGAGATGTTTATAATTAGCCATTAATTTAGGTGAGAAGAGTATGAGGAAATGTACTTTGCCTAAGATGCAATTTCCCTCCTAATTTTTATACAGATACAAGTTCTCTAAAAAACATGCTGCAAGGAGCTTGAAACTAAATGGGTGTATATATATATATATATAATATATATATATATATATATAATATATATATATATATATATATATATATATATATAAAAGAAAGAGAAGAAGAAGAAGCTTTGTGGACTCACCATTGAGGGTGGCAACGGGTCAGCCTAAGCCTAAGTCATTTACTAAATGGGTCAATAATTCTTGCCCAAGCTTGACCCACGACCCATTATCCTTGGACCTGACTAGATCCACTTAAAAATTCATCAAGCCCGATTTGACCCATTTAATTATAAATGGGTAGGGCCTACGTGTGGCTGGACTGAACCGACTCAACCCACCACGACCAACTTAGGTTTAAAAATGAAATAAAACCCTTAAGGCTATGCACAGTCTTGTCCAGACAAGAAATTTTTACATAGACGAGGAGATTCATATATACTTTTCTTTTTTATTTTGTTTAAGGTTTGAGTGGGACCAATGCTCTCACCCAATACATTAATAACCTATACGGGTAGGTTAGGGTAGGGTAGGGTTCAACCCAAGCTCACCCCAAAGGATGCCGATTGGCTAGTGACCTTGGTGTTCTGTGAGCCCAGCACGATGTTTGTGTTTCATCCACTCCCTTCTTCCATTTTTTCCGCATCATTTTATGGTATGAGCCTAAAAATGAGGTAGACCATCACAAGAGTGTTGATGGTTAGTGACCTTGATGTTTGTGTTGATTGAACTCCCACCATTAAAATTTTCTTGGGCGCACAAAAGTTTTAGATTAAGTTGATATTTGTTTTTTTTCCCTTCATCCAGGTAATTATGACATAAACAGTACAGTGGGCGTAGGAGGTTTTTAATGGTGGACATTCAATCACTACTGTTTCCTAGTGATGTGGTCCACCTGAGATTTAGATCTACCTCATTTTTAGGATCAAGATCTAAAATGATCAGTAAAAATGGATGGACAGTGTGGATAAAACACATGCATTATGGTGGAGCCCACAGAGCACCGACCACTAGCCAATCCGTGTCCCCCATTTACTTAAATAGGTCACATATCTAGCGTGAGCCTACTTGCTGCCCATTTATCCTGGCCTGAACCCATCTCAAAAGCAGGTCCAGCTGGTTGACCCACTGATCATCCCGACTCATTGCCATGCCTACCCACCTTCGTACCCGCGTGGCATCTTACTCGTCCATTAATTGTAGCAGATCATGTAAAGACATGAGCCCAAAAATCAGGCAAGGAGAGTAGACTGGACCCAATGGACGGTCCAGATAGGTCATGCGGACGCCACTAAATAAAAAATGCAACTAGGTGCACGGTAAGGCTTCCTTACAGGAAGTACACTGGATTATTTCTCTTTTCCAATGCCGTCTTCTTTGACCATCGGAAATCTGCGACCAGGGGCATCTGATTTTATAACTCCTATGAAAGAGAGTTAGGTGGGCCATCACATCCAATGTCATACGAATACGGTGATGGTTGGTAGAATGGAGCCTTTTTCCAATTTCAACACTCGGCTACTTCGGTCGGACTGACATCTCTGGCTATCTGGATGGACTGGCCGACACTTCCATGGCCCGCTGGTAGGGAATCCCTTGAAACCTTAGGCTCTGTGGGGCCCAACGTAATGTATGCGTTATATCCATTCCATCTATCCGTTTCAAGTATTATTTTAGGACATGAGCCCAAAAAATGAGGCAGATACAAGACACAAGTGGGTCACATCACAGTAAACAGTGGGTATGAAAATGTTCATACATTGCAACCATACCAGAGCCTGTCGTGTTGTTTATTTTTCATCAACGTGTCCATGAGGTGATTCCCACCGGAATGAAGGGAAAACACAAATATCTTCTCTTTGGCCCTTAAGAACTTTTCAACCGTTGGTGTCCAATCCCCCTGCTTATTGTGGTGTGGTCCACTTGAGTTTTGAATCAGTCAAACCTTTTTTTTATCAAGTACTAAGATGGGCTGATACAACCTATGGATGGAGTGGATATAATAAAAAACATCACGGTGGCCCCACAGTGCTTAGTGTGACAGGGGATCCCTCTAGTCACGTTTGCATGGAAGTCAACATGCCAGGTTGTGCGGATTTTCTCTGCGGGGTGCACTGTAATATTTTTGAGGAATCTACTCCGTTCATCCGTTTTTCCATATCATTTTAGGACATGGGACCAAAAGTAAGGCGGGTCCAAAACTCAAGTGGCCCGAAAGGCAGAAAACACCGAGGATTGAACATCCACCGTTGAAACATTTGTAGGGCTACAGAAGTTTTAGATAATAATAGTGTTTTCACTTCATCCCAGTGGGAATGAACTTTTGAACGGTATGGATGGCATATAAACATAACGGTGGACCCAGGAAGGTTTCAACACTAGGTATTTCTAGAGGCTAACAAAATTACATACTTCGCATACACGTTAGTTAAAATAAACCGTCCAAATCGTGGGTCCCAACTCCACCGGCTCGCAAACAAAAATGTATACTAATTCAATCACCTGATTGGTTGATTGGTGGCCATTGAATGAACGGTCCATATGAAGGATAGTTAACTCTCTTATCCAAGAAACAAGTTCGTACCATTCACATGTTAGGATCGTTCATTTAATATGAATTTCGGGAGACTACCTATCTATAGTGGGTCCCAAAATTTAGACAGCTTTGTTTGATGTAACGTGTGCCATGAGCACATGTTTGAGTCCGGTGTATCAACCATCGTGCTTTTCCTGAGCATCAGCTCCGTTGGCTTGCAAACACAAACATAAGGATAAGGTTGAGCCATCAACGTCAATAGCAATTTACTATGTCTACTTACTACAAGATTCCCTCAAGTGGACCCCACCCATTGTGCCCCATCCACTAGCAACCAAATTTGCTGATCTAGATGGATGCGGATTGTGTACACCACCCCATCCACTAGCAACCAAATTAGCAGGGCTCTGTGGGGCCCACCTTGATGTAAGTGTTTTATCTTCGCCTTTCATCGTTTTTCTCGTATCATTTTAAGGTAAGAGACAAAAAGTTAGGCAGTTACCGGGCTTAAATGGACCACAACCACCATTAAAAACTTTTTGGGAGCTGGTGAAGTCTCAGATCAAGCTGATATTTGTTTTCACTTCATCCACGTCTAAGTGACCTCATGAATAGGTTGGATGGTGTAAAAACATCACGGTGGCCCTTAGAAAGGTTTCAACGGTGGGTGTCATTATCACTTCAGCTTCCTTTGGTGTGGTCCACTTGATTTGTGGACTTGCTTCATTTTTAATATCGTACTTTAAAATAATATGAGAAAAGTGATGAATGGCGTGGATAAAATACTTATATCAAGATGGACCCATGTAGCCCTGCCCGGATGGATTACTGTCCGGGTGGGACGTAATCTGCCTCTGATCTAGATCATGTTCTTTTGTGGACCCATCGATACCCTTATAAGGAAGTGGATTGAGCAGTGACCCAACACCACCCTGTGTGTGGGGCCCAGTTGATGTATGTGTTCTATATCCACACTGTTCATCTATTTTGCAACAGAGAAAATAGTGGATGATGAAGCCAACCGTAATGTTTATTTGCCATCCAACCTGTTGATAAGCCCATATTATAAACTTGGATGAAGGGAAAATACAAATATCAGCTTCATCCAGCTCTTTCGTTGCCCCATAGAAGCTTTTGATCTACTTCATTTTTACACTCGTGCCCTAAAATGTGCTGGAAAAACGGACGGACAGCTTGGATAAAACACATGCATCACTGTGAGGCTCACGACGCCCAAAACCAACACCACCTAGCCTGGTGGAGTTGGGTCACCAACCAATCCTTTTCTCCTTGGTAAGCCATAAGTGTCATGCTATGGTTGGTGGGATGTCATAACATGTAACACGTGTGCAACGTCTTTCATCAGGTGGGTCCCACTGTTAACATGGCTTGGTCCAGAAAAATCGGGCGGGCGCTCTTGCGAAACGGGCGACGTAGACATTAGAAAATTGGACCGATAGGAAACAACGAACCGGCAGTCAATGTCAACTAGGGGAATAATAGCATGCGCTCAAACCTATGGTAATAACCATACATCCGAGCTATCTGAAGCCCACACGTGGTGTTTGTGTGGAATCCAAACCTTGAATCTGGTGGGACGACTCATGTTCACCGTACATCTCAAGAATCACCCTGATTCAACACTCCAGCAAGTTACACCACAGGGAAGTAAGCACAATCAATTTAAAACCCATATGTTCACCTGTTGTATACCACGTAAGTTTTAAAATCCTTTGATTTTCTTCTTTTGGTTTCATCCCGGTCGTTCTTACCTATTGAATGGGTTGGATGATATATATAGACAACATAGGGATATCGGTGTACACGAACCGAGCTAGCTCGGTTAGCTGGCTTGACTAGCCCCATAAGGCTCGAATCGACTTGACTCGGAACTGAGCTCCAGCCGAGCCAAGCTGATTTTTTGAGCTCGAAAATGAGTTTGAGCCAAGTTCGAGCTCGACTCAACTTTGCTCGAATCCAGCTCGAACTCTCTCTGATAACCTATTTTAATGTTTTAGTGTATATCAATTCAAACTCTGTTCGAAAGCTCGAAGCTCAAAATTGGTTCGAACCGGTCAGATTGCAAACTAAGCCAAGCTCGAGCTAGAGATCCTGGCTTGATTGCCGAGCCAAGTTTGAGCTGAGTGTGATTGGTGACCTATTCGAGCGGAGCTGAGGCCAACTCGACTCGGTTCGGCTCGATGTACACCCCTACACAGGGACCATCAGTGTGGCCTGCTCGAGCTGTGGATCAGGCGGGGTTTTGGGATTTGAATCAAATGGACGGTTTGAATGGCATTCAAACATGGACCACCATAACCTGCGAAACCATGAGGCAAGAAATTCTTGTCGTCAAACTTATGTGGCCCACAGTGATATTTGTGAGAATTCATTCTGTCCATCGGTTTTGCCCGATCATGCAAGGACATGAGCCGAAAAATAGGACGTGGATTAGCTACTGACCCAATTTCGCGGCTGAAGTGACGTCACCAAGTTGTGGGCTCCACCATGATGTATGTGTTGTATCTACACTGCCCATTCATTTGGAGAGATCATTTTAGGGCATGAGCCAAAGAATTAGGCAGATCTAAATGTTGAGTGGACCCCACCACAGAAACCAGTAGGGATTGAACGCCTACCATTAAAAACTTCTTGTGGCCATGGAAGTTTTCAATCAAGCTGATGTGTGTGTTTTCCCTTCGTCCATGTCTGTGTTAAATTATGAACATGTTGGATCTCAAATAAACATCATAATGGGCCTAGGAAGGTTTCAACGGTGGGTGTCACTATCCTCACTGTTTTCTGTGGTGGGGTCCACTTGATTTTTGGATCGGCCTCATTCCTGGGCTAATGCGCTAAAATGATCTCTCCAAATGGATGAACGGTGTGGATACAACACAGACATCGTGACGGGCCCACAGAACTTGGTGATGTCACTTCCGTAACGAATTCACTGTCAGTAGCTAATCCGCGTCCCGAAAGATGAGGCGAGTGGGCCACACGACGGGAAAAAGTGATCAGGGAAAGGGAAATGTCTACCATTGAAACCTCCCAGAGTCCACTGCAATATTTATATGCCATCCAAACCGTTCACAAGGTCATTCCTACTGGGATTATCAAAAACTAAAGTATTAGACTTTAGTGGCCCATGAATGTTTCAACAGTGGACATTCAGTCCTCACTGTTTCCTGTCATGCGGCCTGCTTGATTTTTGGATCTGCCTTATGTTTGGTTCCTATAGTAACTTGATCTGGCAGAACAGATGGACGGAGTGGATTTCTCACAAACATTACGGTGGGCCGCACCTAGCTTCTGACTGCAGGAACTTCCTGTCAAACATCAAGGTGGGCCCAACGCAGCTGGAATGCTATGGTGATTAACATACATTTGAACGCGTCTGATCATTGCTTGGGTCCATTAGATGAGTGGAATTTCATCTGTTATTATTATTATTATTTTTTATTTTGGTTTGGGGGGAGTGGTCATGGAATTTCACGGTTGTCTCTGCTGGCCCACTTGATGGGTGGCTCAGATCTAGTATTGTTGTGCAGCATTTGTGGCTCGTTTGAAATATCGGGCCATTTGCATAAACATTAAGCTGCTGACTCTTCAAATTGGGCCTCATCAGGGCCTGGTTGTGGGCCGAGCATGGGCTCTGACCCATATCTGTTGGCTTGGGCGCGGATGAAAGTGAGCGAGTGCTTCGTTACCAAAATCCGCCTGTACGGGAAAGGAAAATAAATAAATAAAAGAACACAAAAAGTTATGAGATTTCCCCTAATTGTACACGTGGCAAATATATCCGGTGATAGCGGCTTGTTTCAGGTGGACCACGAAATGGATAGTCCATTCTGCAGTGACCTGAAAAAGAATGATCAGATCAGCGGTTCACATTCAACCAAAAAGGGAAAAAATAATAATAATAATCTCAATAATAGGATGGTAACAGTTTTCCTACCATCACAAGTTTTAGCAGTAGCCACTCCAGAAGGTGGCCCACCGGATCGACAGTTTCCACTAAGATGAATATTTCCACATGAACAGAGATATGTGAGAAAGGAAATTCATTTCCACCAACTGATAACCTAGTATGCCTTTGCTTCACACAAGCTACCCCACTTGGAACCAATGTGAAAATGAGGCTGCATTACCTCATATAAGGAGAGCCCCTCCACACATAGTATCCCCACTTAATTAATGGTTATCGTCATTAAAGCTTTATTCCAATTCACAATTAATTATAGTTGGTTATATAAATCTTATTCATTTTTCTATTGCAACACTCCTTTATTTGGGCTTGGGATAGGAAATTAATGTAGAAGTTCCACTAACAAAGTTTGAGGCTCTTTTTAGAATGGTGATAATAGTTGCATCTTGGCACACTGAAGATAGGTTTCAATTCTTTCAAGTGGAGTCATTAATTGGTTTGTTGATTCTCAAAATTAATAGAGCATGCCTGAAAATATGTATGGAATCGGAGAAATTTCAATTACTTTTTCTGTATTATACTTCACCCCAAATCGGATTTAAATAAAAAACACACATGTGCATACAAGAATATAAGGAAATCTAATTAGTTCTAATCTTAATTAAAGTATTTCTATATATAGCTAATGGCTAATTAAGCTAATGTTATACATGACATCGAATATAAACTGATGTGAGAAAACAAACCAATATTAGTTTGCTATTGAGAAAATTATATCGGGATGATGTCATGGATTTTGTAAATAAATCAGCAAGTTGTAGTTCTAATGTCATATGAGGGAGAGTGTTGAGGGTCGAATATTGCATATTAGACCCCGATTAATACCTGATTTTATGTACAGGATAGTTCTTAATGTCATATGTTAATGGTGTTTTGCTGCAGGATGTAATTACGAGCGTGGATTGAAAAAAGAGTATTAAAAGCATGGACTTGACGTTCCGAAGTCACTAAAGCTAGAAACGAACTCCAAGGGACCAAGATCAGTGGATTTACACGTCAGAGATCCGAGAAAACTGAGAAACTGAAGCTCAAGTGGCCCGAAATTGGTCCAGAATGCAAGATCACAGGGTTCCAACCATCTGATTGGCTCAAAACTTCATACGTGGCCTGAGAACCATAAATTAACCGTACACGTCAATTTTCAGCCATTGGAAACCTGTGGAAGTTGCTCAATGGATAGATCATCCTATAAATGGTCGAGATTAGCCCACCTGATATCTGGATATGTCAGAATGTTGGTCTCAACCCCTTATATTTGATGGGAAAACGGATGGACGGAGCAGATGTCTCAAAAACACCTCTGTGGGACCCACATGTACAGAACACGTGTACGGTGCATAGGTGCACCGGGTGTGCACCGAATCGTTCAAAAGTCGGTCAGCGGCGCTGACCGACTTTCCTTCTCAAAATTTTCGAAAACGGCAACTGCCGTTTGCTGTTTCGCAACAGAGACTGTCGGTCTCTGTTGTGGGCCCCACACATCGTCCAAACGGACAATCCAGACCGTTCATTCCTCTCCTGGGGCAGCAACAACCCGTGCCTAGCTGTCCGAATCTGAAGACACCACGATGTTAGTAATCTCAGCCGTTCAAATACAAACGGACGACAGAGCAGAAAATAAGGTGGGAAGCATCAACGGACAACCAAAGTCATTCATGTCCGTCTGATTTTTCAAGAGCAATCCAATGGACGGCTTGGATTCATCAAAATAACGACGAAGTGGGCCCCACCGAGAGTCCAGCAACAACGTTCGCAGGCCCTGTTCAGCGTCCGGACGCTGTCCGCGATTTGCGGGCAGTTGTGGGCCACCGTCTCTGATTGATTCATCAATCCAGACCATCTATCGTGTAGGGCGCTCAAAAACGTCCCCTGGGACGTTGATCGTTTGAACGAAAGGCACAAAAATTGGGAGTTAGGAAACTCCGATTCTGACTGCGGAAAGGAAAGCCGCACCGACTCCAGCACTGCACCGACCCTCTTCCAGCCTCCCATCCACCGTCTTGCATAGCTATAAAGAGAGAGGAGAGAGTAGAGAAAAGGGGGATTGGGAAGGGAGACCCATCAGAGCTCGGCTTGGTGGAACGTGAGAGATAGAGAGAGAGATAGCAGTTTCTTTTTCCTTTTTCTTTTTCTTTTTCTTCTGTTTGAGGGATTTAGCCCATTCATGGTTGGCTAAACCTCTTAGCTAGGGCTAAGAGGTGAAGCTTGTAGCGAGATGGGAGGATTCTATGGCTTGGATTATGCCCGTTGAACTCGTTTTGATCGGTTTGATTTTAAGGAAGATTTTAGTTTTTAATGATTTAGTGTGACTGATATTACATTAGATCTGTGATGGCTTGAGTTTTCCTTTTCCTTTTTCTGATTATGGGGTTAGGAAGCCCTGTTGTTCACCATCGTCTCCTAGGCATGGTTGGATGACGGAATCCTTCCTAACATTCATACGTCTTTTGATTGGTTGTGGTTTGGTTTGAGTTCCGTTGTTTACCTTGTCTCATAGGCATGGATTTGTGATAGAATCATATCTAATTCTTCTACCTTTCATCTATTTGAAGACTAGATCAAAAGGAAGTTCATATTGATTTTCAGGAATTATCTTCCAACTGGATGAAGATGGGACTCGAAGTCCAGTTGAGTTCATGAATCGACCATAGATCTCCCTGATCTCTACAAGTGGATCCTCTGAATCCCTAGTTTCCCTCTCTCTGAATTCTTAAGTTTTAGATAATTATTTCACCACTATTCCTCAATTCACAATTGGTTTAGATTACATCTTAGCCTATTTCTAGATCTGGTTATTTTCAGATAACGTACAGGTTTCAATCCCTGTGGATTCGACCTCGGTCTTACCGAGTTTTTACTACATCACAACCCTATACTTGGGGAGTGAACAAGTTTTTTGATTATCACTATGATATATAGCTGGTTCAGCTTCCCGACATTGATGTTTCCACTGGTTATAGTCATACGGATCATAGGTGGGAGAATCTGATGGTTGGTAATACTTATTATCACTCATAATATAATCACGCATTGTTTTCTTTTTCTCAGATGGGTGATAATGATTCTCATTTCCATAGTTATGATAACCCCAACACTCGCGTACTGTTCGTGGGGTGGAATTGTTCTCCCGTATATGATCGCGTAAAGACTTCTTAACCGATGGAGTGTTATGCTCAGGTCGGTTCTCAATGATTGGTTCAGGAAAATTCTGAGACATAGGTTGATGTTGATCGTAATCATCATACATCCCTTCACACTGTTTCGCATGCTCAAAAGCTATCTCCGCATATTGACGTTCCCATTCATGCATGTACATGGTGAAACCCTCAATCTGAATCTAATCTTAAGAAAAATAAAAGAAAAGATCCTACAGCAGTATGAAAAGTAAGAGGAAGAGAAGTTAGAAGGAAAGTACCAATTGAGAAGTTCCTATGTTAAAATCCTACAAAAGAAAACAAAAGAGATTAGCTTTTAAAATAGAAAGTCTAAAGTTAGAAAATTCCTACAAAATAGAAAATTAGTTTCTAAAAAGGAAAGTTTCCTAAAATTTGAAAGTTTCTAAAATAAAAAATTTAAACCTAAAAATTAAAAAAAAAAAATTCTAAAAATAAACTAATTCCTAAAAAGGGAAGTTTCTAAAAATAAAATAAAGGAAAGATGAGTTAGTTTCTAAAATTAAAAAGAGTCTCTAAAAAGGGAAATAACTAACCTCGTTTCTAAAAACAAAAGAGGAAAGTTCTAAAAATAAATTAGTTCCTAAAAATAAAATAAATTCTAAAAAATAATTAGGAAAGTTCTAAGCCTAAAGTTAGAAAGTTCTAAATTAGAAATCCTAATCCTAAAATAGAAAGTAATGTTAGTGGCTAAAAAAATAAAATAAAAAAAAAATTCTAAACTAAATAAAGGCCTAGAAATAGAAATTCTCTAAAAATAGAAAGTTAGTTTCTAAAAAGGAAACCTCGAATAAGAAAATTTCTAAAACGAAAATCCTGATTCTAAAAATGGAAAAAGTAGAGAAATTAAAAAGGGATTACCAAATTAGAAGCTTATGTCAGGATCCTACAAAACAGGAAAACAAATTAGTTTCTAAAAATAGAAAAAATTCTTACCTAAAATTAGAGAATCCTAATATTAAACTAATCCTAAAACTAGTTAATCTCAGAAAACGTAACCTTCAATCCCCGGCAACGGCGCCAAAAACTTGTTCACTCCCCAAGTATAGGGTTGTGATGTAGTAATAAACTCGGTGAGACCGAGGTCGAATCCACAGGGACTGAAACCTGTACGTATTCTGAAAGTAACCAGAACTAGAACTAGAATAAGATAAAATATAAATCGGGTGAATTTTAGGAATAATGGTGGACTAGTAAACCAAAATATGTAGAATTCAAAGGTAGGGAACTAGGGATTCAGAGGATCCACTTGTAGAGATCAGGGAGTTCTACGCTCGATTCATGAACTCAACTGGACTTCAAGTCCCATCTCCATCCAGTTGGAAGATATAACCATGAAAATCAATCTGAACTTCATTTAATCTAGTTTCCAAGAGATCAGACAGGTGTAAATTAGAATGGATTCCATCACAAGACCATGCCCATGAGACCAAGCAAACAATAGAATTAAACCAATTCACAACTAATCTGAGTGATGTATGAATGTTAGGAAGAGTTCCATCATTCCACCATGTCCAAGGGGCGATGGTGAACAACAGAGCGTCCTTACTACATAATCACAATAAGGGAATGAACATACTTAAAGCCATCGCAGATATATTGTAATTTAGTCACAACACATCATTAAAACTAAAAGAATTCCATAAAATCAAGTAGCATCAAAATCAGTTCAACCATGAATCAAAGCCGTAGAGGTCCTCCATTACGCTACAAGCTTCACCTCTTAGCCCTAGCTAAGAGGTTCAGCCTGTCATGAATGGGCTAAATCCCTCAAACAGAAGAAAAAGAAAAAGAAAAAGGAAAAAGAAACTGCTATCTCTCTCTCTATCTCTCACGTTCCACCAAGCCGAGCTCTGATGGGTCTCCCTTCCCAATCCCCCTTTTCTCTACTCTCTCCTCTCTCTTTATAGCTATGCAAGACGGTGGATGGGAGGCTGGAAGAGGGTCGGTGCAGTGCTGGAGTCGGTGCGGCTTTCCTTTCCGCAGTCAGAATCGGAGTTTCCTAACTCCCAATTTTCGTGCCTTTCGTTCAAACGATCAACGTCCCAGGGGACGTTTTTGAGCGCCCTACATGATGGACGGTCTGGATTGATGAATCAATCAGAGACGGTGGCCCACAACTGCCCGCAAATCGCGGACAGCGTCCGGACGCTGAACAGGGCCTGCGAACGTTGTTGCTGGACTCTCGGTGGGGCCCACTTCGTCGTTATTTTGATGAATCCAAGCCGTCCATTGGATTGCTCTTGAAAAATCAGACGGACATGAATGACTTTGGTTGTCCGTTGATGCTTCCCACCTTATTTTCTGCTCTGTCGTCCGTTTGTATTTGAACGGCTGAGATTACTAACATCGTGGTGTCTTCAGATTCGGACAGCTAGGCACGGGTTGTTGCTGCCCCAGGAGAGGAATGAACGGTCTGGATTGTCCGTTTGGACGATGTGTGGGGCCCACAACAGAGACCGACAGTCTCTGTTGCGAAACAGCAAACGGCAGTTGCCGTTTTCGAAAATTTTGAGAAGGAAAGTCGGTCAGCGCCGCTGACCGACTTTTGAACGATTCGGTGCACACCCGGTGCACTTATGCACTGTACACGTGTTCTGTACATGTGGGTCCCACAGAGGTGTTTTTGAGACATCTGCTCCGTCCATCCGTTTTCCCATCAAATATAAGGGGTTGAGACCAACATTCTGACATATCCAGATATCAGGTGGGCTAATCTCGACCATTTATAGGATGATCTATCCATTGAGCAACTTCCACAGGTTTCCAATGGCTGAAAATTGACGTGTACGGTTAATTTATGGTTCTCAGGCCACGTATGAAGTTTTGAGCCAATCAGATGGTTGGAACCCTGTGATCTTGCATTCTGGACCAATTTCGGGCCACTTGAGCTTCAGTTTCTCAGTTTTCTCGGATCTCTGACGTGTAAATCCACTGATCTTGGTCCCTTGGAGTTCGTTTCTAGCTTTAGTGACTTCGGAACGTCAAGTCCATGCTTTTAATACTCTTTTTTCAATCCACGCTCGTAATTACATCCTGCAGCAAAACACCATTAACATATGACATTAAGAACTATCCTGTACATAAAATCAGGTATTAATCGGGGTCTAATATGCAATATTCGACCCTCAACAGAGAGAAATGATTTCAGCCATATATTTTTCTCGCACAAAGTGACAATCAACTTCAATGTATTTAGTGCGCTCATGGAATACTGGATTTGAAGTCAACTGAATAGCACTCAGGTTGCCGACATATAATGGAGTTGGCAAAGACAAATGAATATCAAGATCTATTATCAATCCCCTGAACCAAGTAATTTCACTATAAGCTTCTGTCATGGCATGGTATTCAGTTTCTGTGCTAGATCGAGATGTCGTAGTTTGCTTCTTACATTTCCAGTTAACTAATGATTGTCCCAAGAAAACACAATAGCCATTAGTAGATCGTCGTGAAGTGGGACATTCTGCCCAATCAGCATAAGAATAAGCAAATATTTGTAGATCATTTGAGGATGGAAAGAGAAGTCTTTCATCGAAGCTACCTCGAAGATATCGAATAATGCAATGAACTGATGTCATATGCAATGTATAACGTGCTGCAACAAACTAGCTAACAACATACGTGAACTGCATGTGCGATATCAGGACGAGTCATAGTAAGACTAAGCTTCCCACCAACCGCCTATAGGTTGTAACATCTGAGAGACGATCTCCATCATCTTTTCCATACTTGATATTTAATTCTAGAGGAGTTTCATAGGATTTGAAATCTATAAAGTTCGCATGCTTTATCAAATCATAAGTATACTTCCATTGACTAAGGAGATATCCTCAAGATGTATAAGATATTTCAAGTCCCAAAAAATATGTTAATGGCCACAAATCCTTCATATAAAATGAGGTGTGGAGTAATGATTTGAGATTGACAATGCCTTGCACGTCATTGCTGGTTATGAGAATATCATCAACATAGACCAATAAAACAACAAGACCTGAACCAGTCTTGAGAATAAACAATGATGAGTCATATTGACTTTGGGAATAGCCTGCCCGAGTTAACACTCCATGGAACTTTTCAAACCATGCCCGTGGTGCTTGTTTGAGCTCATACAAAGCTTTAGATAATTTACAAACTAGTTTAGGATCCTTTGATTTTATAGATAGGTGGTTGTTTTATGTAGACCTCCTCTTTAAGATCCCCGTGGAGGAAGGCATTCTTAACATCAAGCTGACTAAGTTGTCAACCTTTGGAAGAAGAGATAACAATCAATAACCAGACCGTTTTCATTTTTTCAACGGGAGCGAAAGCTTCATCATAATTGGGCCACGGGACGAGCTTTACATTGATACATGCTTTCATCTGATTTTAATTTCACGGTATATATCCATTTGTTGTCGATAACTTGCTTCCCCTCAGGTAAAGGAACCAGAGTCCAAAGACCATTTTCTTCAATAACCTGAATGTCGTCATCCATAGCCTTTACCCAACATTGTTGTGCAGATGCCTGAGAATAAAATGTAGGAACAACCAAAGAATATAATCCAGAAAATAAGGAATGGTGAGAGGCAATGAGATTTAACCGAGTAGGAAGAACGGATGGACGACTAGAATGACGTAATGAAACATTAATGGAAGGAGGAATACTCACTGACTCAATAGGAGGAGAAGGTACTAGATCCGAAGAAGTATTGCTTTTGGAGAGGGCACAAGAGTTATAGGTTGCATCCGGTGTTGATAAACCTAAAAAGAGAGAGAAGATGAATGTACAAGAGGAATAGATTGAGATTCATCAAAGGATGTTATATGAGAAATCGAAGAAGGCACAAGAGGAATAGATTGAGATTCATGAAAAGCTTTATAATACGGTAATTGCTCAAAGAAAGTAACATGACGAAACACCTGGAAATGACGAGCACACAGATCATAACAACGGTACCCATTTTGATTTTCACCATAGCTAAGAAATACACATTTGGTTATTTGAGGGCTAAGTTTATCCCATTCTTGCTCTTGAAGATGGACAAAGGCAATGTAACCAAACACTCGTAGCCGTCTATAATCAGGATGTTTACCATAAAGGAAGAATGATGGTGACTTTTTATTTATCAAGACACTTGATGATAATCGATTGATCAGATATACCGTTGTTGATTTTGCCTCAACATATAAAAATTTGGGAACATTTACATAGTTCAACAATGTGGTAGCCATCTTAGTATGTGCCTATTTTTGTGTTCTGCTATGTCATTCTGCTCTAGTGTGTGAGGGCAAGACCGTTAATGTATAGTACCATTCGAACTAAGAAAGTTCTGACATTCTGAAGAGATATATTCGCTACCAGAATCTGATCGCAGAATCTTAATTTTCTTTGAAAATTGGGTCTGTGCATATGTTGAAAATTTCATTTAGCAAGAAAAGGCTTCTGACTTGTGTTTCATGAAATATATTCATGTGTACCTTGAAAAGTCATCCACAAAAATAATATAATACACAAAACCACCAAGAGCAATAATAGGAGATGAACCCCAGACATTAGTATGAACAAAATCAAATAGGATAGTAGCTCGACAGTTGCTTAATGGAAACGGTAATGCAGTAGATTTACAAAGTTTACAACTAACGCAAGTTATATAAATATAATTAGGACTAATATTTATATCATCATTCAACAGACCAGACTTAAACAAGGATAATAAAATTTTGGAATTAGGATGACCTAAATGACTATGCCATAATTTCCAACACTTATTAGCAAAAAAATGTCACTAAAAAAAAAAAAAAAAAAACATTCGGACGGGAGAACAACATGATCAAACTCCAGGATGAACAACTGTCCTCTCGTATGGCCCTTCCCAATCAGCGTCCCCGTTTCCAGATCCTGTATGAAACAACCAAATCTAGAAAACCGGGCCAAATAGTTATTTTCAATGAGTTAAGCAACAAAAACTAAGTTAGCAGACAACTTAGGAACATAAAATACTTTTTGAAGGAAGAAATTACAATATGATAAAGGTGAAACTTTCAAGGAACCAATGTGTGATATAGATAACTGGTTGCCATCTGCAATAGAGATGGAACCCACACCTCTATATGGAACACGATTAGTTAAACAAGAAATGTCACTGGTTATGTGATTGGAAGCCCCTGAATCAATATACCAGGTTTTGGTAGAGTCAATATTACCTATAGAACTTGAAGAACCCATAGCCTAGAGATTCTGTTGAGTTTGTTTTGGAAAAAGCAGATTTGGCTGCACTGATGAGGGTGTAATGCCCTAAAAATTGGGGGTTGTGCATACACTTAACTCCCAAGTTCCCGGGTATCTAACATTGAGTGCTAATGGTCATTAAGTGATATTATAAGTTAATTAATAAAATAAAATAAAAAAATTCAAGGATTTTTGGAAATCCAAAACAGTGAAAATCCAGGATGTTATAGAAGGTGAGACGAAAGAAGAAGAGAATCAGTCTTCTCAGAAGGAGATGCCACAAATGCATGTCCACGTCTCTGGTACTAAGGGAGTAAAGGAGGTTGAATCGGGCGGTTTGTTATGTCATGTCCTTCTTGTTTACAGTATCGATAAAATAGAGTACTTGGATCAGATGATTTCAAAGGTTTTTTCTTGTTGGTATGAGTAACTACTGATCAAATTCATCACAATTATGACACTTAACTTTTGATATGTCACGTGACCTTCCCATAACAATGCCAGTAATGAGGGCAGCATCAGGAATAGTTTCTCTCATGGAAGTAAAGGTTTTCAAACATGTCTCTTCTGCTATCAAATCTGATAGGGCTGCCTCAAGAGATGGAAGTTGAGGCCGGTTCATCAGTGCGGCCTGGGTTGGCTCAAACTCTGGACGGAGTTTATATAAGAATTGCATCAATTTACTTATTTTTCGAAGTGTCTTTACTGTCTCTACTGCTGCGGTAGGGATCACTAGATTCATAAGTTGAATCTCATGTAAAAGGGATGTAAGCTTAGAATAAAAGTCTTAGACACTCAGAGATCCTTATTCCAATTTTGAAAGCTCGTACTCTACTTGATATCTACAAGCATAATTTGGTTGCTGATAATACATTTTCAAGTTAGCCCATATTTCTGATGTTGTCTCGAATGATGTGAGATTAAGCGCAATGTTGCTCTCAACACTGTTAAGGATCCATGTGACTACCTTCGAATTATTGGTGGTCCAAGTTATGAGTTCTTTTTCATCGGTAGATTTTTCCACAAAACCATCCACATAGCCATAAAGGCTCTTTCCTGCTAGGAAATGCTTGAAACGAAATTGCCACAAGGAAAAATTATTCCTATCCAACTTAACATGGATGGTCTCAATCTTACCTGAGGAATTCATTAATGCCATAGGAAATTAACCGCAGAGATGAAGGGTGAAAAATATACTGTTGTGTGAATTGGCCAAATGGCCAAAGTGGCCCCAATCTAAGAAGAGGAAAAAAAAGGGACAACCTTGACTGCAACAAGATGGGAATGGTAAATGTCATTTACTAGTTCTATTGGTCTTGCAGAAGAGGAATGGTCTGTTGGACACGGAAGTACAAAGGTGCAACAATGCACCAAGAGAGATCTGGACCGTCTAAAGATTTCAGATCAATGACTTTGATACCATGAAAATATTTGGAATTAGAGAAATTTCAATTGCTTTTTCTATATTATACTTCATCCTAAATCGGATTTAAATAAAGAACATACATATGTATACAAGGAAATCTAATTAGAACCAATCCTAATTAAAGTATTTCTATACATAGCTAATGGCTAATTAAACTAATGCTATACATGGAAAATGTACAACTAATAACATCTAATATAATCTCACAATGCCTACGAATCTCTAAATTGAAAGATTCCAACTACCAATATTGGGAGTTCATTGTACAACTCTTCTTGACCATCTTGTGAAATGCAAATACAAGGGCAGAAATTCTCCTTGCATTAGATTTTTTTTTTTTTTTTAATATATCATTCACATATAACATAATAGAACAATGGTCTAGATTATCGAACCATAAGCCCCTAGTCAGAATTGAAAGCTGATGCTTAATGTATGATCGATGTGAGCCACATGATTGTTTTGTTGGAATTGGTGGCTAGAGTATCAAAGTGGACGGGTTGAATCATTGGAAAAGAGTTAGAAGTGGGACCCACAATGTGTGTCGTGGACAAACTACTCGTGCTCCACTAGAGTACTATACTTATCGTGTAATTTGAGTTATACTAGAGTTCTCTCCCTCCATTACCGGAGAGGCGTGTGGGTGATGAAGTCCGCGACAAGCTGATGATGGATTGAGAGGTCGAAAACATAGTGATTTGGTCGTCTATTCAACCCCTTGTAATAAAGACCAAGCGATTTCTGAAGGAGAGTATTCCTCCTACCTTATAAATTATTTTTGACTTTCAATCGAAATGATTATTTATTTATTTATTTATTTATTTATTTATTTATTTTTACAGTGATAGCAGTGGTTGATTAATTAACAATACAACATGAGAATAAACAAAATAAAGAAAATTTATATTTATATTTGTTTACGAAAAGAAATATTTACAAATTAAAGAGAAATCTTCGGCTATCCAACAACCTTAGCATAAAATGGCAAGGTCTTAAAGCTAATTAAAGTCATCCTTGGCCTAGAAACTTCGGCGTAAACAAAGAGAATTATATTACACCTAAGCTAAAGTTGATCTAGCGCGGGAGCATAAATGAACTGCATTACACTACACCTAAGCTAAAGTCGGTCCAGAATATAGGTGTATATAGATGGATTAGACAACACCAAGCTGAAAGGTTGTCCAACATAGGAGTGTAGGTGGACTAGATTAACTAAACTAAGATAGGCAATGTTGCATTGTATAATTGTTTTGTGTTGGGTTGGTATAGAACTCTCTGGTTTTCTTCATTTTTATAGAATTTCTGCTTCGTATCCACTTCTTACATACGTTGATATGTAAATAACTGTTAGGGCTGGCATATCATGCAATGTCATGTGTATCAATTGTTTATTGTGAATTTGCTAGTGATCGCACGCACATCTCTAGTTCACTATATATGTGAGAATTCTCCATAAGCCGTCATGTATAGATAATTGTTATCCTTTATTCTGCTTGAATGTATATTGTAGGCCATGAAAATCGGCCAACTTGATATTATCGTCATGTCACTTCACAACTCCTTAAACAGTTTTGGCCACAAAGGTCTTTTCCGCATGTTATTAATAGTACATTGACCGAATCCATCACTAACTATAATTATATTTCCATTTTTACCTTTATCAATGGGAAGACCGCCAAGGTAATTAGTAGCCAGTTCCATTGTGTGAGGAAAATACCTTATATACATCTCATAAGAGTAATTAATTGAGCTTAGCCTTTTTTGACTTTTTAGATTTTGATTGCATTCATCTGTGAGGGCAGCCAAAAAGATGTTTTATTTGTTAATTATTAAACTTTTATTGCCTTTGGTGGCATATCTATGTGGATAGATACAAGGAATAAACAATGGTATGATTTCCTTGAAAACCATCTATAGGGTGCAAAGAAAACCTAAGGGGTCACCGATAGTAACGGACTAACCCTGTTTTCTCAAACGTTTTCTTTTCTCAGATATGATCCATTGCTCCTATTTGCACAGGAACATTTGGACAGTTCAACTGATCGATCTGAAGTCTGAACTATTTCACTTTGTCTATACCCCTTTCATGTGCTACAATGCCAAAATCATAATAATCCAAACATCCTAACCGTCTGATCAATGACCTATACAATGGATGGTCAATATTGGCTACATTATAATTTTTTTTTTATTTTTTTTTTTTTAAAAAAAAAAGGCGGAATCAACTATTTGAGTCGTCCTTCTATCAAGATCATCATTGAGTGGTCATTTTTTTAAAAGAAATACTTGTATCCAGCAACCCTGACCATCTCATCCAATGCTTTGAAAATGGACGTCTACAAATAGTAAGGCCCACTAATGGATGGATAAGATCATTCAATTGGCATAACTTTTACATTCTAGCCTATGAAAAATATGCTGGACCTAACCAACAGTCCAGATTAACAATTGGATTGTCCAAGTGTCTCACTGCAACTAGGAGCACTGTAACTTATGTGCTCTCTGGGAGTATTGGATCATCTCTTTTATTTTTATTTTTTAAAGAGAAATTGACCACTGTATATGCCACCTTTGGGCCAGCATCTTTTCTAAGCCCTCCCAAACTCACTTTCCCACTCTAAACCTTTTATGTGCGGATAGACTAATTGAGGACAAAAATACCCCGGCTTTTCACAACCATTTCTTTCACTAGTTTGCCTCGCTCCATTCCCACAAAAAAAGGACAAAAAACCCTTGCTGTGGACAAAATATCCCTACCTTGGATCGCACCATCCTCTTAACTTCTGCAAAATCCCTTTAGTTTGGACGGAAATACCCCTGCATTGGATCGCACCCCCTTCACACATCAGCATTTCCTAGATTTTCTAAAAATGGTCCCTCCACTGAAGAAAGCACGCATCACAGGTATATTTTAATATATTGCCCTAAATGGAGTAAATTTTTTGTGGGCCATTGAATTATTGGCTGAAGCTTGCATCCGGGTTTTCAGTTCATCCATGTATACATCATCCTATGAACATGATGAATTACAAATAAAACATCACCGTGGGGCCTAACAAGGTTTCAACGGTAGAATAATTGTTTCCTGTGATATGATCCACTTGATATTTGGATATGCTGCGATTTTGGGCTCAAACCCTTAATTTAGATGGAAAAATGGATGAACGTCGTGGATAGTCCACATACATTCAAAGCAGGCCCAATTCAGTTAACTCAGTACAATAAGAGCGTACTGAGCAAACTGATTTCCAATTTGCGAGTCACCTGCCCCACTGACTTGGCTAGTTACAAAGTTTGATTTTTGAAGCGGCTTAGGCAATTGATTGTTGCTTACTTCCACTTATAATAGCGATGCCATATATTCAAATTATACGCCATGATCCTCACCCACACGGTCTACGTGTGTTGTCCTATTAATATGTTGCACTATCTCGATGATTAAGGGCCTGTTTGATTTTCTAATTACAGAGGTAATTCTAGGTAAATGGGTAATAATTATTTACATCTGTATTTCTGGTTGGATTTCCAAAGTGATTTGACCGCCACCTTTCATTTATAGCACTCCTCACATCACCAGAGGAGAAAAAAGTTAAATTGTGGGGCCCACCTTGATGTTTGTGTATTATCCACACCGTCCATCCCTTTAGCCAACTCATTTTAGGGCATGAGCCAAAAAAAGAGGCAGATCCAAAGATCAAGTAGACCACACTACTGGAAACAATGAGAATTGAACTCCTACCATTGAAAGCTTCTTGAAGACCCTGAAAGTTTTGGATCAAACTGATACTTTTGTTTCCACTTTATCCATGACTATGTGACCTTATTAACAGGTTGGATTACAAATAAACACCACTATGGGCCCTAGGAAGAAAACAACTTTCAACCATTGACATTTTAATAATCCTTGTTTCCTAAGGTGTGGTCCACTTGATCTTTTGATTTTCCTCATTTTTGGGCTCATGTCTTAAAATGTATTTTTTTAAAGGATGGATGGTGTGGATAACTCATATATATCATGGTGGGGCCCACATATTTAAATCAGTAATAAAAACGTTTGTATGGACCGATTTTCGAAACGTAATTCCCGGCGACTTTCAAACTGGTGTAGTAAGTAATAATCAGGTAATTCCGTCTATTTACCGGGGGAAATTAAAAATCAAACAGCCCCTAAATGGATGAATTTATCTGAATGCTCCAACTGTATTATCAAGAACACTCTCACGTCATCGTTGTCTTCGATTTCGGTTGGAGGGATTGATTCGTTTGAGCAAGGGTACAATACTTTCATCCTAATATCATAATCTGTCGGTTTACTTTTAATAATCCTGTAAGTTATAGATAGAAGCTCCTCATATGTAGTCTTGACACCAACAGTAATAGTTTTCGACTTTCCACCCGTATACGAGTATCGCTTGTTTTCACATACTAACTCCCCACCATAAGAGCATAAGATGATTCTCGTAGCCATTGTCTGAAAACTAATACAATGATATATTATCAATGAATTGTTAAACAATAGAAGCATACCATAAGATATAACTCAGTTAAATAATAGAGGACCGAGAACTCGCTTTCCATAATAAATGAGGATCATGCAAAGCTTAAGGAAATAAAGAATAAGCAACACATTAAAATTTCAAATAAACAACTAGAGCTTATATGGATTAGAGTTTCAAAGATATGAATGATTTCATGTGGTACTCGTTAAATTGAGCGAGACTATCTATCATGAAATTGAACGAGGCAAGCATGAAAATTGACCCATGGGAAACTAGAAATTTAGTGAGGCAAGCATGAAAATTGACCCATGGGAAACTATATTTCATGCATTCAATATACTTGTATTTTCATATTGTATAAAATGTATATAGGCTACTGTTAAAGTGCATGGACAACAAGTGTAAGTTCGACCTAATCTACACCTTATTGAGTGCTCAACGTTCACAGTCTAATTTACAATGAAAATTGAGTGAAGAAAACTAGAAATTGAGCGAGGCAAACTAAAAATTCAACGATGCAAACGAAAATTGAACGAGGCAAACTTAATATTCAGCGGGACAAACTAGAAATCGAGCGAGGCAAGCTTGAAAATTAACCCATGGGAAACTAGAAATTGAGGGGGGCAAACTGAAAATTGAGCGAGGCAAATTGAAAATTGAGCGAAGCAAACTACAAATTTAGCGAGGCAAATTAGAAATTGAAGGAGATAAACTGAAAATTGAGCGAGGCAAACTGAAAATTAAGTGAGGCAAACAAAAAATTCAATGATGCAAACTGAGAATTGAGCGATGCAAACATGAAATTGAGCGAGGCAAACAGAAATTGAGTAAGGCAAGTTAGAAATTGAGCGAGGTAAACTAGAAATTAAGCGAGGCAAACACGAAATTAAGCGAGGCAAACGTGAAATTGAGCGAGGCAAACTGGAAATTTCGCGAGGTAAACTGGAAATTCAGTGAGACAAACATTAAATTGAGCGAGGCAAACTGAATATTCAGCGAGGCAAACTGAAAATTCAGCGAGACAAAATGGAATTTCAGCGAGGGAAGCATGAAAATTTAGTGAGGCAAACTAGAAATTGAGCGAGGCAAACCAGAAATTGAGCGAGGCAAGTTGGAGATTGAGCGAGGCAAACACAAAATCGAGCGAGACAAGCCAGAAATTGAGCGAGGCAAACACGAAATTGAGCAAGGTAAAAATGAAATTCATTGAGGCAAACATTAAATTGAGCAAGCTTAGCATGAAATTAAGTGAGCCCTAACATGAAATTGAGCAAGCTTCAAATGGAATTGAGCGAATTTCACGTGAATTTGAACGAGCAACGTATAAAATTGACTAAGCCTAACTAATGAAATTGTACGAGCCTCACATGAAATTCACTGAGCCTAACATGGAATTGACCGAACTTCACATGAAATTGAATGAGTAGTCGGTCAATTGTCATCGACTTAGGCTCATCTCAATTTCCGTGAGTTCTTCTTCAATTTCAAGTGTGCAATGGTTAAGTTTGACCAAGCATCGTCGGTGAATTACTAGCTAGATTTGCACAGGTTGTTGGTGAATTGTCGTTGAATGCTACAAAGGAAAGTAATTCTCTAAATCCATTAGCGTTTTTTTAAGATCTGTACCTCCCACAACTGTCGCACCGAGCAAATGCAAGTTGAGGAAGGGCGCTTTAGAGTGAAGAATATTTTGAACCTTTTCAAATATTGCGAATAACCCAAATGGAGATAACTCAAAATATTAGAAATGTATAAATGCAACCAGTTTGAAGGATTTCACATAACCCTGACCAAGATGGAAAATGACAAATGTAGAATAATAATATCTAGATGTTCAATAAGAATTTAGTAAGAAAAAAGATAAAAATAATGCGTGTGCATGAGTTTTTCATTACAAAGGAGTAAAAGGAATGTATCTTGAAAAATAGGGGTATTTTCGTCTTCAATTAGTCTGTTCTTACGTGAAAGGCCTAGACTGGGAAAATAAGTTTGGGAGGGATCAGAAAAGATGCTAGGTAAAAGGTGGCGTTAACAATGGTCAATATCTCTCTTTTAAATGTTTTTTTTAAAAAAAAAAAAAAAAAAAAACTTTGATGATCTGGTGGAGTGTGATGGATGATACGTAGGCATTTAGAAATTACTTTAAAATAGCACACGTGGAATTCAAGTAACTTAAATTAAACAGTCCAAATTATGGTTCCCAGTTCCTGATGTATCATGAATCAGTAATTAATCATATTTTATTATCTGACCATCGGATTGGTGGATATTTATTCAACGGTTCATAGTGCAAAATCCAACGGTCCTATTTCAACAGCAAAGTGTCCACGAATTAGAGGTTAGGATTGTTCAATAAAAACCTGATTTTGGGGCTTTAACTTAGCAACAGTGGCTTTAACAGTTTAGTCGGTTTAATTTGAGTTAATATATGAGGCGAGAACAATTCCTGAGTGCTCGAGTATCAAGCTTCATACGCTACCGGAGTATTAAATATACCCTTGCTATAAATAGCGAATGCTACGGTTTTGGCAGTTCTTCTCAGGTGTTGTTTGACGAAAATCTCGATGGCTTCTGATTCCACTGTATTTCTTTCTTTCATCTTCTCTTCTTCTCTCGTTTCTCTTTAAATAGCGAAGGCTGCAGTTATGATTGCGTTTGGATAGCGAATTGCGATTTCTAATTTTTCTGATTTTTTAGGCTGTTTCTACCGAAATTGCCCTTGAGCGTACGAAACTGCAGCTGTATTCCTTCTGCCGTAGCTCCTGCTCTTGGCGCGTTCGTATTGCCCTCAACTTGAAAGGTGTGATTTAGATATTTGTATCTTTCCACAGAAACTTTGATACTCTGCTAGTGTGTGATGGATGATACGCAGGCACTTAGAAATTACTAACGTGGCATACAAGTAATTCAAATTAAACTGTGTAAAGATTGTTCAACCAAGCTGTGTGGTTTGAGTTAAAACTGTGCCACGTGTACAACTTCTGCCCTCCTGTGAGTTAAAACTGTGCCACGTGTACAACTTCTGCCCTCCTGTGCAGCAAGCTCAATATGCTGCCACAGTACCAAATAACGGTACCTAGAGATGGACGGTCCTGTCAGGGGTTCTGTGGGGCCCACCGTGATGTATATGTTTTATCCACGACGTCCATCCATTTTGAAAGATCATTTTAAGTGATGAGCCCAAGAAAGAGGCAGATTGAAGGCTCAAGTGGACCACACTGCAGAAGAAGTGGGGGGTTAAAAGCCTACCGTTGAAAACTTCTTTGCGGCCACAGAAGTATAAATCAAGCTGATATTTATATTTTCCCTTAATCTAGGTCTATGCAACTTTATGAACAGATTGGATGGCAAATAAAAATCACGGTGGGCCTTAGGAACTTTTCAACGGTAGGAATTCAATCCCCGATGATCACTGTAGTGTGGTCTACTTCATCCTTCGATCTGCCTCCTTTTTGGTATTATGCCTTTAAAGGGTCTGTTAAAATAGATAGACGGCGTGGATTAAAAAAATACATATCCGTGGGCCCCACAGACCGTCCGTCTGTAGCTAGGACCCGGTCAGGGGTAGTGCCCAGTCCGCGTCCTAATATAACGGTCCTTTTATTTATTATGTACACCCCATCTTATTGCTAGAGTCGTACATGGATGTTACAAGTCTATTGCCGTGGAATCTTTTCTATGTAAGATGGTTGTACAAAGTTTGTTTGTTCATACAGGCAGTGTGATTTGGGGAGATTTTGTTTGCTCTGCAAGGTAGCCAGAGCCAGCCAGTTTTTCATTAAAAAGGCATGATAGTCTTCAACTGCCGAAAAGTAGTGCGGAGAACTAGTAAGAATTGTGCCTGCCATCTAATCTAATTCGTGACGCATGGCGAGATTCCTCTACCACTGTATAAATGGAGGCTCGATAAGTGTCTTCATCAAATTCAAATCAAAGAAATTAAGTAATAGTATCGTATGGCTATGGCTGTTACAAATAGGCTTTCTGCAATTGCTGCTGAAATGAGGCAAAGAAAAATGAAATTCAAGAGCGTCGTAGAGTGCTAAACCTCTTTTTGATAAATGTTAGAGCAAGAGATCCAGGTTTAGCACTCTACGGTGCTCTTGAATTTTATTTTTCAGAAGAACGCATTGGCGCTGCCAGAGAGAAGATAAGGGAAAAGCAGAGGAGGCTGCAAGTGCTGCAGGAGGAGGAGCAAGTGGAATTTTTAATTTTTCAGTTGCCCCATTTCGGCAGCAAGTGCTGGTGGGTAGTGCCCAGTCCGCATCCCAATATAACGGTCCTTTTATTTGTTATGTACACCCCATCTTATTGCTAGAGTCGTTCCATATTTCTGATTTTGGTGTGACCATAGTACACATCTGTACTATCAATTGGACCAAGTGGAATTTTTAATTTTTGTGTTGTTGGGTGTAAAAGGTCTGAAATATGAGTACAAGGCCGTGGACATTTATAAAGGGGAGCAGTTCAGTCCAGGTGAGTAACTGAGACCTTAAAAATCTATTTGCATTTAGCCACCTCACGTGATAACATGTTTCACTCGTATCTTGGGTCCTTGCCTTTTTCTTTTTCTTTTTTGTTAGCTTGTTAGTACACCCCACTGTCAGTTCACACTTCACTGTTAGCCAACCCCACTGGGGATCGATACCAAGACCTCAGTATTCAAAAGAGGTATCTTTCACTCAGTCTGCCACTTAGATATAGATCAGGGTCTTGGGTCCTTGCTCTTGCTCCGGTGGTAGACTTTCAGGAGTTTCAATACCTGGTCAAGGGTTCGAGCACCCATATGGGGTGAAAATCTACTACGGCATGAGTGTGTGGTGGTGTGTGTGCGTGTGTTAAATAAAAATAAAAATGTTACACTCCTATCAGATATAGGCCAGTCACCAGGTGGGATGATGCACAAGTGTACCATATTTCCACATGCGCAGCATATCCTATCTTCGTGTTTGGTCAATTGATTCGGGGACCCACACTGTCGATGTGAAGAAACCTTTAACATATGGGTGATATGTAAAAATTCTCCTGGGTTGGAGAATAAGGAATAAGTAAGCATTGCATCTGTGCCCTACAAGGTGATGATCTGAAGCAATGGTGGCAGGTTGGACGAATAGGATCATCCCATCTCAAAATTTTTTGTGACATGCTCAATCTTCGGTCCAACAGGGCACGGAGATTCATCAACCGCAACTTTTCCTTTGTATGTTTTAAATATCTTCACATATTAACCAAGGCAATCTATCCATCCACAACACTTTGTTATTATAGTCTATAGTTGAGATCATCTAGATTAAGATGATGATTATAGCATATTTGAAAGTGGGCCAAAGAGTGGGCCCTCAAGATCTTACAGTCTACACGATATGGACCTCCACAAAGTCGAGGATGAACAGTCCAAGTCTAGCGGTCCACCTAACCATTAGACCCCTTTGATTCTACGGTATAGATGGCCCCCTTTGATTCTACGGTGTAAATAACCCCAGATTACGATTTATGGCTTAGATCGTTCAAAGTAGATGGATAAATATTAATCTCTCAATTTTCTCTATTTACTCTTGTTTTATCTACTAGAGAAACTCCACTAGAGATTATGGGGTCTTATCTTATCTCCTCTTCTAAATCTTCATTTAAGAATGAATTTGTAATTCAACTCCAAACAAAAGAAAGAAAAATGATTAACAAAAGGAAGCTAAACTGATTGACCCACCCACTAGTAATTGACCACAAGTGAGCCCCACTGGCCTATTTCCAACAATATTTGCTTCCTTCAAATTGCAGAATTTTCAAAGTTGAATCCTCTCGGTTTTGTTCCGGTGTTGGTGGATGACGACGTAGTAATTTCAGACTCTTTTGCCATCATACTGGTTAGTGAATACTGGTCTCCTTGTCTGATTTCAGATTTGGGTCTTAGAATTCATTCAGGAGAAAATTAGCAACAGAAAAAACTAGTATTCTTTTGCTTTGTGTTCTTCATGGTTTGATTGGATTGGACAGTACTTGGAAGAGAAGTATCCTGAGCATCCATTATTGCCTCGCGATCTTCAGAAAAGAGCCCTCAATTTCCAGGTTTAAAAAAAAATGATGCCACTACGTTGTCATTTCAAGCTCAGTGCTTTCCTATATTCCATGATTTCATAATTCAATATGCTAGCTTAGATGGTTTCTTTTAATACAATGGCATGTACTATTCTAAACTGTTTTTGTGGTGTGTGAGTGTGTGGATGGGACCTTTATCATGTCGCTAGTAGACGCTCGTTGTTTTAGGATGTGGAGCACTAATCCAGTTTTTATCATTGTTCTCTTGTTCTAGGTTGCAAATATTGTCTGCTCAAGCATACAGCCCTATCAGAATATTGGTGTCCTGGTATGTTTTTGTGCGTGTTTGGATGCTCAATTGAACTGAATTGCAAAAACCCAATTCAATATGGAGGGAAGCAGCTCCATTTTAGCTCATAATGAGAACCTTTGGTGCATTGCTACATGTTTTAAGTTGTACTTGAGATAGTTGTAATTTCGATATTGGAGGTCAGTGCCTCGTTATCAATCGAATGGGGCTGGCCCCACTTTGGACATTTCCGCTTCGTTGAATCGAATTGTTTCAATTCAATTGAAGTGAGCATCCGAACGCAGCCGTAATTAGTAGTGTTTCTTCAAGTTCCATTTTCATTTTCTGAAATTTACTTGATTTCTGGACTTATTCCAAGACAAAAATTGGGTTGTCTGGTTCCTGCTTCTCAATTTGCAGAGCTACATTGAGGAGAAAGTTAATTACGATGAGCAATTTTCATGGGTTCGGCATCATATTGGAAAAGGCTTCACAGGCAAGCCTCTGTTAGCACTTGCACGCATTTGTATTTTGAAATACGCTCGCAAGCTTCTTGATGTGGATTGAACAACTTGTATGCAATTATAATCAGAATGGTCTGGATCACTGAAAGTGGGCCCCACCTGAATGGAATACTGGTCCAAACCGACATGCCGCTATTTCAGACCATCACTTCATATTTCCTATGTGACTCCAACTTCATTTTTCTTCCCCACATTTCACTGCATTTCTAGAAAATAAGGCTATAAATGTATGGTCTTATGCATTATTAAAAGCCATTCTCGCCCATTGAACTAGCGATGCTTGGGGGCCGTTTGGATTTCAGCCAAGCTTTGTCACAATGGGCTATCCACGCACAAACTGCCAGGACTTGTTCATGGACTAATTGTTCCATTCATTATTTGTCAAATACCTTGGAATAGGGAGTAAGAATGGATTGTGACATATGTGGAGAGCTTAATATGGATGGTGGTACATTGACGCACGTGCCTCATTTTTTAGTGCTTGAAGATTGATGGTGGCAAATGTGCGCACATGTAAGGTGTTTGAAATTGATGGTTGCACACGCAGCACTTTTGGAACATACGACGCATGTTCATGTGTGAAAGTGTTCCTTACACGCACCGAACTAGGGACAGAGCTCCATCCCTTTTGCAAATAATCAATCCATGCTTTGATGGTTATGTCTTGGCTACTTGTTAAGAAAAATACCTAGGTTCTCAAGCATGAAAAGAGTCGACTAACTATGGACAAGTACTTATGTACCGACTACTTGTCAATGGCACAATTTTGACTGAATCCAAACAATGTTAAAATATTTCCAATGAGTGAAGGAAGTTGTGTTCATTTCTAAATTTTAGATGCAGTAAGAGTGGGTGCTTTTTCCTTTTCTTTTGATCTATGTTCCCTCGTGATTTTATTCGCCCGAATTTTTCAGCTCTTGAGAAGCTCTTAAAAGGCTTTGCTGGGAGATATGCGACAGGAGATGAAGTGTTCCTGGTTAGTGTTTTCAGCCTTTTTTTGTTTTAAAGATTGCGTTTGGATGTACAAGTGAATTGAAATGCAAATATTTAGAAACTACTAATGTGTCCTTGTATTCATAATTAGCAAGTATCCATCAATTAGTGGTTAATTTAAAGTTGGATCTGAAAGTAACATAATTGCCATTTGGAGGCCATTCCTTCAATGCGAATGCAAGAAGGAAACCGCAATTTGGTCTTTCCACAATTATACTAGAAATTGCAGTTCACTTTTGCAGTGCATCCAAGTAGATCATTACTCTGCCTTGCTAGAAAATGGAATGCCATGTTCTACAACTGATTGGGCTACCTTATGTATATGGAAACTAGTGCAGATGGATGACCACTAAAACTCCGTCATCTTCAAAAATCTATCTTGAGATCACT